>OY856413.1:271073424-271673424 GCA_963693085.1 Alisma plantago-aquatica
ACCATATACATTGATTCAACACTATATGGATTAGGTGTGTTTTAAAAAACATAACCATATCTCATATAGATCATGAGATATAACAATATATCATTCAACGGTTTCTGTAATTTCTACAACTTACCATTGATTAAAAAATGTACATCTTGTTTCGTTGGATGATCTATGAATATCAGATTGTGGTGATTTTTTTTACACATCTTATCTATGAGGCATGCTTTACATCTATAAGGTTGGATTATTCAGTAGAATTTTACAATCAATATAAATGAAGGTAGGTACATGTAAGTTACATGTACTCGAGTACACAATTCTTTTAGCCTATATATATGTATATATGTATACATATATATATGTATATATATATATATATATAAATATATAAATATATAAATATATAAATATAAATAAATAAATATATATATATATATATATATATATACATGTATATGTGTGTGTGTATGTCCATAAATATACATATGTATATATACACATATATATGTATATATGTATATATATACATAAATGTATATATACATATATATATTAATGTATTATATATGTATATATTTATTTATATATCTATACATATGGGTATATATGTATATATATTAGTATATATGTCTAAATATTTATATGAATTTATATATATACATATATGTATTTGTATATATATAGTGTGTGCCCGGTTCAACTGGTTCGACCGGTCCAACCATTAATTATCTTATAGTATGGTGATTGATTCAGTTTTTCCAGTACTAAATCTTTTTGACGCCATGTTGATGTCATTTTAGGTCCAGCCAGTTCCACCACTCTGGTTGAACCCGACTGAATCCGATCTGAGTAAACATCATTCCGACCACCGATCTGATTCTCAAAACATTAGTTTAAACGATTAAAGTCGGGTTCGGTTCTTAAAATATTGTCTTGATAGCTTGGTGATATAGAGAAGCAGAAATTCTATGTATAAAACTCGTAGAAAATTTGACATATTTTTGTCCTCATAAAAAGCACCGTGAACATTAGAAGAAAAAGGTTATCTCTCTATAATTATTTTGACAAATACGTGGAAAACAAATAATATTTTTCTAGATAAATATATTTTCCTTTAAGATTTTCAAATAAATAAAATTTTTTCCAACATTTTTCTTTTCTAATTCTATTTCTCTATCGTACTTCTCTCTAACAAATTTTTTCTCCACTAACATTTTATTTTTTCGTAAGTTAATCTTTTTCAACCAAAAGTATTTTCTCCCAATTAGAAACGTCCATCTAAAAGTGTAAATCATAAGTGGATAAGTTATCATATATAGAGAGGACCTCAACAGTGAAGAGTCGGGAAGAACCAATAAGAGTAAGAAGATATTATGATACATAATATCATCTTCCAATCAATCACGTCATTGTTTGTTCTTTAAGTCCCTGGAAGAGTGTACGTGTAAGGAAAAGCAACAACAAATGAAAACAAATGAAGATGCCATACACATGAGTATCTAAAAGAGTTCAAGCCGTCCAACTCACACATGGTGCTTATCCTCAAAGTCCGGCTGCCACAATCATGTGGCGATCTTTGACCTATTTCTCAGAACAATGTTGTCTTTAAAGAAATTTCAAAGACCATAATGGAGCGCATCAAGACATACCCGAATAGTTGTATTTCCTTCTGCCAATCCTATTTCATACATGGCAGGAAGACTAGCGACAACATCCTTCTCATACAAGAAGTGATCATTCAAGTGTGCTTACAAAAAGGGAAGAAGAAATAGATGGCTGTCAAAATTGACATATTAGAGGCTTTTGATCGCATGAATTGGTGTTTCATTTAAGAAACCATTTCTGAAGTAGGCCTTCCCACAAGCCTAGTGAATCTCATTATGCTGATCATCGTGATGAGGGAGACATCCATTCTTTCGGAAGGGGTGCCTCTTCAACCATTCAAAATGAAGTAAGGAGTCCGCCAGGGAGATCCTCTTAGCCCATACATTTGTGCATAGAGAGGCTTAGTCAAGCTATTTCTACCGATGCCACCAATGGCACCTAGAAACCCATTGCTTCACCATGAATGGTACCCCCTCACTCATGTTTGCTTTGATTATATATACACACACACACACACACCACACACACACACATGTATGTGTGTGTGTATATTATATATATATATACATGTGTATACACACACACACACACACACACACACACACATATATATATATATATATATATATATATATATATATATATATATATATATATACATGTGTGTGTGTGTGTATATATATATATATATACACACACACACACATGTGTGTGTGTGTGTCTATATATATATATATACATATATATATATGTATATATATACATATATATGTATATATATATATAAATCTATATATATACATATATATATGTGTATATAAATATATATACATATATATATATGTGTGTATATATATATGTATATATATATATATATATATATATATATATATATGGCTCATCTTTAATAACTGCATTGGTAGCTACCCGCACACCCAACCTGTTAGTCTTTTTTTTTAATTCACAATTGTAGAGGAGCATTTTATCTAGCTCCCCAAAAAATTTCATCCAAAAATAATATCATTTGCCCCACCAAAATAAAAAAAATACGTCCATATATTTATACACACATATGTATATATATGTATTTATATATATATTTGTATATATATATATATGTATGTATGTATATATATACAAACATACATATAGAGTCAGGCTAGAATACACTCGAGTGTACAAATCACGTCATACAACCCAATGGTGTTTGCCTATATAAATCATGTTTTTCCAAAATCTAATCCATTGATCTTCATGGTTACAATAATAATAGGCCACATATAAAATTTGAGCTCATTTGGATGAGTATAAGTCACTCATCTAAGGACAACAAAATTGACGCACAAAACTAATTTGAAATGCATGATTTTTGCCTCCTTTTATATGCACAACCTATAAGTGTCAAAATGAGCTAAAATTTATTATATAGTAGGTTCTTAAGATAATTAAGAAGATCAACAATTTAGATTTTTCAAAAAGTTACTCTATATTTAAAAACGACTGAGGTGCACAGTGCCTCCAGTACACTCCAGTGTACACTAGCCTGACTCCACACACACACACACACACACACACAGATATATATATATATATATGTATATATATATATATATATATATATATATGCAAAACATGTCGCCTTATAACCGTTTTGATGGTGATTGGAAGCATAGTTATGGCATTTACCCCTAGACCTTTGGTGCTTGGTTGGATGTTTTTGTTCCTATTTATATCTCAGTTTGCATACTGAGCCTCTGTCTTCTTTTCCATATATAAAAGTATTAATTATTTACTTCCTATGCTCCCCTCGAATATAACTCAAGGTTTCCTAATTACAATGTAATACATTAATAGGATTATGATAGTTTTATTTTGTATTATGGCAAAGAGGACGTTCTGCACCATACGACCTGGCCGGTTTAGGATACGAACCGACCAGTAGGCAAACCGAGGAGGGCGATGATAGGAGCGGCCAACTGATCGACTGGTGGCACAACCAACCGGCTGGAGGAGTCCAGACGTCACAAGGACTAGAGACTAGACGACTGATCCGTGAGACCAACCGACTGACCTAGAGGCCGGCCGACCGGTTCAAGGGTTGAATCGATCAACTCGGAATGGTTCCAACACAAATCGTCATCAACAACAGGTTGATACATATGATGTGGACCTTAGGTGGCAGTAATTCCTTGTGGCTCCAAGGAATTATAATAAGACGGTCATAACCATTGCATGTGTTTATTATTGCATGTTTTCATTGTGGTTATATCATGTATATGATATGTACTATAAGTATGTGGTGATTGGATATGTATATGCATATAAATATAAATCCCTCAATATCATATAAAATCTTAGATGCTTTCCATAAGAAACACACATGAAAAACTTGATCAACTAAGCGAAGCGTCATGCATTGTCTACCATGTGGAAGTGTGATGGTAGATATGCAGATCTGCCAAAGAAGGGTGCATATTATATCATGTTGGCTTATGGGTTAAGATTAACTAGGTGATCTTAATGAGATTAAGTACCTAGAAGCATGAAGATGAATTTTGAAAAAGAGTTGTGCACACCATTTATCCAAGAGATGCATTTATATGCAATTGGTAAAAGTTGTCTACCTAAGGCGATCAGCCAAAGATGACTCATGATTTGATGAAATATAGATCTTGGATCACTAGAAGATTATACGGTGCAATATTCCAAATTGATAAGTGCGGGTTGTCAATTTGAACAAAATAGTGAGAGAAATAATTAATTAAAGGCCTAATTAGATATCATTAAATTTTATTTTAATCAAATCAAATCTAAAGTGTTTTGACAAACTATAAATTTTCTCTTATACCTGCTCTCACTACGCCTAAGGCTGACATGGATTCTTACAAGGAGAAATCTGAAGATGTCGTAGATGTCAAGTGCCTAATGCTATGCTCAATGAACTATGAGTTGCAAGACAACATGAGAATATGGATGTTATTGAGATGGTCACACATCTTAAGAACATGTACCAAGAGCAGGAAAGACATGAGGGATATGATGTCTCCAAGGCGTTGTTAAAGTGCAACATGGCATAAGGAGATCCAGTAGGTCCCCATGTGCTCAAGCTTATTGGGTATGTGAAGAACCTTGCTAGACTGGAATTTCCCTTGAGTCAAGAGTTGGACACATATGTGATTCTACAGTCATTACTAGAGTCATATAGCCAGTTTGTCATGAACTACAACATTAACAATTTTGACAAGCCATTGTCAGAATTATTTGGCATGTTGACAACTACTGAAGCGCAAATGAAGAAGAACAAACCCAAATCCTTGATGATGATCAATAAAGGAAAGGGGAAGTCTAAAGGCAAAGATAAACCTAAGAAGAGTTCTAAAGCTAGATAGAAGCTCAACTCTTCTACACTGAAAGCAAAGGGAGGGGTGAACAAGCGAGGCAATTGTCACCATTGTCACCATCCTGGACATTGGAAGAGGAATTGCCCTCTCTACCTAGAGGAATTGAGGAAGAAGAAGGAGGGAATAAATATCTCCACTTCAGGTATATACATTATTGAGATAAATTTGTCTACTTTTTTCATATTAGGTAGTAGATACCAGATGTGGATCTCACATATGCTCAAATATGTAGGACCTGAAAAGAAGTAAGTGTTTACAAAAGGGTGAGGTTGAACTACGTGTTGCAAATGGAGCAAGAGTTGTTGCCGATGTAGTTGGAACTTATAATTTATTTCTACACACATGGCTTGTAATAGAGTTAAAGAGCTACTATCTTGTACCTATCATAAATAAAAACATTAATTCTGTATCTTGTATGGACAAGGATGGATATGAATTTTATATAAAGAATGGTCAATGTTCTATTTCAAAAGATGCGATCTTTTGTGGCAATGCCTCGATGTCTTATGGTCTTTATTTTTTGGATCTAACGATAAATGTTTATAACATTAATACCAAAATATTAAAATTCGACAACTCAAACAAAACATATCTTTGGCATTGTCGTCTAGGGCACATCAATGAGAATCTCATATCTAGACTCCTAAAAGATGGTTATCTAGACTCTTTTGATTTTGAATCAATAGAAACATGTAAATCTTGTTTGTTAGTCAAGATGACCAAAACTCCATACATTGATAATAATGAGAGGGCTAGTGATCTATTATGACTCATACATATTGATGTATGTGGCCCTTTAAGAACAAATTCTATAGGTGGTTATCATAAATTCATTACCTTCACTGATGACTTGAGTAGGTATGGTTATGTTTACTTGATGAAACATAAGTAAAAAAATCTTGAAAAGTTCAAAGATTTCATGAATGAAGTATAGAACCAACTTGGTAAAAGAATAAGGCACTTTATTCTGATCGAGGTGGAGAATACTTAATCCAAGAGTTTGAGGATCTTCTACGAGCATGTGGTACAATACCACAATGGACTTGATAACTCCCAAATTTGCGCATATTTTCTATGCATTTTATCTATAGTTTTGTGCCACTTTAGTCTTAATATGCACTCTTTTGTTCATGTTTTATGTTTTCTGTCTCTCCATTAGATAATATAGTGAAAATAGCCAATAATGTAGCTAATTAGCATGTTTTAGACTTGCAGGCACCGAAACTAGCTAATTTTGGGACTCTCAAGTACGGAACCAGAAAATACAAGAATTCCAGCAGCTGCATGGTCTGTCCGATATGTCCGCGCCGACCGATATGACCGCGCCGCCCGATACGGCCGCGCCGACCGATACGACCGCGCCGCCCGATACGGCGGCGCCGACCGATACGGCCGCGCCGCCCGATACGGCCGCGCCGCCCGATACGGCCGCGCCGACCGATACGGCCCGCCGCCCGATACGGCCTGCCCGATACATCTGCAGGAATTCTCGCCGACACAGTCTCCGAGCGACATTCATATTGGCCCACCTAATGCCTCAAGATCGTAGCCACGGATGAAGGACACGTGGACCAATAAAAGCTACAACTCCCATCAGCTCGCTGCCTATAAATAGCAGCTGCCTACCTACAAGAGTGCTCTCGGGAGGAGGAGCCGGAGGGAGAACCCTACAAGAGCTAGTACCTAGACCAATGAGCTAGTGTGTCGGGTTCCCCAAGAGTCTATTGCCCGATATGGTCTTGCCCGATACGGGTGCGCTGAACGATACGGTCTAGAGAGAGAGCCGAGGAGTCCAGAGGGATGAAGAGAAGACCCAAGGGCCGAGATCCGACCTGCACAGAGGCCGAGGAGCGAGAGCCACCTCTCCTCTACGGGCTATATGTCTTCCCTCTTCTCTTTCATTCTAATGCATTCCTTTGTTTCTTGTACAAACGATGTTTATCCATCTTTGTTCGGTGCCAACTATGCTTGTCTATGGCTAGCTAGCTCCTTCTTGGCTATGTGGCCCGATCTGGGCATGTTTATATACTTTTGCCTTAAGCAAGTAGATTCATATCAGATCTAGTATGTTGCATGTTCTATTTTCTCTTTCCAAGTTATGATTGCTAGTTTGGTTGATTTCTTACTCGCTTGAACTGCTATTTCTACCTGTATCGAGAGATCCGTTGTAGGAATAGCTACGAGAAGATAGTTTGGATCTGAACCCGAGAGGAGGACGATATGAGGTATTATGTTCCTAACACCCCAGAATATCCTAAGACCCGAGAGGGAACTTAGTATATTCCGAGGTGTTGATATGTCATTCCTTGAGAGAGGGTCGATGACATACCATTGATGGTTTTAGTCACGCATCGCGAGAGCGAGTGGGACGACCCCACAGGACAGATGCCACTGTGCGTGCTAGATGCTTGCTTAGGTGTTCGAGGGTTGTCTACGCCCGAGAACGAGTGCATAGACTGCCCCATTTGTGGTTACATAGCCAAGAACTCTCTTTCTCTATTTAGTAGACTCACGAGCTCTGTTTTGTTTTGTTTTGTTTTCTTTGTTTTGATTTAAAGCGTGATAACCCGCTAGACTAGTTCTAGCATTTACTTTTATCGACTATCATCTTGGCTTATCTGACTAAAGAACGAGATCTGTGGCGTCCTAAACGTCACCACGTCCCTGTGTTCGACCCCGTATATCTACTTTGACCCCGTAATAAAAGTTGCGGGGGCCTAGAAGGTTTCGGGTTATAAATTTAAAGCTTGATTCCTTCCTTCGTCCCGCGTTCATTTCTGGACGCGTAAAAAAGGCCAGTCAACTTTTGGCGCCGTTGCCGGGGATGTAGTTTTCCACGTTTACATGCCTAGTAGATTTTTATTCTGTCACTATAAGTCTGTATATACATGTATAGTTTTCCTCTTGCTTTACACATACTTGTTCATATATATTAACTCCCTTTTCTTTTTTCTCATACCTTTTTCAGCCATGGACCTTGCTTCCGCCAGACAAGTCATCTTGTCCACCTGTCCTCCTGAGTTTTTCCGCAGTTCCGACTACTGGCAAATAATTGAAGGACGTGCTCTGCAACTAGTCGAGTTATACTCACCTCCACCGTCATCATATGTTGAAACTCCAACAACGGAGACTGCCAGTCAGCCCTCGACCCCCAAGCTATCATGGGATCAAGAACTGATTAAGACAGTGGAATTAGCCGGAGAAAGTGTCAAAGCACCCACCTCCCTAGTTCCTCATCTCCAAGAAAACATCGATCCGCTCCAGCAGTTATTAGACAAGCAGGAGCATCATCTCAAAGTAGCCACAGAGGTTGCAGACTGCAGTAGAAGTCTACTTCAAACTGTTGAACAAGGATTCATCCTAAAGTAGGGGTGAGCATCGGTCCAAAACCGGACCGGACCGGACCGGACCGAGGACCGAAAATCAATAATTTTTGGACCGTTGACCGGACCGGGACCGGACCGTTTTGACCGCGGACCGGACCGGACCGGACCGTTTGGACCGCAATCAGCCTTTTTTATATGTTTTACAACTTATTTAATTATACAAAGTTGATAATCTTAGTCACTTCTAACAATTATATAACTTTAGTATCAAACATTTATACTAGTAGTACTTATATATGTACTTTATTTGTAGTTATTATAGAATACACCTTCAAATATATATGGATTTTATATAAAAGTTAGTCTGCGGTCCGGACCGGACCAGACCGGTTTTGGACCAGACCGGACCGGACCGAAGACCGAATTTATCGAATTTATTGGACCGCGGACCGGACCGAAGTTGAAATGGACCGGACCGAATTGAGCAGTCCGGTCCGGTTTTGCGGTCTGGACCGAGATTTGCTCACCCCTATCCTAAAGTATCAGTTTGATACAGTGGGTCCACCTTATACGTGCATGGCAGAATCGACGGGTCTCGAAAGCATTGCTGCTCAAGTACAACAACTTCATGATAAAGATGTTGAACAAGGCAGGAGGCTCCAAGAGCTCATCGATCTGGTTACAATTCAGTTACAACTGCCATCACAAGACAATAAAGACGTTAGTCATCAAGACCATTCCATTGGGTCTGTAGTGGAATATGCACATTCATCCTATTCAGACCATCAACTGGATTCACCAGGATTTTTCTGTGAAGACCAACCCACTTGGGGAAGCCCTTCATTCTATCTAGATGACCCAGCTGATGAACCAATGGAAGAAATGAGTCATAGACATGAATGGGTCTATGATGACAATGATGAAGACTCGAATAGCCAATCGACCTCACAACCAGAAGGTTGGTTTGAGGAACCAGAGTCAGATATTGAACCAGACCAGAGTGACATTTCTCATATTGAGACTTGTCATTTCGCTTTGAGCAGTACACCAACCATGGTTTGGGACAATTTGTTTGACGACGACGAAGACAGCTGCTCGACATGGAGCAGTGAGTATAGTAACAAAGATGAGTTGGAGCAGCACGAGCCATCATTCGCCACCACCCCTTTACAAGGCTTGGTGGACGTCAAGGGGGTAGGATGGACGGTTCACTACAACATGGCTGTTGAGCATGAAGACACCCCTGACTCCACGCCAGATGATAAGCTTGGGGTGGTAGAACCACAAACAGATTCTTTAGGGGGTACTTTTTGCTCAGAAGATGATTGGATGACTCAGACGGTACATGAAGATCTATCTGAGCATCCAACCTCAAGTGCGGAGATGGAGAGAGAGGATACGAGTCCTCAAGATAATGTCCAACCTCTCTCATCTATCTCATCCTATGTCGACATCCCAGGACCTTCATTTTCAGAATCATATAACAAAAGGTACCCTGAGGAGGATATGTCGAAGAATTCATCCCAGTGCAGTTCAAGCCACTTCCAGCACAAAGATGACTTCACCGAGTCGCCAGATTTCACTTCGCTTCTTCGGACTCGGCAGGGCCAATACATCCACCAATTCTACTCCTACTATGTGGCGGAACCCGTCGACAAGACACAGGTGACACTGGTCCCAAAACTTAGGATTTGGGATCCCAGTGTCGGTATCGTGGGGCAACCACCCCCTTTTCTTTTACCCACCCTCCCGCCCTTTTATTACAATAAATTTTGACTTTCATGTTCTTGTTAGTTAGTTTCTTTCCTCTAACTATTTTTATATCCTTGCATTCATGCATCATCTTTAGAAATTCAATAACTGCCGTTAAGATCATGCATTCCTGCCTCACTATCTCAAGTTTAAGTCTTGCTCGAGGACGAGCAAAAATTTAAGCTTGGGGTGGTAGGCTCCTCCCTTCTTTCTCTTCACCCTTCTTGCATGCATGTCTATTTCCTGCATTTAATCTTAAATTTTCAAAATGTTCAACTTTTTTTATCTTTGCAATTATGGCTATGTGGTGCGAATCTAATAGATAAATGCTTGACTGTATGCATAGACACACACTTTTCATCTTAAAAATTGCTTGACCTCTTGCTTGACTTGCTCTTTGACTCTTTCCTTGAGTTTGGTAATAAATCTAAGGTTATGTCCCTTTTTCATAGCTTAAAGCTAAATCCCCTTGATCTATGTTGTGAATGACAAATCCATGGTAAAGGACTGTTGGAATGAGCTAAATCATGATTAAAGTATCCTAGCTGCAAATTTCACAAGCTTGCCTCTATTCTAAGGATTCTTGAATCATAATTGCTACTTCTCACACAGGTATCAAGCGAATTATGATGGGCTCTGAGCTATGATCAAGATGAAATGTTTCTCCTTGATGGACTATGTGCCTTCTCACATTAGATTGAGTAAAAGAGATGAAAAATATAAAAATGTGCAAAAGAGGCTTGGCCGCCCACAAAATCCCAAAAAAATATCTATATAGTTCTCACCTAAGCCTACAAATAGAATGCAGATGATAAAAGCCTGAGTGTGAACAATAAATAAGTGTTATTTTCTCTTTTAGGAGAGTGGAGGATGGTGCCCAGCCGGTGTATGACTGTGCTCATGAACGCGGATATGTTGTGCCTGGTAGTACCACTCTAAAAGCTCATTAGAGAGTCACTAGGAACCCCCTAGGAGACCTATGATATCATCTCAGTAGCAGGGTTGGTTCAAGCACAGTACGAGGAGTTTGTCTCACTGCTTTGGGCCAACTGGCTCAGACTGCAGGGACTGTTGCTCGCTACATGGACCAACCTGACGCAGATCGGGATTCTCAGAAGTCATTAGAGTCTTTTTACTTTGTTTCTTAGGACATGAATAAGTGAGAGGCAAGTTGATCCCTGATTGGTTTGCATGGATTCATGGTGATGGCTCATTGCTCATCACCTGCGTGATCACCTGTGTGACAACTCTTTCATGTTTAAATAATTATGATTCAAACCCTCATGAGTATCGACAGGCTGTAGTTAATTCGCTTAATCTTGCTTGGAAGCTATTTGATCTTGCTTTGGCAGGATTGTGCCTGAAAGGTGGGGGTTTGTTCTGAAATGACATGGATCAGGAGAATTGATGTTTTAAACTATTTTTCTTAACCTTAGCATTTATTGCCAAGCTTAATTTGGATGTTATCTTTTTGTTCTTTGAGCCCAGTCTTGCTTGAGGACAAGCACGTTTTAAGCTTGGGGTTGTTGATAACACCCAAATTTGCGCATATTTTCTATGCATTTTATCTATAGTTTTGCGCCACTTTAGTCTTAATATGTACTCTTTTGTTCATGTTTTATGTTTTCTATCTCTCCATTAGATAATATAGTGAAAATAGCCAATAATGTAGCTAATTAGCCTATTTTAGACTTACAGGCACCGAAACTAGCCAATTTTGGGACTCTCAAGTACCGAACCAGAAAATACAAGAATTCCAGCAGCTGCATGGTCTGGCCGATACGTCCGCGCCGACCGATACGGACACGCCGACCGACATGACCGCACCGCCCGATACGGCCGCGCCGCCCGATACGGCAGCGCCGATCGATACGACTGCGCCGCCCGATACGGCCGCGCCGACCGATACGGCCCGCCGCCCGATACGGCCCGCCCGATACAGCTGCCGGAATTCTTGCCGACACAGTCTCCGGGCGACATTCATATTGGCCCACCTGATGCCTCAAGATCGTAGCCACGGATGAAGGACACGTGGACCAATAAAAGCTACAACTCCCATCAGCTCGCTGCCTATAAATAGTAGCTGCCTACCTACAAGAGCGCTCTCGGGAGGAGGAGCTGGAGGGAGAACCCTGCAAGAGCTAGTACCTAGACCAATGAGCTAGTGTGTCGGGTTCCCCAAGAGTCTATTGCCCGATACGGTCTTGCCCGATACGGTCTTGCCCGATACGGGTGCGCTGACCGATACAGCCGTCGACCGATACGGTCTAGAGAGAGAGAGAGAGCCGAGGAGTCCAGAGGGACGAAGAGAAGACCCAAGGGCCGAGATCCGACCTGCACAGAGGCCGAGGAGCGAGAGCCACCTCTCCTCTACGGGCTAGATCTCTTCCCTCTTCTCTTTCATTCTACTGCATTCCTTTGTTTCTTGTACAAACGATGTTTATCCATCTTTGTTCGGTGCCAGCTATGCTTGTCTATGGCTAGCTAGCTCCTTCTTGGCTATGTGGCCCGATCTGGGCATGTTTATATACTTTTTCCTTAAGCAAGTAGATTCATATCAGATCTAGTATGTTGCATGTTCTATTTTCTCTTTCCAAGTTATGATTGCTAGTTTGGTTGATCTCTTACTCGCTTGAACTGCTATTTCTGCCTGTATCGAGAGATCCATTGTAGGAATAGCTAAGAGAAGATAGTTTGGATCTGAACCCGAGAGGAGGACGATCTGAGGTATTATGTTCCTTACACCCCAGAATATCCTAAGACCCGAGAGGGAACTTAGTATATTCTGAGGTGTTGATATGTCATTCCTTGAGAGAGGGTCGATGACATACCATTGATGGTTTTAGTCACGCATTGCGAGAGCGAGTGGGACGACCCCACATGACAGATGCCACTGTGCGTGCTAGATGCTTGCTTAGGTGTTCGAGGGTTGTCTACGCCCGAGAACGAGTGCATAGACTGCCCCGTTTGTGGTTACATAGCCAGGAACTCTCTTTCTCTATTTAGTAGACTCACGAGCTCTGTTTTGTTTTGTTTTGTTTTCTTTGTTTTGATTTAAAGCGTGACAACCCGCTAGACTAGTTCTAGCATTTACTTTTATCGACTATCGTCTTGGCTTATCTGACTAAAGAACGAGATCTGTGGCGTCCTAAATGTCACCACGTCCCTGTGTTCGACCCCGTATATCTACTTCGACCCCGTAATAAAAGTTGCGGGGGCCTAGAAGGTTTCGGGTTATAAATTTAAAGCTTGATTCCTTCCTTCGTCCCGCGTTCATTTCTGGACGCGTGAAAAAGGCCAGTCAGGAATCCACCTGGAGTACCACATCACACTGGTGTATTAGAAAGAAGGAATCACAAATTGCTAGATATGGTGCAGTCAGTGATGAGTTTTACTAATCTTCTAACTTCCTTCTGGGGTTATGCTCTAGAATCTACAAAGTTTACACTAAACTGTATACCATCTGAATCAATTCAAAATACACCATATGAGATATGGACTGGGAAGCATCCTAAAATGTCTTGTATGAGATTTGGAGATGTGAACATTATGTCAAGAATTTTTTTCCTGCAACGCTTGGTCCTAGATCAGATAAATGTTACTTTGTTGTTTATCCTAATGAAACCAATGGATACTGCTTGTATAACCCAACTAACAACAAAGTGTTTGTTTCTAGAGATGTTGCATTCCTAAAAAAGTAATTCATTTCCAAAGGAATCAGTGGGAGGAAAGTATAACTTGAAGAGGTTAGAGACCAACAAGAAAGCATTGAACCTATATATGTACTAGAGGAACATGGGGAGTCACAAACCGTTATAGAATCTCAAATTCCTCATGTGACACAGGAACCTCATAGATCTAGTAGGACACACCTTGAGCCAGATAGATTTGGTTATTTACTGACTCAAGAAGGCAATGAGTCAATCATTGATGATGAGCCAACTACCTAACTAGAAGATATTAAGGGACCAGAGTTTGAAACATGGCTTGAGGCCATGAAACTTGAGATGGAATCCATGTACACCAACAAGGTATGGACCTTAACAGATCCACCTAAAGGGGTAAAACCCATAAGGTGCAAGTGGGTCTTCAAGAAGAAACTGACAATGATGGCAATGTACAAACTTATAAGGTTGATTGGTTGCAAAGGGTTTCAAACAAGTTCAAGGTGTTGACTATGACGAAACCTTTTCTCCAGTTGCCATGGTTAAGTCCATCATGATCATGCTTCCATTGCAGCTTATCATGACTATGAGATTTGGAAGATGGATGTTAAAACCACATTCCTTAACGAGAATCTTCTTGAGGATGTGTACATGATACAACATGAGGGTTTTATAAATATAAAGGATGCAAACAAAGTATGTAAGATACAAGGGTCAATCTATGAATTGAAGCAAGAATCTCAAAGTTGGAATATTTGATTTGATGAAATCGTCAAAGAGTTTGGCTTTAATCAAATAGAAGATGGACCACGTGTTTACAAGAAAGTTAGTGGGAGCATGATTGTATTCCAAAATTTTATATGTGAATGAATACTATTAATGGGGAATGAGTAATGACATCCCTACTTTATAGATGGTAAATACCTGACTATGAAATACATTCTCTATGACAAACTTAGGTGAAACATTCTATATTCTAGGAATCAAGATCTGTAGAGATAGATCTAGAAGGCTTCTTTGACTAAGTCAGAGCACATACATTGATAAAGTGTTGAAGAGGTTCAACATGGAGAACTCAAAGAGAGGCAAACTGCCCATGTCTCATGGTGTTACTGTTGGTATGTATGCCCAAAGTGCCTATCATATGAAGATTGTAATGACATAAATTGTAGATGATTTGATTAATAATAAAGGTAATCTTCCAATTTATTATGTTTTATTCAGTTATGAGATAATGGTGTAACATAATAAATGTCTAAAGAATGATATTACTCAATGATGTATGTCTTTGGGTTGGTGACCTGAACAATCAGATCATACAGATGCCAAGAGTATATACATTCTTGTTATGTCCCTAGTCCGATGTTATTGTGGAAGGCTGATAGACAATAATAACACATAATACTAGAATGTGTGTTGGTTGGTGACAAAATCTCATCAGTCATGATATGTCATATCAAACCAAACACATAGATACTTGTTAGGGAACCATTTATCGGACAAACCCACCATAAGAGTGATACTTGGAAACCATAATTGGTAGTCAGGGTCATCTCTTATAGTGTTGGTGGTGATTGTGGTTCTTACATCTGAATTTACTACACTCATCACATGTTTTTCAATGTACTTTGACATCATCCACCGTGACCTTGAATAAGGGTTGCCATAAAGGTGATGATTGAGTGCACTACGACACATAGGGATGGCTGCGAGTGATGACGATGGGATTTGTCCCTCCTATAGGAGTATGATATCCTGGTCACTTGATAAGAGAGACTGAGAAATGCATGGCCACACTCATGTGAGTCAATATGTGATATTGATCTTACATATATATCAGACAGTCTGCTCTAGTTTAAGGAACAAAGATTGAATGTTGAAGAGGATGATGATTCCATGCCTCAAGTTCAATCTGGATATCAGTGACAAAGGAACTATACAAACACTATAACACCAATCGTTGATTGTATGTTGAAGTTGTTCTCCAACTTTCCAATTGCTTGGGTAGAAATGATGTGTTACTAGATACTTCTCATTGCTTGTGATGTCATAAACTAGTTATGATCACTACCAACGTCATGGAACCTATAGGGTCACACATATAGGATTCACTTGGAACAGGAGTTTATTCATGAATGATGTTTAACTTTATTACTAAAGTGTTTAGTTATTCAATTTAAACATTAATTCACTAACTAAACTCTGAATCATTCGGTTCAGGTGTTGTACCGATCGGTTGGAGTGTCAGGTTGATTGGAAATTGCATTGGCTGAATATTGGATGAACTGGGGCATGAACTGAATGGTTCACTGAGTGAACCGATAATAGACTCAAGGTCAGTCAAATGACTGACTCATATGATAAACTTCTTGGTTCATGGATCAATTCAATTGGATCAAGGATTAGTGTTGACATCATGTTATGCATTAATTGGATATCAATTTCCAATAGAATTGTGATTGGGAAACATGATGAATTGATCGGTTCAAGGGTTGAACCGATCGATTCACATGCCAACTGATCGGTTCACTTGTGAACCGATCATTTCACCGCTCACATGATACAAATAGAGAAATCATGTACCCTTCGACTCCCATACAAATTGGGAACCCTGACCCTGGCCATCCTATAAATAGAGGGGTATTAGGGGCTTCTTAGACAGAACAACAATTGATCTGACAATTATTGTCTTCTCTAGTTGTGGTAATTGAGAGTACCTGAGCAAGTCCTACCCGATAAAGGGAGGGATAGCAAGGGAGAATAATTGTGGGAGAGCATGTTGGTTCTAGTACACCAACTAGAAGGGGAAAACTCCTTCTTGTACGTTCATCTAGAACAACAAGAGTTCCTAGTGGTTCGTGTCAATTACTATAGAGGCGAGGAGGCCGTTGCCTACTGCTAGGAGGACAACATCAAGATGTTGTCTGTGGTGATAAACCTGGAGCTACTGGAGATGTTGTCTGGGTGCGACTTGAAGAAAGGCGCATACTACATCGAGCGAACAGTCGTTGGACTTACTCTAGGACCAGGTATTACCTTAAAACTATCCTTCCCATTATATAGTTGTTGACCCGATCTACTGTTATAAGGGGAATATGGCAGTTAAATTTTTGTTTCCGCTACCTTCTCTACCACCATATTTCCCTACAGTGGTATTAGAGCCACATCAATTTATTATGTTTTGGGATAATCAATATGATTGTATTTTTGGTTTTTCATTTTTTATTACATGCAATGAGAATACTTAAACTGATTTATGTACATATTCAAATAATTACCATGTACAATCCCAAACACACACACATACATATATATGTATATATATGTATATCTATAATATATATATGTATACATGTATATATATGTATACACATACACACACACATGCACACACACACATATATATATATATATAGTCAGGCTAGAATACACTCAAGTGTATTCAGAGCAGAATACACTCAAGTAGTTTTCCATGATGCAATATTTTTTTTCAAAAATCTAATCCATTGATCTTCGTAAACATCTTGTGAATAGCTCATACGCAAAATTTGAGTACATTTGGACATTTATAGGTCATGTTATAAAGCCTACAAAAATTATGCATTTCAAACTAGTTTCGCGCATCGATTTTGTTGCCCTTAGTTGAGTGACTTACACTCATCCAAAAGGGCACAAAATTTGTATGTAGCCTAGTTATAGTATGACGCTGAAGATCAATGGTTTACATTTTGCAAAAAAAAAATCTTGATATACAAAAATACTTGAGTGTATTCGTGCGATCTGTACACTCAAGTGTATTCTAGCCTAACTCTCTCTCTCTCTCTCTATACACACACACAAATATATATATATATATATATATATATATATATATATATATATATATATGCAATTTACACACGTTGCCCTAAAAGATGGTTTTGATGGTGGATGTGAAGGGTGGTTATGGCCAATAACCCTAGATACCTATGCATGGTGGTTGTGTTTGTTTATTCATATTTTATCTTGGTTTGCATACCGAGCCTATACTTTCTCTTCTAATTGTAAAAATATTATTCTTTTCTACCTATGTCCCCCTCAAATGTAACTTGAGGTTTCTCTATTATCATGTAATATGTATTAGCATTGGAATAGTTTAATTATTGTGACGATGAAGAAGATGAGCCGCCCATTTCAGAAGATGATCCGACCGACTAGATGATCAAGGAGGAGAGACGACAGATGGAGCTGAGCCGATCAACTGGTAGCCTAACTGATCAACTAGAGGATCTAAAAGATGGTGGACCAGAGGCCAGATGACCAATTTGATGACCAACCAACCGACTAGGAGGTGAGCCGATCGGTTTAAGGATTGAACCATCAACCAAGACTGATTCAAAGCACAAATCTTCATCAATAATAGGTTTCTACATGTGATGCAGACCTTAGGTGGTGGTAATTCCTTGTGGATCCAAGGAATTACAATAGTATGGACATAACCATCGCTCATATTTTGATTACATGTTTTCGTTTGTGGGATATATCATATATACGATACACAATATAAGTATGTGGTGACTGGATATGTATATGTATTTATAAATACAACTCCCTCAATAACATATTAAGTCTAAGATGCTTTCCATTAGAAACACAAATGAAAACCTTGATTGGTTATGCGTGGGCCCTACAAGCGTGGTGCGATATCCATCTCGTGGAATATGGTAGTTATGTGGGCCTACCAAGCGGGGTGCAATACTACTATGTTGGCTTTTGGGTCAGGCTTAACTGGGTGTCCTTAATGAGATTAAGCACCTAGAAGCATGCATATTATTATGGAAAAGAGTTGTGCATATAATCTATTGAAGAATTGCATAAGATGCAATTGGAAAATGTTGCCTACCTTAATGATTGATTATGGACGCTGGAGTTGGCCAGGTATTAATTTAATTGTTTTGGATCTTGTCTAACTAGAAGGTTGTATGCTGCAATCTTCCAAATTGATATGTGAGGGTAATAAATTTGGATAAAATAGTGGGAGTGATAAATAATTAAAGGCCTAATTAAAAATCATCAAATTTATTCAAATCAAATCTAAAGTATTTTGAAAGAATGCAAATTTTCTCTTGTAGAATCAAATGACAATCAAATCATCACTGTGATTAGTCCTTAGGAAGGACAAACTTAACATGACTGATTTCCATGACTAGTTTTGGACTTTGAGAAGGGATCTCAATGATGAGCATAAGCTCTATGTCCTAGATAAACTAGTGCCAGAAATACCTGCTCCTGATGCACCTAGGGATGAAGTGGATGCTTAGTGGAAGCATACCAATGATGCCTTGGGCATAAAGCACTTTATGCTAGGATGCATGAACTATGAGCTGCATGAGTAATGTGAAGACATGGGGATACTTGAGATGGTAACACATCTTGAGAACGTGAACCATAATCATAAAAATCAAGAAAGGTACAATATCTTAAAGGTGCTCTGTAACATATTGAAATCCATTATGTATCTCTTTGTACTCTTCTCCAATAAGATTTGTCCTTCTTTTTCATTCCATATGTCTTTGGATCTGATTTAGTGGAATTAAGATGGTGATTGGATAAATGTTTCCCATATATTATTAATATATGGTTGTATGCACAAATACCTCAGATAGATTTTAAATAATGGGCTTGAAGTGCAAATTATACACTAAGTAATAAATACTAAAATGTTTCGTCCTAGAACTTTCTAGTACTTTGTAGAATAGGAAAAAGATGAGAAAATCCAGAATTTTATATAAAGAAGATGATAAATACAATAATTAGAAGTAATATGAGATTTAATGGATAAAAGAGTATCATGAGAAATATTTTGCACAAAAAATTTAATTGGAAACCCACAAGGATAATTTGACACTCAAATTCATTTTCTTGACTAAAAAGTAACTTAAGGGCCAAGTATCATTTAATTTGGAAGATGAAAGTATATATTAATGACCTTATCAAAAGAAAATAGGAAATAGGCCAATAAAGTGAAATAAAATACTTAATGCTCTCAAAATAGAAAAAATAACTCCAAATTCATAATCTAGACATAAAAATAAGCCTTTGGGCAAATTTACAACTAATTTGGATAATGTTTGAATAATGAGTAAAATAGGAGAGAGAAAGTGTGTAGAATCTTCTATTTATTTAATAAATAAATAAATAATCTCATCTTGTGAAAATAAAAACAAAACCATGTTCTAAACACTTAAGAAGGCTTATGGGTGAAGTTACACAAATTTTAAATAATGTTATCACCTCTTTTGAAGGAGGAAAGAGAAAATGCCATTTTAATTATTTAACCTATCAAACATTTCCAAAAGGCAAATATAACTCCATATTTGGATTCTACGAATCAAAATCAACCAGAATATAAAATTTAGTAATTTTTGGATAACGTTTGGGCCTCCAAATTAGGAGAGAGAAAAACATTTAAATGAATATGCCTTTTAAGTCGATTTTGAATAGGAATAAAAGATGGCAACTAATATATCGTGATGATCGTCGACTATTGGATCTCGATCTAAGGGTCCGTGGGTTGTCTTCTTCGTTGGCCCAATTTGGCAATAGGTTGCTTGATTGCCAAGTTTTCAAATCCATTTATCTCGAGTTTTACTCAATAAAATTCAATAATTTTTTATCCTACGAATTCCTTGCACAATTCCACACCATATTAGTCTAAGATTTTTGTGTTTTGAAGAAGATTTGAGAAACGCCCAACTCGTGTGCTGCCTCTCTCTACCCCCATCTAGCCAAACCCTATTCTAGGTCTCCTTGCCTATATACATACCTACCCCAAGGACCGCCATCGCATTTGCAACTCACCGATACTTTCAATTTTGAGTTTTGTGGACGTCTTGACCTCCATCTAGCTGCCGTAGGCCCCTGATCTTGCGGCGCCCCTCAAGATCTACTCTCTTTGCCTCCGTTCTAATACAAGGTACTACTAGATTCCTCTCTTCTTCTTCTTTCTTTTGAGTACCTAAACGCAAAGTTCCGTTGAGAATTGTGATTTTGCCCAAACCAAGCCCGAGCAAGCTGCTCACAGCTCATTGCCTTGGCACGGGGAGGAAGACGACTCCCTGTTGTTTTACCAAATCGCCCCTTATCGTTTTGCTTTGTGTGTTTTTCATGCGAGGGGCATCCTCGTCCTTTGCCCCTTTGCCCGCCTTTGACCAAGCACTGACCCCGACCCACACATCTATAGCGAGGGGTTAGGTCCCTGAGACGCGGGACCACCCACTATCTCCATCTTTCTCTCGCTAGCTCTCTCTCTCTTGCCTTGCCTACATGGCAAGCTATGATTGGTCGAAGTAAGATAAATCATAAAAAATGATTTCAGTGGTCAAAATTTAAAAATAAATAGTGTTTTGAAATCAGGAGAATGAGATCTATCCATTAAATTTTTTTTGAGGTTAGATTCTGATGTTTGTGAAAAAGTATTTTTAGAATGATTTAATTAACTAAAAATCACCAAAAATAACCCAAAAAATCCATATCTTCAAAATATACAATATTATATGTCATTTTGATCAGAAAACCCTAACCTAAGGTTAGAGGTCTAGTAGGTGCCTCAACCCTACTTAGTTAGGTAGACATATTAACGTACATGCAAATCCTTTAATTACTTTTATTATTGACAAGTTTCCTTAATAAAAGCCTCATACTCTTGATGTCTTACCTTTTCATGATTTCCTAGCCTATTTTACTTGTTACAACTATCTTGTCACTTTTAGAATAACCTTGTAACACATACTTTTTGTTCCTTTTCCTCTTGCTGGGTGTCTTCCCAACCACCCAGGTGTCGGTGTTGTGCAAAGAGAAGGACGGGCTTGAAGGAGGCTTTCTTTAGGAGTTGATCTTTAGCGTTTGGAAAAGGATGGCTAGGTTGCTATAGCTAGATCCTGCTTATCTTATCTTTTCTTTTAGAAATCATTCTTGTAATAAACAATAAAAGCCACGTGAAGGCTTATTATTTCTTTATTTCCGCTGCTATTGACATTTTATTATGTATCTAGAATCATGCTTATTTATTTGGAATATTATGCAATCATCCTCAAAGTCTCTAAATTTTGTTAAAATTGTGGATGTTTGTATTTCCTTTAAATTTTAGTAAAGAGCTGATCTCACCTCTTTATAGCATGGTATCAGAGCCTTTAGGCAACTATTAGGGCATGCAGTTGAAGCAAGGGTGTCTAGAAAGGATCAGGGTTTCAGGGGCTGGAAAAATTTTCCTCCGCACCACTAGCTTGGTATACGAGGACTCCCGTGTGCATATGATACTGGCCTGGCCTGTGCTAATACAAATTGCCCAAAATAGTATGCTTTTAGGAAATAGCATTCTAGATATCCTTTTCTCATCTCTATTTCTATTATCTTCTCATCTATGATTATATAGTCCTGAGAACCTAATATGTTAAACCTAATTTTCAGGAGAGGTGACTTGTTCGACAATGTGAACTAGGAGTCGACCCCTAACGACCCCAACACTCATGTGACTCATGCAATCAACCAGACTGCTATGGGTACTCCCGCCTTCATGCCTGAGCAAGAACTGGTGATGCTACGTTAGTTGTTGTCCTCCACCATGACGGGACAACTCAACACCATAGCTACTAATGCCAACAAGCCGAGGGAGTTCACCCTCACTGACTTCATCAAGATGCAACCACCTTACTTCAAGGGTGAAAGTGAGCCTAACATGGTGGACAAAGCCGACGACTGGGTGTTGGCCCTGGATCAGACCTTCGAGGGTATGGCGTGCCCTCCTCACCAGAAGGTTCGGTTCGCGACGTACGTGTTGGATGGACTGGCGCACGTTTGGTGGAACGGTGTTGCCCGCACTTGGGACACCTCTTCTATAGAGTGGTCCCAGTTTTTGAAGCTATCCAGGGAGAAGTATATCTACCTTGCTTTCCCGAGGAAGATGGAGGATGAGTTTTATAGTCTCAAGCAAGGAAGCATGAGCGTGGCCGACTACGTTCAGATATTTCTGCTGCTAGAACATTACACCACTAACCTTGGAGCTGGCAGAAGAGCGACCATGTTCTTGGAAGGACTGAACTATCAAGTTGGACGGAGCCTCGTCCCATAGCTGCCACTTACTTTTCAACAGATGGTGGACAAGGCTCTTGCCATCGAGTCATATCTAGGGTTTTAAGATTCGAATGGCTTCAACAACAAAAGGAAGAATAAAAACCAACATGAGAACCACAGACGTGATCGCTGCAATAGGTGCAAGTGCCACCATCCTCCTGGCAGATGCCCCTCCAACAATGCACCTTCTCATAATGACAACTGTCCTCCACTGACTTTCCATGAGTGCGGCCAAGTCGGGCACATCCGACCCAACTGCCCTCATTTCCGAAAAGGGTAGAATAATGCCCAGCAGCCGCAACAACCAAGAAAGAACCCGCCTCCGCAGAACAACAATAACAACAACAACAACTAGAACCCGAGGCGTCCACCAGTGGAGAGGTGGAACGGGAGAGTGTTCGCTCTCAATGCTGAGGAAGAATGTGAAGGCAATGAAGTGATTAAAGGTATGCTACACCTTAATATGCATCCTTTAAAAGCACTTTTTGATTCTGGCTCCTCCAATACCTTCATATCTTGTCAGTTTGCCTCTATGCTAGAAATAGAATCTGAGTTTATGGATCATGTATTAGATGTAAAAACCCCTAGTGGTAAGATATGCTCCGCGTACCTCCAAACTCCTACCTTGGACCTCTGTATATCCGGAATAATGTTTCCCACGGATTTTGTCTTGCTTGATATGACCGTCTTTGACATCATCCTGGGTATGGATTGGTTAAAGAGGTATAAAGCAGTTTTGTACTGTGAGGAATCCAAGGTTAGTTTGGTTCATCCTGCTAAAGGAAAAGTGTGTGTCAAGGGCAAGAAGCGAGAAGAGCGACAATTTGTCATCTCTGCCATTAAAGCTGAAAATCTTATCTCACAAGGGTGTAGAGCTTTCCTTGCCTCCATAGTTCTCGATGCTACACCTCCTCCTCTAGATCACATTGATGTGGTGAAGGAATTCCCGGATGTATTTCCCAAGGAGTTGCCTGGGTTGCCGCCAACTCGTGAGGTGGAATTCTCCATCAAGCTTATACCTGGAACTTCACCGATATCGAAGCCACCCTATCGCTTGGCCCCTGCTGAGATGGCTGAGTTGAAGAAGCAGCTTGAAGAGCTTCTCAACATGGGCTTCATTCGCCCTAGTGTTTCCCCTTGGGGAGCCCCTGTCCTATTCGTGAAGAATAAGGATGGATCAATTCGGATGTGTATGGACTACCACATGCTTAACCAGGTGACAGTGAAGAACCGTTATCTGTTGCCACGCATCGATGACCTATTTGATCAGCTGAAGTCAGCCACCATGTTCTCTAAGATGGATCTGCAAAGTGGTTACTACCAGATGTGTGCAAAGGATGATGATGTCCCAAAGACAACGTTTAGAACTCGTTATGGGCATTATGAATTCATGGTCATGCCTTTTGGTTTGACAAATGCCCCTGCTACGTTCATGGACCTGATGAATAGAGTATTCCGCCCATATCTTGACAAGTTTGTAGTGGTGTTTATCGACGACATTTTGGTTTATTCCGATACGTTAGAACAACATCGTGAGCACCTGCGGATTGTACTCAACACACTGCGAGAAAACCAACTCTATGCAAAATTATCAAAGTGCAAGTTCTGGATGAAGGAAGTTATGTTTCTTGGTCACGTGATTTCTGTCGGTCATATAGTTGTTGATCTTGCAAAGGTAGAAGCTGTGACAAAGTGGAATGCTCCAAAAAACTAATCTGAAATCCGTAGTTTCCTTGGTCTAGCTGGTTACTATCGGAAGTTTATCAAAGGCTTCTCTGAGTTGGCTTTACCTTTGACCAAGATGACTCAAAAGGAGGTCAAGTTCTCATGGACCCCTGAATGTGAGGACAATTTTTAGAAGTTGAAGAAGAACCTGACTTCTGCTCCCGTGCTTGCTTTGCCTTTTGAGGGATTACCCTATGTCATCTACACCGACGCATCCAGATAAGGCTTAGGGTGTGTTTTGATGCAAGACGGTAAGGTATTCGCCTATGCTTCTCGATAGTTGAAACCTAATGAAGCTAATTGGCCTACACATGATTTGGAGCTTGCTGCCATAGTTCATGCTTTGAAGATCTGGTGACACTATCTCTATGGCAAAAAGTTTGAAGTCTTTTCTGATCACAAGAGTCTGAGATATCTGTTGACTAAGAAGGATCTGAACTTGTGACAACGTAGGTGGATGGAATATGTTAAAGATTATGACTTCACCATCACCTATCATCCTGGTAAAGCTAATGTCGTAGCTGATGCTCTAAGTCACAAGAAGGATGTTGTTTGTGTTTCTCTGAGATGTTCAGTGTGGGAAAACCTTGAACATGTGGCTAGCTGGAGACCTCAGCCTATTGATTCAGTGGATGAAGAAAAGTTGTGTGTTCATATGGCCAGTTTGACCGTTACACCAACCTGGATCTTGGAAGTCGTGGCTGCACAGTTGGAGAGTTCTGAGCTTGAAGAGATGAAATCTTTAACTGAGAAACTGCAATCTGACTTCTCTATCGGAGTGGATGGTGTTATCCGCTTCAGACAAAGGTTGTGGATTCCTAATGTTGGTGATCTGAGACAGAAGGTTCTGAGTGAAGCTCATGGGTCCAAGTACACTATTCATCCTGGCACAACAAAGATGTATAAGGACTTACAGCAAAGCTTCTGGTGGAAGAACATGAAGAATGATATAGCTCTATTCGTGGCGAAGTGCTTGACATGTCAGCAAGTCAAGATTGAACATCAACGACCCGGTGGTCTTCTTCATCCTCTTGAGATTCCAGAATGGAAGTGGGAGAAGATCACAATGGACTTTGTTACTGGTTTCCCTAAGTCCAAGAAAGGTTATGATGCTGTTTGGGTGGTGATTGATCGGCTTACAAAATCTGCTCATTTCTTGCCTTTCAAAACCACATATAAAGTTGCTGAGATGGATCAGTTATATGTGGACTGGATAGTTCGTCTGCATGGTGTTCCTACTGTTATAGTTTCTGGTCGAGACTTGAAATTCACTTCTCGCTTATGGGGTCAGATTCAAGAAGAGATGGGTACTGATCTGCGTTTCAGTACTGCTTACCACCCACAAACTGATGGTCAGTCTAAGAGAACAGTTCAGATTCTGGAGGACTTGCTATGTGCTTGTGTGATGGATTGGGGTGGTGCCTGGGATCAGTATCTACCGTTAGTAGAGTTCGCTTACAACAATAGCTACCAAGCTAGTATTGATATGCCGCCTTTTGAAGCTCTCTATGGTAGACCTTGTCATTCACCTTTGCATTGGGATGATGTTGGGGAACGTTCCCTAGTGAAGACCGATGACATGCATATGATGATTGAGAAGGTACAACTGATAAAGAAACAGATGAAAGCTGCTCAAGACTGACAGAAGATGTATGCTGATAAAAAGAGGTCTGATGTAAGCTTCTTAGTGGGAGACTATGCTTTTTTGAAGATCAAGCCTATACGTTCTATTGCAAGATCTAAAGTAAAAGGCAAGTTGAGTCCTCACTATGTTGGACCATTTGAAATCTTAGATAAAGTGGGAGATTGTACATATCGCTTAGCCTTACCTCCTGCTTATGATAAGATCCACAATGTGTTCCATGTCTCTGTGTTGAGGAAGTATGTGAAAGATCCTTCTCATGTACTCACTATTGAACCTGTGGAGATTCATGAAAATCTGACTTATGAAGAACTACCTGTGAGGATCCTTGAATCTCGAGTAAAGCAGTTTAAGAATAAGGAGATAGAGTTAGTAAAGGTTTTGTGGAGATATCATGGTTTAGAAGAAACCACTTGGGAATTGAAAGATGAGATGATACGTACTCACCCTTCCCTCTTTGTATGAGATTTCGGGGATGAAATCCTTTTTAAGGGGTGGAGTGCTATAACATACTAAAATCCATTATGTATCTCTTTGTACTATTTCCAATAAGATTTGTCCTTCTTTTTCATTCCATATGTCTTTGGATCTGATTTAGTGGAATTATGATGGTGATTGGATAAATGTTTCCCATATATTCTTAATATAGGGTTCTATGCACATATACCTCAATTAGATTTTAAATAATGGGCTTGAAGTGAAAATTATACACTAAGTAATAAATACAAAAATATTTCATCCTAGAACTTTCTAGTACTTTGTAGAATAGGAAAAAGATGAGAAAATCCAAATTTTATATAAAGGAGATGATAAATACAATAATTAGAAGTAATATGAGATTTAATGGATAAAAGAGGATAATGAGAAATATTTTGCACCAAAAATTTAATTGGAAACCCACAAGGATAATTTGACACTCAAATTCGTTTTCTTGACTAAAAAGTAACTTAAGGGCCAAGTATCATTTAATTTGGAAGATGAAAGTATATATTAATGACCTTATCAAAAGAAAATAGGAAATAGGCCAATAAAGTGAAATAAAATACTTAATGCTCTCAAAATAGAAAAAATAACTCCAAATTCGTAATCTAGACATAAAAATAAGCCTTTGGGTAAATTTACAACTAATTTGGATAATGTTTGAATAATGAGTAAAATAGGAGAGAGAAAGTGTGTAGAATCTTCTATTTATTTAATAAATAAATAAATAATCTCATCTTGTGAAAATAATAACAAAATCATGTTCTAAACACTTAATAAGTCTTATGGGTGAAGTTACACAAATTTTAGATAATGTTATCACCTCTTTTGAAGGAGGAAAGAGAAAATACCATTTTAATTATTTAACCTATCAAACATTTCCAAAAGGCAAATATAACTCCATATTTGGATTCTACGCATCAAAATCAGTAAGAATATAAAATTTGGTAATTTTTGGATAACGTTTGGGCCTCCACTACTACAGAAACGGCCTTTGGCGTCGGTCTTTTAACCCCATTTGGCGTCGGTCTTTTAACCCCATTTGGCGTCGGTTTCCGACCGACGCCTATGTGGGCGCCGCTAAAGGTCGAACACTTTGGCGTTGGTTTTTTAACCGACGCCTATTTAACCTATAAGCGTCGGTCTTTTAGTAGATAAACGACGCCAAAAGGGTTCGCGCCACAGAAAACAGCGTCATCTAGGGCACTTTCTGCGTCGGTGATTTACTAACAGACCGACGCCTATATTACATGTAGCGTCGGTCTTTTAGTAGATAACCGACGCATAAAGTGTCCTAGATGACGCCGTTTTCTGTGGCACGAACCCTTTTGGCGTCGGTTATATACCAAAAGACCGACGCCTGGTTGTTTAAATAGGCGTCGGTTTGATACGAATATCCGACGCCATTTCCAGGACTACTTTGGCCACATCAGGCGTCGGTTATCTATAAATAACCGACGCTGTAGGTCTTTGCTAACGGTTTTCTATAAATAACCGACGCCTATTTATATATATTTTTTTCATATCAGTTTGCAGGCCTGCTGTAGCTGGTCAGCAGGATGAGAACCTGCAGTTCAGTTTTCTGAACTGCAGGTTTACGACATCCATTGATATCAGCCTACAAACAGGCCGCAAACCTGCAAAAGTCACAAGGAAAATTTCACACAAGTACATACATTCAGACGTCAATTCAATTCTCACATTCACACATATAGAAACATTCAAATACATGTATTAACATTTAGAAATATTCATTTACAAAGTATCATTCATTATCGCTATCAACATCCCAATTATATCTTACAGTTGCCACTGCTTGTATGGCTTTTGCCCATTCTTCTCTTACTTGATTTAATGCTTCCATCGTATATGGAGCATGTATATTTTTTAAGCGTTTACCTATAGTGTGGTCAGTTTTAAACACCTGCAAAGAGAATGATGTATATATATAAGTAATAATATAAAAATAAGATTGATATATTTCATACTAACTAATGAGACTATATATAATGCCTCATGTATGCTATCGATGTCCAATGCGGCATGTTTGATAATCATATGCATAAATCGCATCACATAGTATGCGCATGCCCAACCATTGTCTTGTGTAGCACACTATAAATTGAAACATACAAAATAATACAACTAAGCACAATTCACATCAATGATATATACATTGGAGTCAGGGAGTCGGGAACTTACTTGTACGTTCTCCCAATTTATTGGCTGGTTCTTTTTCCTTGGGACCTTTCCTCCAGCCTTTTTGAATGCATCTAAACCCCTACATGTTAATATAACACAGTAAATTGCATAAGTAAATAGTAATGTAATAACAGATGTTAACAGATACAAAAATAAAATATTTCTCACCAGAATAATGGCATTCTCATTACGTGTCCAATTTTAGTATTTAATGTACTTCCCGCGGGATCTAGATAATAAACAGTGAACGTCCCGGGGACAATAACTAGTAACTCCCAATGTCTACCGCTAGAGGTAAAAAGTTAACAATTAATAACTCAAAATGCACAATAAAAATGGACTTTTCTTAAGTCCAAATTATAAATAAAGTAAACTTACTTGACATTGAATGGATCTATTATTATCGTCTTCTTTTGCTGACCAAAAATTGTAAAAGCATCTATACAGTATTGTTGAACACTATCAGGGTCTTTAGCTACCATACTAATCAATGATGGAATCAAAAATCCCACATGATCAAATGCAAATTGTTTGCAATGATCTTCGACTAAGTAGCTGCAAAACATGTATTACGTATGCATTAATATATAAGAAACCAGATCACCGGATCTTACACAAGGTATATGGATGTATAAACAAGATCTCACCTTATCCATGTCTCTATCATTGATGTATTCAGCCAATCATACATAAACAGCTCAATAATATCTTGTATAAATAAAGAGCTATCGTATGATTGACCTGCATAATCTACATCTAAAGAAATAATTATAGGGCAATGTATATTATGTGCCCGTAGCCAACATGCCATTCCCCTACAAGCAGGACCTAACGGGTATGTTAGGTCAGTTGGAACCCAATCGGGTAATGCGGGAAGTGGAAGTGGAGGCCTAGGTGCTCCTGGTGTCTTCTTTTTAACCTGTACATATAATTTCAGATCAGTTGACATCATATATACACATTAACAGTCTAAATCAATGTAAATTTATCTTACAATTTCAGTTGTGTAGACGACATCTGCTTTGGGCCACAATATGACCCCGCCTTCTGCCTCACCAAGTGTATCAATATCTGGGTGGGCATATGGCAACGCAACTTCCCTCCAATCAGGTAACACACGTATCGGGCTCACACGAACGTAGCCCTGTGGCATTGGAGTCCCGTGAAACATTGCCCCAGGAAGGGACGGGTAAGCCTGCGCCTCTGCAACAACGTAGTCTTGCATTCTTAAGCGGCATGGCTTCAATGCCTACAAATTTACATAAATAATATTATACATATATACATATCATCTTGAAAACATATCATCTTGAAAAGACTAGCTACAATGTCATAAACAATACTTACAGCAGACGTGCTAGGCGATGGGTCTCCAGGATTACTCGCAGTCTGTGCATCAAGAGAAGAGTGGGTCGCCATAGGCGTATTGGAAGCCTGAGATGCCTACCACCACAGCAATTCTTCCTTAACCTTCTCAGCAACTACATCGTTGACCTTCTTAGCAACTAAATCCTCAACTCTCTTATTCTCCTATACATGGATAAAAGAAACATTAGCTTCTTATTAATGAATTTCCTTTTGCAGTAACATTCTAAAAAAAGAATAGGTTACCTCTTCTTGAGAAAGTCCCGCTCTGGGTTTGCGCTGGGATGGCCCAAAGAATGCTTTGATGCCAACACCAGCGCCGACACCTCTAACACGTCCAGGATGCTCTGGGTTACCCAGAGCAACTGTCAATTCATCCCTTGTGCCCTGAGGGATGAACATGCCTTGTTTCCTCTGTTCGTGCAGCTCCCGCTAATCACCATAAACAGAAGTTGGTAAGTTAACACCACAAATAATCAATATTCAAACGATTTCTCTAAGAGTTGTATTTTACCATTTTTGCAGCCGCCTCAACAGTTACAGGCTTCTTTATTTCACCCTTCTTGTTTTGCCTGCCAGCTATCCAGATATCATGGCGAGGCATGGGTGTGGCAGACTCCTGAGTAGGAGCAGACTCCTGAGCAGACTGCTGAGTAGCCGCAGACTCTGCCTGTAGTCTTTGGCGAACGCTTGCATAGCCTTTTGGACCCATAGTGTGGTCATGCACATTCAGTGCACGCCTTGCTTTTTGTGCGTCACTGAGGGCCTAGTTAGTATGCACATTAATGATTTGGTTAGTAGCACTAAATGTTAATCTTGAATAGGTGAATACAATGTATATTAATTAAATTGGGAGTGACGCCTAATACCTTGAATTCTTCAGATTTTCTTGAAGCAACAAAACTGTCCCAATCTTCTTTGTCTAAGAAGTTCCATTGTTCAAGGGATGACTTCTTCTTCTTATCACCCTCTTTTATGTATTCTCTGTTCAGATTTGTCCTATAATTCCTAAGCATCTTTCCAGCGCGTTGCATCACATTTTTACGATGCAACTTCTCATCCAATTCAAACAGATTCTGTAAAATAGAAATGTTATTAACTAGTATCCAAAATAGAATTGCAAATAATAGAATTTGTAATCTACAAAATAGAATTGCAAATAATAATAACTCACGCATAAATCCTTCCATATCAAGTCTTTTTTCCCTTGAGGAACTTTATGCCAATTATCATACTTAACACCACAATGGCTCCGAGTGGTACACCCAAGATAGTTTACAAAATTATTGCGGTTCACTCCAATTGGATTTCCTCCATTATCAAACTCCACCACCAATTTGGATCCACTACCACTTAGCGCTAATAACTTCTTCAATAGAGTGATGCCCCTTTTCTTGTTAAGTGTTTGGTGCTGCGCATCAAGTTGCTCCAGTGCTTCAGTGGGTACAGGTGCATCATCAACCTAAAATTTGACAAAAATAAACACACTAAATTAGCCCAATATAGAAATATAGGATATATGACATAACTAGAAGATAATGAATTTTATAGAAATACAGGATATGTTTTTAGAACTTACATTCATATCCTCACCATGCTCATCATGGACAGCATGCTCATCATGGACTTCATGCTCATCATGGACATCATGCTCATCATGGTCAGCCATCTGAAAATGTCATTTAAAAGGCAAACATTTAGCATTTGTATTAACTAGAAAAAGGCAAACATTTAGCATTTGTATTAAATAGAAAAAGGCAAACATTTAGCATTTGTATTAACTAGAAAAAGGCAAACATTTAGCATTTGTATAAACATACATGTCTCTAAAATTGTGATCTTTTATCAATTAACAATCCTTCATTGTGATCTCCGCGCACATATAAGTCATCATTAGCTTCAATATTTTGTGGAGTGGGCAACCCAACTGAGAATGGGCTGGAGTCATCATACTTATCATAGTACTCTTCTTCATCTATAGGATCTTCAATGAACTGTCTTTTACCATGAAGAACAACCGACCATTTATCATTCGCAGGATCATCGATATAGAATATTTGTTTCGCCTGTGATGCCAATATGAATGGTTCACCCTTCTCGCCAATCTTTTCAAAGTTCACCAAAGTGAAACCCAATTCATCCACTATAACTCCTTTGGTGTTATCAAACCAATTACATTTAAAGAGCGGAATTTTGAAATCTATGTAGTCAAACTCCCAAATGTCCTCAATGACACCGTAATATGACATTTTAGCTTCACATGGACTCTTATCCTTTGCACTTGCAAAGTACATAGTCGACGCTTGAAGAGTGACCCCACTATTTTGGACGACACTCTTATCATCTTGGCGCTTTGTGTAATATGTGAATCCATTAATGTCAAACCCTTCATAAGACATAACATTCGGTTTTGGTTTAAAGGCGAGGCATTTGATAGTTTCTGTAATATCATTTGGTGTTTGAGATAGTTGATGTAAGACTTTATCTTCAAACCACTTAGTAAAAGTCTTATTATGCTCTCTAGCAAGCCACATTGAACTTGCTCGAGGATGTTGTCTCTTTATGAAATTGGTATGTTCCTCGATATAAACACTCACTTCGTCCATATTGTGTAAAATATACAAGTGAGCTTGTTCCAACTGCTCACGGCTGATTACTTTCACCCGTGATCCCAAAATTCCTTTGCCCTCCTCAATATTCTTGTCATTATCAAGAGTGTCATTACCATTGAGAAAGTCATTGCAAAAATCCATAACCTCTCTCGCCACATAACCTTCAATAATACTCCCTTCAGGCCGATAACGGTTTCGAACATCACCTTTAAAAACGCTCATGTATCGTTCAAAGGGATACATCCAATGCAAGAAAACTGGTCCCAACATTTTCACTTCCCTAGTCAAGTGGACAACAAGATGTACCATGATATCAAAGAATGAAGGAGGGAAATACATATCAAGCTGACATAGGGTAACAACCACTTCTCTTTGCAAATTATCGAGAGTATAAGGGTCAATAACTTTGCTGCATAGACTGTTGAAAAAGAAACAAAGTCTGGTAATTGCAAACCTTACATGCTTCGGCAATATAGATCGAATTGCCACGGGCAATATTTGTTGCATTAGAGTGTGACAATCATGAGATTTAAGACCTATCAACTTCAGATCTTTCATTGATACCAATCTACGGATGTTGGATGAGTAACCATGTGGCACCTTAACATTTACCAAGCATTCACAAAAAGTTTTCTTCTCCTTTCTAGACAACGTGTAACAAGCGGGAGGTAAGTATGTTCTTTTATTACCCATTTCACGTAATTCTGTTAATTCTGACCTTATTCCCATTTCACGTAGGTCCAGTCTGGATTTTATCCCATCTTTAGTCTTACTTGGTATATTTAATAGAGTACCAATGATGCTATCACAGACATTTTTCTCAACGTGCATTACATCGATACAATGCCTGACTGTCAAAAAACTCCAATAAGGAAGATCCCAAAATATTGACTTCTTCTTGAATGAAGAATTGTCACTCCGTGTGGCCATACTACATTGTGATTTCTTACCAAATTCATTGACAATGTCTTTTACTCTTTCATAAACAACATCCCCTGGTATAGGTTTAGGTGCACTCCGTTCATCATTCCATCCATTGAATGCTTTGCGCTTCCTACGATACAGATGGAATTTTGAAAGAAACCTTCAATGACCAAGATATACAGTCTTGCCGCCATGTTTTAGTCTTATTGAATCAGTGTTTTCTTCACATATAGGACATGCTTTAGCTCCTTTGACACTATATCCAGACAAATTCCCATATGCTGGAAAGTCATTAATAGTGCAAAACAACATAGCGTGCAAACGAAATGTCTCTCTTGCTGAAGCATCATAGGTCATCACACCTTCAGCCCAAAGTTTCTTTAAGTCATCAATCAAAGGTTCAAGATAAACATCGATATCATTTCCGGGTTGTTTAGGGCCCGATATCAACAATGACAACATAACATACTTATTTTTCATACACATCCAGGGAGGAAGATTGTATATAACAAGCATGACTGGCCAAGTGCTATGTTGGCTGCTCAATGTCCCGTACGGATTCATCCCATCTGTACAAAGCCCAAGTCTTAGATTCCTATCTTCTTCACCAAATTTAGGGTACAATAGATCAATCTTCTTCCACTGTGGGGAATCAGACGCATGTCGTAGGATCCCATCATTATTTTTCTTAACATCTGCATGCCACCTTAAATTCTTCGCATCTTTCGGATTTGCAAACAAGCGTTGAAACCGTGATATTATAGGTAGATACCACAACACCTTGACAGGAGAACCAGTTTTGGACTCCCCCGAAGTCATCAATTTATACCGTGACGCACCACATTTTGGACAATCTTTCAAATCTACATAGTCCTTTTGAAATAATACACAATCATTCGGGCATGCGTGTATCTTCTTGGCCTCCATTCCCATTGGGCACAACATTTTCTTTACCTGGTATGTTGAGATTGGAAGCTCGTTTCCTTCAGGAAGCATTTCTTTCAACAAAGTCAACAATGAAGTGAAGCTTTTGTCGCTCCATCTATTATTAGCTTTCAACTTATACAATCTCAACACAGCGCTAAGCTTCGTAAACTTAGCACAGCCTGTGTATAACGGTATCTCAGCATCATGCACAATGTTTGTAAAGATAGGAGGTGGATCGGTGTGCTCTACCCTACAACTATCCAGCATCGCATCAACGATGTCTGCTGGAACTGGTTCGTTCACATTTACGTCATCGGAGGCAATTTCTTCTTCCACCCAAGCACTACTATCGACATCTATTGGTTTCGATTTTGAAATCTCTCCATGCCAGTGCCATTCTGTATAGCCTTGTACAATCCCGTTGCACATGACATGACTTTTGATTTCCTCACCAGTGTTGACTTTCAAGTTGTTACCGCAATGCCTACATGGACAGTAGAACCTATCTGTAGGTTTTTTCCTATGTTCCTCGACAAATCTAATAAACTGATCAAGACCAGATATAAACTCTGGGGTGCAACGATTACGAATGGACATCCATGATCTATCCATTCTATGATCAGAGAAAACAAGTATATATTAGGAAACAAGTATATATTAGGAAAAGATTAGGCAGCATTTCCCCGCTGTTCTCTAAGTACATATGTACTTAGAGAACAAACAGGGAAATGCCAACAAACACATTTGATGTCATTCTTATATATAATAAATGTGTACCACCTATCCCATCCTTGAACACCTAATCTCACTAGTAAGTGTATAATGTGTATTTGGTTTTCAAGAAAATTTCGGCAGCATTTCCTTGCTGTTCTCTAAGTACATATGTACTTAGAGAACAAACGGGGAAATGCTACCGAAATTTTCTCGAAAACCCAATACACATTATACACTTACATCCTAAGTGAGATTAGGTGTTCAAGAACAGTCCCAAACCGGGGACTATCCAAGATTTACTCCTAATGAGTCAATCTTGGACGGGTTTCTAGGCCAACAAACACAATAATAGATATCTACAATGAAGCCGGACTCCATACAAACAATATATAATTTAGTGATTGTTCATTCTAATTTATACCAATGTACAAGTAATATAAAGAACAATGATTGTTCACATTCTAGGCCAACAAACACATGTGATGTCATTCTTATATATAATAAATGTGTACCACCTATCCCATCCTTAAACACCTAATCTCACTAGTAAGTGTATAATGTGTATTGGGTTTTCAAGAAAATTTCGGCAGCATTTCCCCGCTGTTCTCTAAGTACATATGTACTTAGAGAACAAACGGGGAAATGCTACCGAAATTTTCTCGAAAACCCAATACACATTATACACTTACATCCTAAGTGAGATTAGGTGTTCAAGAACAGTCCCAAACCGGGGACTATCCAAGATTTACTCCTAATGAGTAAATCTTGGACGGGTTTCTAGGCCAACAAACACAATAATAGATATCTACAATGAAGCCGGACTCCATACAAACATTATATAATTTAGTGATTGTTCATTCTAATTTATACCAATGTACAAGTAATATAAAGAACAATGATTGTTCACATTCTAGGCCAACAAACACATGTGATGTCATTCTTATATATAATAAATGTGTACCACCTATCCCATCCTTGAACACCTAATCTCACTAGTAAGTGTATAATGTGTATTGGGTTTTCAAGAAAATTTCGGCAGCATTTCCCCGCTGTTCTCTAAGTACATATGTACTTAGAGAACAAACGGGGAAATGCTACCAAAATTTTCTCGAAAACCCAATACACATTATACACTTACATCCTAAGTGAGATTAGGTGTTCAAGAACAGTCCCAAACCGGGGACTATCCAAGATTTACTCCTAATGAGTCAATCTTGGACGGGTTTCTAGGCCAACAAACACAATAATAGATATCTACAATGAAGCCGGACTCCATACAAACAGTATATAATTTAGTGATTGTTCATTCTAATTTATACCAATGTACAAGTAATATAAAGAACAATGATTGTTCACATTCTAGGCCAACAAACACATGTGATGTCATTCTTATATATAATAAATGTGTACCACCTATCCCATCCTTGAACACCTAATCTCACTAGTAAGTGTATAATGTGTATTGGGTTTTCAAGAAAATTTCGGCAACATTTCCCCGCTGTTCTCTAAGTACATATGTACTTAGAGAACAAACGGGGAAATGCTACCAAAATTTTCTCGAAAACCCAATACACATTATACACTTACATCCTAAGTGAGATTAGGTGTTCAAGAACAGTCCCAAACTGGGGACTATCCAAGATTTACTCCTAATGAGTCAATCTTGGATGGGTTTCTAGGCCAACAAACACAATAATAGATATCTACAATGAAGCCGGACTCCATACAAACAGTATATAATTTAGTGATTGTTCATTCTAATTTATACCAATGTACAATTAATATAAAGAACAATGATTGTTCACATTCTAGGCCAACAAACACATGTGATGTCATTCTTATATATAATAAATGTGTACCACCTATCCCATCCTTGAACACCTAATCTCACTAGTAAGTGTATAATGTGTATTGGGTTTTCAAGAAAATTTTGGCAGCATTTCCCCGCTGTTCTCTAAGTACATATGTACTTAGAGAAAAAACGGGGAAATGCTACCAAAATTTTCTCGAAAACCCAATACACATTATACACTTACATCCTAAGTGAGATTAGGTGTTCAAAAACAGTCCCAAACCGGGGACTATCCAAGATTTACTCCTAATGAGTCAATCTTGGACGGGTTTCTAGGCCAACAACATGGTTAATCCTAATATGTTGGGATCACATAATTATACTGGTAGGATTTTAATAGACATGATAAGTACCTAATCTATAGAGCATTATTAAATAATAAATCAAGAATTTAATAGTTTCAAACATGCAATAATTCACAATGCAATGTTATAAACTATAGGCAACATGGATAGATGAGACTAGAGTTCATATTAGAATAAAAATTAGCAACTTAGGACAAAGTGTGTTACCTTTCAATCTGTGTAACCTAGGGTTCAGAATATCATGATTTACTTAATGTGATAATCATAAGGACTTTATAATTTGCATGAAATAAATAAACATCTAACATCTATCACTTATTCAATCTTCAAGAAACCTTGACAAACATAGGAAGTAAATGCATGTAATCATAAGTACAACCACGTACCTTGATGGTGATCCATGCAAATCATACATTAATTCACTGAGTATATTATCCAAGCAAATAAGAAAACCAAGAAATTAACTTTTGTTGCATGTATATACATCCTAAAGTGCCACAAATCATATAATAACATTAAACGCTACTCAAGTCCTAATCTAGAGTTTAGGTTTCCTTATTATCCTGTTATCATTAGGGTTATTCTTGAACCCCCAATTCCTAAGTTCATTGATTTAATGACATAAAAAGATCTAGTTCATATTATGTTTAGCCATGATTATAAAACTATCATGTTATGATATTAGGACCACTTAAAGCAGATTAGGCACATTAAGCAAGCAGAGTAGGGAGCCAATTTTGCACAAGCAGATTAGGCAAGCAGATTAGGTCGGCACATAAAGAACCAATTTCGCGCCTGGGTAGGTCGGCAGGTACCTGGGCAAGCAGAGTAGGGTGAGGTCGAGCTGGTTGAGTACGTGGGCAGCGGCCGACAAGCTCCAGAACCAGCGGCAACGACTCCGACGAGCAGGGAGCGTCAGGCGGCGGTAGGCAGGCAGGTGGCGGTGGGCACGCAGGCGGAGGAGAAGGAGCAACAACACAGGAGAAGGGGGTGCGGCGGAGAAGGGGGCGCCGGAGTAGCAGTGGTGGCACGGCGGCACTGTCGTGGAGAGGAAGGAGCAGAGAAAAAGGGAAATCGACGGCGACAGAAGAAAAAAGGGCTCGCAATGAAACAGAAGAAAGGGGAAGAGTCGGGCGATCGCGGAGTATAAGTTCCCAAATAGCGTCGGTTGTTTTAAACAACCGACGCCTAAACATCTTTAGCGTCGGTTGTTTGCAACAACCGACGTCTAATTGGACGATATTTTCATGAAAATGTTTGGCGGGAACCACCTTCAGTGTCGGTTATCCGTGTATAACCGACGCTGAAAGTGACACTTTCCGTGCAAATTTTCATCGCACATAGGCGTCGGTTTTCTACGTATATAACCGACGCTGACAATGACACTATTTTTTTTGATCGAAATATGGATTTCGCGGGCGACTTTAAGCGTCGGTTTTTATAAACAACCGACGCTTAATACAAAGCGGTACCCATGTCTGGCTGGTCTTCGAATATAGACGTCGGTTTGCTTAAACAACCGACGCCTTATATGTTAGGCGTCAGTTTTCCTTAATAACCGACGCCCAGAAAAGTGACACTGAATGCTATTTCTGTAGTAGTGCTCCAAATGAGGAGAGAGAAAAACATTTAAATGAATATGCCTTTTAAATCGATTTTGAATAGGAATAAAAGATGGCAACTAATATATCGTGATGATCATCGACCGTTGGATCTCGATCTAAGGGTCCGTGGGTTGTCTTCTTCGTTGGCCCGATTTGGCAACAAGTTGCTTGATTGCCAAGTTTTCAACCATTTATCTCGAGTTTTACTCAATGAAATTCAATAATTTTTTATCCTACAAATTCCTTGCGCAATTCCGCACCATATTAGTCCAAGATTTTTGCATTTTTACGAAGATTTGAGAAACACCCAACTCGTGCGCTGCCTCTCTCTACCCCCATCTAGCCAAACCCTAGTCTAGGTCTCCTTGCCTATATATATACCTACCCCAAGGACCGCCATCGCATTTGCAGCTCACCCGTACTTTCAATTTCGAGTTTCGTGGACATCTTGACCTCCATCTAGCCGCCGTAAGCCCCTGATCTTGCGGCACCCCTCACAATCTTCTCTCTTTGCCTCCGTTCTAATACAAGGTACTACTAGATTCCTCTCTTCTTCTTCTTTCTTTTGAGTACCTAAACGCGAACTTCCGTTGAGAATTGCAATTTTGCCCAAACCAAGCCCGAGCAAGCTGCTCACAGCTCATTGCCTTGGCACAGGGAGGAAGATGACTCCCTGTTGTTTTACCAAATCGCCCCTGATCATTTTGCTTTGTGTGTTTTTCGCGCGAGGGGCATCCTCGTCCTTTGCCCCTTTGCCCGCCTTTGACCAAGCACTGACCCCGACCCACACATATGCAATGAGGGGTCAGGTCCCTAAGACGCGGGACCACCCACTCTCTCCATCTCTCTCTCGTTAGCTCTCTCTCTCTTGCCTTGCCTACGTGACAGGCTATGATTGGTCGAAGTAAGATAAATCATAGAAAATGATTCCAGTGGTCAAAATTTAAAAATAAATAGTGTTTTGAAATCAGGAGAATGAGATCTATCCATTAAAAATGTTTTTGAGGTTAGATTCTGATGTTTGTGAAAAAGTATTTTTAGAATGATTTAATTAACTAAAAATCACCAAAAATAACCCAAAAAAGCTATATCTTCAAAATATGCAATATTATATGTCATTTTGATCATAAACCCTAACTAAGATGATGGTTATGTTTTCGGAGTCTAATTCGAAGGTTTGCACAAAAAGTTAGTAATATTAGGGTTTTGAACCTTTAATGAGTATATTTAATTCTAATTCATAGATCTAATGATGATATTAGGGAAAGTGGGTTTTGATTTCATGTGAAGGGTTGGAAAGTGGTTTCTAGAACTCTTGAGGCTAAGGTATGTATGTGCATCTACCCCCTTCAGTTGGGAAATTATTTATACCTTTTACCTATGTTCCCTAATGAGGCTTAATCTGACCTAATTCATGATTCTTGAAACCTAAATTCAAGTATGCCTAAAAAATTAGTTGTAGTATTGTCTTGTTTGGGTTTTTATACCCCACTGCCTCGTTTTATGAATCCTCTGATTAATCTTGCCATAACTCTTTTGCTAGCATGTAGTTATATGTTCTATTTAATTGTAAAGTAGAGGTACTTATGTACAACCACCCACATAGGGCATGTATATAATCGCCCTAGGGGAATGTTTATAATTCTCCCCATAATATTATAGGTGACTAGGAAAGTTTTATTCTCCCCTCACCTAAGGTTAGAGGTCCGGTAGGTGCCTCAACCCTACTTAGTTAGGTAGACATATTAACATACATGCAAATCCTTTAATTACTTTTGTTATTGGCAAGTTTCCTTAATAAAAGCCTCATACTCTTGATGTCTTAACTTTTCATGATTTCCTAGCCTGTTTTACTTGTTATAGCTATCTTGTCACTTTTAGAATAACCTTGTAACACATACTTTTTCTTCCTTTTCCTCTTTCTGGGTGTCTTCCCAACCACCCAGGTGCCGGTGTTGTGTAAGGAGAAGGACGGGCTTGAAGGAGGCTTTCTTCAGGAGTTGATCTTTAGCATTTGGAAAAGGATGGCTAGGTTGCTATAGCTAGATCCTGCTTATCTTATCTTTTCTTTTAGAAATCATTCTTGTAATAAACAATAAAAGCCAAGCGAAGGCTTATTATTTCTTTATTTCTGCTGCTATTGACATTTTATTATGTATATGGAATCATGCTTATTTATTTGGAATATTATGCAATCATCCTCAAAGTCTCTAAATTTTGTTAAAATTGTGGATGTTTGTATTTCCTTTAAATTTTAGTAAAGAGGTGATATCACCTCTTTACATGCTCATTGAGTGTAAAATGATAGAGGGATATCCATTAGAGACCCATTTGCTCAATATGATTGGACATGCAGAACATATAGAAGAACTAGGATTCTCTTTGAGCCAAGAGTTGGCCATTGATATGATTCTACAATTGTTGCATGAATCATATAGTTGATATATAAAGTGTTACCACTTGAATAACATCGCTAGACCATTTTTAGTTTTTCTTGGCATGCCGATTAATGCCGAATCAAGAATGAAGAAGGACAAATTCATGATAATGATCATCAGAGTGGAGTCTAAGGATAAAAGCAAGGCCATGAAGAATTCTAAGGCTAAACATAAATCCAGATCTTCAACACTCAAGATAAGGATAAAGAAAAAGTGAGATTCTAGATAAAGTGAATGTGAGGATCTCAACTTGGTCAGTAAGACGCCTCTCCTTAGCGGGGAGGATATGCCTCACTAAGGCTACCCTGGAGGCTATACCTACATACACCATGCATACACCTGTCCTACCCCTCTAGCTATGTGATAGAATTGATGGAGCAATTAGAAGATTTATTTGGGACGGAAATCATAAGGCCCACCCTTTAGCCATGGTTGTCAGGGATAAGTTGTTTTGTCACAAACAAGAGGGGGAGTTAGGCCTAAAATCTATGCAAGACTGGAATCTGGATGTCTTATACAAACATGCATTTGAGATCAATATTGGAAGACAATCCATTTGGATTATTAGAATGCAACCTAGATACTCCAACAGCCTGGTCGGTGAGTCTAACATCTACTCCAGGCTAGGAAACACAGTGTTGGCTGACAAGAACATCATTGAATAAAATTCTTATATGATTCCAATGAATGGCCTCTATACTATTGCCTGGATGAACACATGGTGTAGAAATGACCCTATACTACAATAGCACACACTGCATCCCATTCCAGAGGAGCTTAGGGATCTAAAGGTAGCAAGTATGGTTGATCTTAATGGGTAGTGGGACACCAGTTTCTTGAAGGACTAGTTACCTAGAAACTTAGTCAATGATATTAAACACATCAAGGTACCATCTCAAGATGATATAGAATATGTGAGGGTCTGGTCTCTCACGAAACTACCAAATTGACATAAAGGAGGTTTTGAGAAGACAAGGGAGCCAAAGTGACATGTAAGTGGTCAGTTATCTGGAGATAAAAGGTGTCAACTCGCATACACATTTTTGCTTGGCTCATGATGCACAATACAATGCTCACCCATTACATGAGGGTACAGAGGGAAATAGCCACTTGCAGTACCTGTCCCATGTGCACAAACATAGATTAGACAATTTTACATGTTATCTGGGACTGCAAATATGCTAGAGAGGTATGAAACATAATCCTTACAGACAGACTTGGACCTGAGTTTATGGATACTCTCGACGTGAAGCAATGGACCCAAGAACAGTTGGAAAGAGATGATGAACATGTTGTTGACTTTGTAATCACATGTTGGCATATCTGGATTACCAAGAATAGGTAGGTGTTCAAAAACCAGAGCTCGAACACTCTGTAATAGATTTGGTACTCTTGAAAGTAGATTGACTACCGTTTGGAGGTGACTAGAAAAGAAATAGAGAGGTCTCATAATACTGTCACTACTATGCCCTACGCCTGGATGAGGTCGAGTCTGGGTGAGGTCAAGTTCAACTCAGATGCAGCTATGCAACAACATAGGGCATGATGCATCACAGTGGCTAGGGACAAGTTTGGTAAATGGATAGGTGGAGCAACGAAGAATTTACAGACCTCTGAAGTAATTGAAGTCGAGCTTGAGGGTATTTGCCTTACTTTGGAGGTAACTACTGGCAATGGGTTTCCCTTGATCATTGTTGATTCTAATTCACAAACATCAATAAAAATGATACACCAACATGGAAATATTAACCACAAGTACGTGAAGAAATTACAAAGAATCCAAAAACTGATGTGCCTGGGATGGCAAGTGAAGTACATTAATCATGATGGAAACAAGGTAGTTGATATGTTGGCCAAGTACAACCTAAAAAACACCATGGCATATACTAAGTACACCCGACCTCCTAGAGAGGCTCTAGACTAATTAAGTTTTGATCAATGTAAGGGTAGTAGTACTACCAGGTTTACTTTCTCCAGTTTAATTTGTGATTGCACTTTGATTTTGATATTTTCTCACATGGGGAGGCAGGATGAATAAGTTATCCTTCCAACTTACATAAAAAAGTACAAGAGGAATCTGTCCTTTGTACTTGAAGGCATTCAGGAAGACAAAGATGGGTATAGAGATCTCCACTTCAGGTATATACGTTATCGAGATAAATTTATCTACTTCTTCATCTTGGGTACTAGATACTAGATGTGAATATCTCATATTCTCGAATATGTAGGACCTAAAAAGAAGTAAGACCCAAAAGAAGTAGGCCTTTAAGAAAGGGAAAGGTCAAACTATAAGTTGCAAATGGAGCAAGAGTTGTTGCCATTGTAGTTGGAACCTATAATTTGTCTCTGCCAACAAGGCTTGTAATAGAGTTGATGAACTATTATTATGTACATGCCATAAATAGAAACATAATTTTTGTATCTTGTATGGACAAGGATGTATATGAATTTAATATTAATAATGGTCGATATTCTATTTAAAAAATTATGATCTTTTATGGCATGCTCCAATCTCTTATGGTATTTATTTTCTTGATCTAAAGACAGATATTTATAACATAAACACCAAAAGATTAAAACTCAATAACTGACTGGCCTAAATCGTGCGTCCAAAAGGAGCGGATTTGAAGTAGTCAGACTTTTAAATAACCCGACTCTTAGGCACCCGCAACGATGACAGGGTCCGAAGTAGCGATCGGGGTCGAACCACAGGGACAAGGGTGATCATGCTAAGAACGCAGAATCAACACTCTACACTCCGACAAAATAAGGGTAAGAAAATGTTCCCAAGGGAACGGTAGATCAAGATCGATAAAACAAAAGAATAAAAGGAAAAAAAATGCCACAAGAAAGCATTATAAAGAAAAAGCTATCTCCAACTGGAGTTACAAGGAAGATTAAGGTTTTGGCATTTATCAATTTTAGGGGTTTTGTGTAACAGAACCTGAGGACATAACACTATTTCCTCAGTAAGGAATGAAGGAGGAAAGCTTAGGCATAACAAGTGGCAACAGAAAACATCCAGTACCCCTTCTCTCAAAGAGGGTACCTCCAACTGAGCACCAACACCCTCTCTCAAGGGTAGTGTATTTGAGTTGGATTGGAAAGATAACTGAAGCAACTCCGATCCTGGGTACTCTCGTACTCCATGATCGGACCAAACGCTAGAGTTACAACACCTCTCTCGAGGGATTTGAAACGGGGAACACAATTCGATAGCTAGTTAAAACATGATCCAAGCATACAAGCTAGAGTTCGGATGCTAAAAAGCAACCATCCAACAAAAAGGGACCAAACACAGAGCAATATGTATTAAAACTCCACTAATTCCATTAGCATGAGCATTATATAAAAGGGTTTAGTTACATTGCGTAAATAAAGAAAGTAAATGACTGTAAAAGGGAAGATAGGTATCAGCCTCCTTGATATAGGAGGTCGACATACAGCAGCAGACCCCTAAGGCGTCTCTAACCGATACCGGGTGAGAGCTTTGCCCGATATGCCTGTGTCGGGCGGCCACCCCTGATGGATGATAGGCCATGACGGGTAGGCGTATCAGTCAAGGCATCTCGACCCGATACATTCGTACCGGGATGCCACCCTCTCGGGCGACACATCATGACGGGTGATCTGTATCGGGTTCGGTATCGTGTCAGGTTAGAGGGGTCTTAGGTTCTCAGGTTCCTCGTATCGGGTATAGTGAGAGAGCCGTCTCAGGCAGGGGCTCATCTAGGAACCCAACACGTCGGGTAGCCTCCTTGGTCGATATCGGGCTACTGCAGCTACCAGGATGGATTCTAAGTGAACCACTCCCTCCCCTCTCGGGTTGGGGAAGTGCTCACCTAGTATTGCCTGGCACACGTCGGGGATGCGACACACTAGCTCCAGATGCTTTCCAAAGTTAGCCTTCGCGAGGTTCCAACTCGTCCCATCAGGGTCATTGACGCAATTTTACTATGCGCTAAAATGTAAGTGAACGCGTCGAGTAGTACATGCCTTTGTGAGGCCCGAGTTGAACACAGGGATACTCGGAATTGTTGGTGACTCCTACTAACTAGTCGCGATCAACTAAGCCAATTAAAAAGTTGAGAGTTTTTGTTAAAACTAAAAGAAAAATAAAAACAAAACAAAAGAAGCAATCGATTAAATGTTGGTTTAATCAATTCAAAAGGTATCTTTAGGATTGCAGTTTCACCGCGGGTTTTCATTGTACTAAATTTGATATAATGCCTCAATTTTATCTCTCTATCCGGGTAGTGGCCTGAAAACAGAATTGCCCACTGTCGTGGTGCAATTCACTACCTAGGTCTAGGTCGGTTCCACCGTCGTAGTAACCTATACCCTAAACTCGGTGCATTATGAACGATCTCTCAGTATCCACCATTAATTTTACACCACCTTAGTCAAGGGATTTATCGATTAATGTAGATTTCGTCTCTTTTCAGCCGTTAATTCTTCTTTCAAAGTGATTAAGGGCATTAGGTTATTATTATGGTGATCAAGCATAACAATATATGGAGAAAACAAAACTATACCACGGATTTAAGAGATAAAATATGAATTACTATTATAAAATTGTCATACAATGAATCCCCGGGCTACTCCCGGTCCTAAAGACAAAGGGGATTAGCCCCGCATGGTCATCTCAATGAAAGACAGACGAGTAGAGAAGAAAAACATGGGAAACATGGAGAAAACTCATGTAACCTCTGATACAAAGGTGTTCCTGGAGATCCTCCTCGAGAAACGTGCGTTTTGCAGTCTTCCGGCAGCAAAATCGCCCGTCGGAGGTGCCCGGATCGCTCGGTTGACGGCCTTCGTCTCTCGTCTCCTATCTCTCTCTCCTTCTTGGATGTTGTGAAATACAATGTCATCTCTCCCTCAGGCCTTCCGTGCTCTTCTTAGGTCATAGGACCACTTTACGACTCCGAAAATGCTCAACCGTCGGATTAAAACGCTCCGTTTTAGTGCTGAAAATCGCCAGATCCCGACGCTGTCGATAGTATCGACCCCAAGGTCGATGGTATCGACCATGGCACAGGTTATTCCTTCCAAGATCACGTTTTGGGGTTGCTTTTTGATGAAATGTCGATATTATCGACCTGGGGGTCGATAGTATCGACTCCGGACAATGCAAAAGTGCCTGAAAAAGTGCCGAAACATGTGTATAAGTCCGGGGATTATATAAAATCATATAAATATTATAAAAGAAGTATAATTTGATGCAAAAAGAGTTTAAAGGCCAACTATAGTGAATTATGCAAATATAATCAAGAAAATGACAAATACATGCATAAAACAGATATAAAATAAGCCTATAAAATTGACTTAAAACCCATGCATCAAACTCCCCTAAGCTTAAACCTTGCTCGTCCTCGAGCAACAAAACTTTGGATTTGGTTGAGATAAGTCAGCAACAGGACATAAATACATGAAATGAATCTACATCATCCCCACTTTCTTTCCACAAACTGGCCCTCATTGACCACTGAACACTAACTGCCATCCAGGCGACCAAAGACCTATGTAAAAGATGTCCGTCCCCCAATCAATGAAACACTATCAATTAAAGCAGTTAATATGATAAACTCATTTGGTCCATACTTGATGCATCTTGTGATCTCCTATCTACGTTGCTCATTTCCTAACTACCATCTAAATGGAAGCAGATCTCCTGATATTAATGAATGAGGAGAATATCATGGGTGGCCTACCAATTAGAGCAACGGGTGGATGGGATAGGTGGTTGTGGAAGAGATGGAAGCACATAATAGTCAATCATGCAATACAAAAATTAATGACCTATCATGATGCAAAATGCAAGTGAAAATGTCCTAATGTTACATTTTTGGTGGAATGATGCATGCACTATCATTCCGTCTCAAGGTGAGATGGAATATCTAAGAAAACTACACCATGTGCTTATTCTTCTTAGTATGTAAGTGAGAACATGTTCCTTTCTCCCTCTCATTCCTACTTACTTCTCAATTCTTTTTTTTTTCTTTTTTTTCTTCTCTTTTTTTTCAATTTTTTTTCAAGCCCTTATTTTCATAGATGACAATGAATTATATGTCGGGCTCACTTCTTGTTACATACTTGTGCATCTGAAGCATTCTATTTGGAGGGTATGGAACAAGTTCATCACCTTTAATGTTTTCAGAGTAACATAAGATACATGGTGTACAATATGCTCAAAAGATGTAAATGCAACTACATAATCACAGTTATGCAACTACTATGACATGCACCTAAGGATAATGTGCATGTATAACTACTCTATCTTTTTTTTTCATTCTCATGCAAAAAATGTGAAAATAGTTGTAATGCAAGACCTATCTACATGGTATGAAATCAAAGAGTGAAAGACAGTAATGTGCTCCCATTTCTTATGGTGGAGTGTGAATGAAATTGCGGTGGATCAGATCACAAGACTAATTGACAGAACCTTCCGAAAATATCATATGTCCCTCTCTAAAGACCTGTGTACATGGTAACTGAAGGATTTCTCTCTTAAACTTTAGTCTAAGGTCACGTTAGCATTTGGTCGGTTTGGGCTCAAACATCCTTGTCAATCACTTTTCCTTGGACAATAAAGATAGTCATTCATGTCCCCATGTCCTGAAGCTGACTCACCCAAGCACTTCCTCAGTTATGCAACTTAATTACTCACAAGAATAAGCTCAAAAAGTTTTCAAAAATGCTCATTTTTTCATGTTCACACAACCCAAGAGTAATACTCCCAATTGAAACCATGCATTTATTACTCCACATATTACACTAGATAGATGTGGATCCTACAAAAGTGGTAAACCTAGAAATAAAAACAACTAATAATTCAAAAATAAAATCAACATGAATAAGTAAGTAAAAACTAAGATAGAGGGTTGTTCCAACACCCCCCCTAAGCTTGAATATGACTATGGCCTCATAGCCAACATTCTCACTTAAGAGGTGGAACAACGGTACCATTCACTTTGAAGTGTGGTGAAGAAGGATGGTTAGATGCTCAAGTAGACCAAGTGATGCTTGCTATCTCCCTCCTTTTTTTGGCCCATTTTTGTGTCTTAGTGGTTCTAAGACGTGACTTGCTTCATCCATCTTTCCTCTGCAAAAAACGGTTTGAAAAAATCTCGTTTCGATACCTTTTACGGCCTGTTTTATGTAGCTGTCCTGCAGGTGTCGATACTATCGACAAAGGTCGATGGTATCGACCCAGACTCAGCGATTTTGTTGAATTGACGCATATAAAAGCCTAGGAACTCAAAAGTTTCGATACTATCGACCCTAGGGTCGATGGTATCGACTTTACTGGCACCAATTTTTCTGTAAATCTTCAGGAATCTCGATACTATCGACCATAGGGTCGATGGTATCAACTTTTCTTCAGCGTTTACTTCTCCAAACTCGATACTATCGACATGGGTGTCGATAGTATCGACCTTAACATTCTGCACACTTCAAAACACGAGTTAGGGTACCATTTTTACAAAAATTATCAAAACCTAAGCAAAAACTAAGTACATAAACATAAAAGAACATAACCAAACATAAAATTGAACCTAAAGTTGGGTTGCCTCCCAACAAGCGCCCTTGTTTAATGTCCTAGGCTTGACATAAAGATATCTTTAACTTGGGTTGTCAAGATATGTCCCCAATGAGTCATGTGGCAATTTGAATTGAACTTGATCCTGTCCAATCCCCAAGGTCAATGTACCTCTCCCAATGGCAGCGATGACATCAGTCGTAGCTTGGAACGACCTTCCCAATAACATCTCGCAACTTTGGAGCTGTGGCATGTCCATGACAACAAAATCTACCGGGAAGATGAACCTGTCTACCTTGACGAGTACATCCTCGCACACTCCATATGGCCTTACAATGTACCCATCCGCCAACTCAATCGTTGCCGCCGATTTCTTTATCTCCTTCAACCCAAGCTTTTGAAATGTGGACAGAGGCATAAGATTAATGCTGGCACCCGAATCACACTGTGCTTGTGGAAAATGTTGGTCACCTATTGAACATGGGATATAAAAACTCCCCGGGTCTTTCTTCTTCTCTGGTAAGCTCCCAAGAATGATTGAGCTCACCATTTCATTCATCCTGCATACATCAGTATCTTTGATCCGCCTCTTTTTGTTGATTATATCTTTAATGAACCTCCCATAGGCGGGAACCTTCTCAATCATTTCCACCAGTGGAATGTTGATATGCAGCTTGCAGAATATTTCCAAGAATTTCCTATAGTGCCGGTGCTCCTTCTTTGGCCCTGGATTTCCTGGACTTGACACAACTGTTGCACTCACATGCCTGTGAGGTGACACATATGAGCTTTTCGGGACCAACTCCCCTAAGCTTGCTTCAATCACTCCCTCTGACGTGGGCTTGGGCGAGACATCATCAACAACAATAGCTTGTTGTGGTTTCATATGTTTCCACACGTGCACAAACAACCTTCAATTGTTCTTCCTGCCTAGATGGAGATGCAATATTCATAACTCACTGTGATTTTCTGAAGAACGGGTTTCCGCCCGACAGTCCATAGTAAGTGCGTGGATACGGTATCGCCGGTGACGCATGCGTATTAAAAGTCATTTTTCTTTCTTCTTTAGCTTCTTGCACCTGAGATTCCTCCTCATTGCTTACCACAGACATATACTTGACCTGATGGTGTGCTTGGGCCAAGTTTGCATTCTCGGCCGGTTTCTGTTGATTGGCGTGCTTGATGGCCGCCACTTCACTAGAAATCTGTGCCACGGTGGTTTCTAATGCCCGCATTTGTGCTCCATGGCTTTGCAGCGTCTGTCCAAACTTGGTTAGAATATCACCTTGAGATTGCAATTGCTTACCAAACATGGCCATCATCTCCTGGTTCTGCTGTACCATTTGACTCAGTAGTTCAGTATTCTTATCCTCTGCTCTAGGTTGTGGCTTGGCATCCGGATCCTGTAGAAAATTATTCGGATCCTTCCATGAAAACTTTTTATCCTTCCTCCATGCATAGTCATTGTTTCTATAGCCCTGTTGTTGCATGAATTTCACTTGGGATTCCTCATCCTCAGATGCATCTTCCTTAGATAGCAGCTTCTTGGCTAGAAGATCTAACTTATCGTTCAGCTCCTTAACTACTCTGGATTTTCCAGCAGCTCTGACCTGCTCCGCAGCACCTCTGTCACCCCATGACTATTTCCTAGCCATGTTCTTTACTATCTCCCAACATCGGGTATCTGTATTATTCAGAAAGAATCCGGATCCAGCTGAATCAAGGTTACTTCTATCATGCTCGGAGAGAGAAAAATAGAAGATTTTCACTTGTGTCTCTTTATCCAGCCCGTGATGCGGACACCTCCTCAACATAACCTAAAATCGCTCCCAGGTCTCAGAATATGTTTCACCGGCCTGTTGGGTGAAATTATGAATCTTCCGGATCATGTCGTTGGTCTTCTCAGGAGGGAAAAACCTCTCAAAGAAGACCTCCACCATATGGTTCCAGGACTCCACAAACTCATCATCCAAATTATGTAACCATTCTCGCACGGCTCCCGCCAATGAACTTGGGAAAAGCTTGAGACACAGTGCCTCCTGTGGAAACCTATCGATTTTTACCATGTCACAGTTCTCAACAAACTGGCTGATGTGCGCGACGGGGTCCTCATTCTTGAGCCCATGGAAAGCATTTGATTTCACCAGATTTATCAACGCCGGATCAATCTTATAAGTAGGTATGTTGATTGCCTGCTTCTTTATAGGCCCTTTTGAAGCTGATGAGGAAGAAGCCTTGATCTTGTCCCATATAGTCCGTGGCTCGACCATCTCTTCCTGTTCAAGTTTGTAATCTACCTCTTCTGGTTGCTCTTGCTTGTGATAATCCTCATCCTCAGGTCCCGACAATGGAACCTCAGGTGTGCGACCTGCGTAGTCAGTACTACGTGTCTGCACCATGCACAGTACCTGAAATGAGAAAATTCGAGTTCAATACAGTGCTATGACGAGTATAAAAATTATCGAACAATTTAAAAATATTTGAAGTTGTTTCAATCTAAATTAAAAAAATAAAGTGGCCCAGAATGGCCGCTCGTAGCACTCAAAGTGCCAACAATTCACCGTATCCCCGGCAACGGCACCAAAAACTTGACGTAATTTTACTATGCGCTAAAACGCAAGTGAACGCGTCGAGTAGTACAGGCCTTTGTGAGGCCCGAGTCGAATACAGGGATACTCGGAATTGTTGGTGACTCCTACTAACTAGTCGCGATCAGCTAAGTCGATTAACAAGTTGAGAGTTGTTGTTAAAACTAAAAGAAAAATAAAAACAAAACAATGTCATCTCGGTTGACGGAGGTGCCCAGATCGCTCATCGGAGGTGCCCGGATCGCTCGGTTGACGACCTTCGTCTCTCGTCTCCTATCTCTCTCTCTCTCCTTCTTGGATGTTGTGCAACACAATGTCATCTCTCCTTCTTGGATCGCTCCCGTCGGAGGTGCCCGGATCGCTCGGTTGACGGCCTTCGTCTCTCGTCTCCTATCTCTCTCTCTCCTTCTTGGATGTTGTGCAACACAATGTCATCTCTCCCTCGGGCCGTCCGTGCTCTTCTTAGGTCATAGGACCACTTTACGGCTCCGAAAAAGCTCAACCGTCAGATTAAAACGCTCCGTTTTAGTGCTGAAAATCGCCAGATCCCGACGCTGTCGATAGTATCGACCCCAAGGTCGATGGTATCAACCATGGCATAGGTTATTCCTTCCAAGATCACGTTTTGGGGTTGCTTTTTGATGAAATGTCGATACTATCGACCTGGGGGTCGATAGTATCGACTCCAGACAAAGCAAAAGTGCCTGAAAAAGTGCCAAAACATGTGTATAAGTCCGGGGATTATATAAAATCATATAAATATTATAAAAGAAGTATAATTTGATGCAAAAAGAGTTTAAAGGCCAACTATAGTGAATTATGCAAATACAATCAAGAAAATGACAAATACATGCATAAAACAGATATAAAATAAGCTTATAAAATTGACTTAAAACCCATGCATCAGTCATGTAGCTGCTATTTATAGGCAGTGGTTGGAAGAAGTTGCTGATCTCCGGGCACCACATATCCTTTATCGGCTTCACATATGTGGCTTCGGGGATGATTGATGTGTGCGTGTCATCTGGTGTAGCTTGTCTATCGCATGTCGGGTTACAAAGGTATCGGGCACGACGGGCGGTTGCTTCCGGTGAGTGGCTTGTATCGCGCGACATGCCATAACAGGTCGATTAATCATGCCGGGCAGAGCTCTCTGTCGGGTAAATGGCGTATCACCCGTCAGTGACCGCACCGCGAGACACACTCATGTTAGGTTGTGCCCCTATCCGCCAGCATCCACGACAGGTAGTGGACGTGTCATGCGGCTAGTAAAAGGTCGATTCTTTGTAAGTGGGTCGGCCGCGGGACGGGCCGTTTTGCTGAATTTGAGTGGAAAAGCGAGGAAAACTCTGTAAAAGATAATAAAAATGAGTTAAGAGCATAATGTGATTTATTTATTCAATAACATGAAAAAATGGAGAGGAAAATAGTTTAAAAGGGCAGTTTTGACAACAAAATACGGGCCATAAATACCACAAAAATGGGTGTTATCAACTCCCCCAAGCTTATCATTTTGATTGTCCTCAATCAGTTTTTAAAATTTTGTTTTGATACTTCTTCTTAACCCGATATAGTTTTCAGACAAGGGGTTTGAGCGAGTATTGAGATGTCTTAAAGAGAATACTTCCCGATCATGAACAACAGACTTTGTTTTTCCTGCCTTATTTAAGCAAAATTTTCTCTTCAGCTTCGGTGAGACTTGGGTGCATGATTTCAAAGTTAGCTTTCACACCAAACAACTTTTGGGAATAGAAAGTTGTGTTTTTGAGTAGGTTTAAAGCCTTTTGGGTTTTTTTTCTTATTTTCCATCAGTCCATCCAGGTATGGGTCCGTTAACGGGCAAGTGGTCCCTGTAGTCTAAGCCAGTTGGCTTTAGAGCAGTGATTTTACATCCTATGTACCACTGCCCCGGATCTACCATGCCTAAAGATGGGTACTTTTGGAAAGACAAGAGTGTGTGTGTGTTTTTTTTTTCAATGTGCACAACTCTCATGCTTTTATTCACTCTCATAAGGCTTCTCTCTCTTTTTGGGGTTTTGTTGGGTAAGGGAAAACAAGAGAGAAATTTGCTATTTGGGCAGCTTTTTCCTTCTACATACACATCTCTTAGCTGTTGCGAGATTATTTTTCGAATTTTTAGTGTGGAAAGTCACAGTCTTTTGTCATTTTGAGACTGCGTTTTTAGAAAGAGCATAACAAAAACCTGCGCCATCTCAGACACAGAGAAAACAAGCTGGAAAGAAGTCGTATCAGGTTTTTACTATAGAGTGTCTTTGTACAATTGTATAGCGACAAAATTTTGTATATGCAAAATTTTTTGTATCAAGCATGTATATGTATATGTACACATGTTATTTTATAGGAAAAAGAACAAAAGGTAAAATTTGGAGAGCTTTTAGTACCTCCCTCACTGATACATAGTACCCCCCCAAACTTACCCCATAATTTGTCCCAGAGTTGTGAGATAGATAAGGTAGGGTAATGTTAACTCAGTGAGGGTTAGCAGGTGAGCGTGCCTTTTCTAGATAGAAGCTCCTACACATATTCTCCGCGTTTGCTGTGATAGTCGATGTGGTGGAGCTGGTCAGGTGTTTCCTGGTTAGATATCCATTCCAGCACGAAGATGCCGCAGTCGTTGGATAGTGGAATTTGTTGTGGATTACGGTGGTAGAACTGAAACTCGTGCCATTTGCTCGCTGCTGTCTCTAGGAATGGTTGGATCAGCGTCGCCACCTCATTGTAGTATTTTTGTACTAAGCGCTCGAGGGGTGTCAACGCTGACGATGTACACTGTACTGGATGATCTTTGTTGCTGTCTGAGCTGTTATAGAAGATTCCTGCTCGTGGGCGAGTATACATCGTCAGGAGCGTCCAGTGGTTGTAGTGTAGGATAGACAGGAAGATGATATGTGGCATCCTACTATGTAACTCTGCCAGAAAAGATTGTTTCGCTCCTGACTCATCGGCAAGGCAGATGTCGTTGAACAACATTGGATGGGCTATGTATGCGTGTTCAAACTTTCTTTGTAGTATTTGGATGTAGGCGGCCGCCACTGATATCGCTAGACATCCTCCTTCTTTCACCATGTCCCTTAAGTCGTCAACTAGGACTATGACACTGCCTGCCTCGTAGATGACGTCTGTGGGGGTAGAGTCAGCTAACTTCAGGAGAACTTCATTGACCTGCTCCTGTATGAGTGTAGAACACGAGAAGCGGTTGAAGTTGCCGATCATCTCCTCTGAGGCTTCAGGTGAAGTGGGGTCTTCATTTCCGCATACTTCCCGTAGGATTTATAAACGCTTGCCTGCCCCGTAAACGTCTGCATCCATCTCAACTTCTTTTTTTGGAGTGCTTTCGGGTTGCGAGGATTCATCTTCTCGGTCACTATCCAACAACTTTTCTGGTATCCCCGCATCTTGGAAATAATACTTGTCTTTGATCAGTAGCAAAGAGTAAGTGCTCCTGAGATGGAAGAAGTATTGGCCCTAGAGATGCCGTATGTTTACAAAGATCTTGAACAGCTCCATGGCGCATAACATGACAAGGGCACTATTCCCACTTCCTGATTATGCTTGGACAGAGAAGTCTCCGATAGAGAAGAAGTTCCAAATGCCGCTATGACGTTAGACTCCTTGCTTGATAACTCGGAGAAGATGCAATGGGAGAAGCCTGAGACGTTTGTCCTCCGGGCGAGTGAAAATGTGTCCTGAGCGTGGGACCTCCTCGTTGCAGCAGCTGAAGAGCTAGACGTCATGGTTCCAGATGCCACGCATAGGAACCAATTATTGCGGTGCTTGTACGGGGCCAACATGAGGCTCGTGTTGTGTTCTTCAATCTGTCGCAGCATGTTGGCCACCGAAATGGAGTCGAATGCTCCCATCATCAACCTTCTTACCAAGGTTGGGGTGGCATTGTATATTGTCTGCCGGCTTGTCCTGGTGCTGATATTCTCAACTATTGCACCCTCCAGGACCATGAATAGCTTTTTTTCGACGACAGCTGGTGAGCGGAACATGCTTCTCAGCACTCCCCGTCGTACGGAGAAGTAGTCATCGCTCCAGACGATGTCTTCTTCATCAACATGTGACCTCAGGACCTTGTTCAACAGTTTCTGGTCCCTGACTATCAGGTATCCGATGGCCCTTCTGTCGAAGTCGGCCATCTCAAAGGAAGGTATCTCTAATGGCGTAGAAAACACGTCTTCCGTCGAGCTTCTTCCTATGGGGGTGTATTTTGTTAGCGGCGTAGATGTCCCCCCTTCTCCCTCTGATTTGTCAGAAGAGTCCTCCCCGAAGCTGATTGATTCATTGTTGTCTTCAGCTTCGTCTAGAGAGGCTGAGGGAGTAGCTTCTTCGTTGTCGTGGGAGCTCACTTGTCCTGCTGGAGCTCCGTCGGTTGACTTGTGCGTCGTCCCTTCCTCGGGCGTTGTGGATGGCCCGCTGGAGGAGGAAGTGGACGATGTCCTGGGCGAGGATACTGACGAGGAAGGTTGGGAGCCTGAGCCAGGAGGTGATGAAGACCTCCTTAGCTTCCTTGAACGTGGATGGTCATCCCTCCTGTTCAGCCTCTCCTCGATCACGTCAAGGCGTTGGAGGGCTTGCTGTAGTGTCTTATTGAGTGCCTCTAGTTGGCTGGGAAGGCCAACTAGAGTCAGCAGTTGCCGCTCTTGGTTGTTTAACCTCTGCTGGAAAATAGAAAACTTGCAGGTAAGCGAAGCAAGGGTAGCTGAGTGGCTGCTTGTTACCGCCCGCAAGTGGTCGAATTCTTGACCCAGCATTTGTCCCAGTGACAGAGGGGCTGCATCAGATCTCCCTCTTGTCCTCACGACACTCCTCGCACATGAAGTTCAACCCGACAAGTGTTCTTACTCACTCGGGGTTGTATCCATTTGGATTGTTCACGAGGGCATCACTTCGGGGTGAGGCGTCAACACCTTCACGGCTGTCTCTACCTCGCCTGTTTGTGGTGGTGGAGAAGGGTGCGGTGTGGGTGGCTATTGCTCCACCTCTCTGTTATTGATGACCTCCTCTATAGCTACCACTAGAGACACCGGCGGCGGCGCTAGCGTGGGCTGCACAGCCCTGAGCTCCATCTCGAGGATCTCAACGAACGCCCCATTGCTGGCATCCGGCTGCACCATTTCTTCCACCACTGAAGGCGCAACAGAAGTCTCGGGAGCTACGACTGTCTCTTCTGCGACAGCTTCCCTCGGGGCTATCATCGTTGTCTCAACCCCAGTTGTCTCGGTGACCTCCATGATCGCCGTCACTTCTACAATCGTGATAGTTGTTGTTGTGGCGGCCGTGGCTGGTATGGGAGTAGCGACAACAACTTTATCAGTGGCTGTCACCGGTTGTGCTGGGGCGGTGGGTGGCTCGGCAGGAACTGTGGAAGATTTGCCTTGCCGAGCGTCGAGAGGGATATGTCCTCCTGTCACGGCTACCCTCTCTTGTATCCTTGTGGTGGTGGCATAGGCGGCTTCAATTACCACATCTTCAATCTCCATTGTGGTGAAGACCAACTATTCTGTGTCGTAGCTGGCACAACATGGGAGCGGAAGGAGGGTGTTTGTTCTTGCGAACTTATAGAAGTAGCATCACCCCTCCTTCTTGATGATGCTGTCCCTCATTAGGAACTTGAGGTTGATCTTGTCGTCACCTTTTATCCTTGAGAGGCTACGCGGCTCCCTTGGGTATCCTAACCCCACCGCAATCAGATTCACCAATCCGCCCATGTTGTAGTCTTTGGTGACGTCCTTTATTGGATGAAGACAGTTGAGGAGGAACCGCCCCAGATTGATCGTGCGTCCTTCCATCATATGCCATATGAGGTGGAGCTCTTCAGTGTAAAGATTGCTTGATTCGTACTTGCTGAAGAGCAGGTACGCCATGATTTTGTGCACTATCCTCCAGAAATAGGAGTGCACTACTGCCACCTTGCTTCCCGGCTTGAATGCTGACTCACCGGTTAGCTTTCTCCAGAGCTCGACTGCGTTGAACCCGTCACCTTCGGTGATTCTGACACCGTTGTTGAACAGTTCTTTTTCTTTTTCACTGGAAGAGAAGATTTCATTGAGCAGCTTCTCTGATATGTCGTGCTCAACATTATACAGCCGTCCTTGTAGTCTGTCTGCTCTGCCAAATCTTTTGATTTCATCTGGACTATTATGTACCCAGTAGAGAGACGACGTGAACTCCCTTGTGAATTTTGTGTAAGAGGCGGAGTGGCTGAAGTAGATCTTCCTCAGCCCGACTGCCATTAGGGCATTTTCCAGCCTGTCAAAAATGCCTATCCGGTGGAAGGACGACTGATGGCAGAACCTGCTTGGTATGTAGACCTTGGCTGCCAGCTCTGTGTACTGCCGCATGTGCTCATCATCTCTGGGCATGAACCTGCCTGGTGAGTGACCTAGAGGTTCAGGTTCGGCTGTCATGGTTGGAACTATTGTTGGGGCTGTTGCTTCTTCCATCCTAGGTCTTTTCTCGGCCGCGGATGGCCTAGCTGCATCGGGGTTCAGGCGTTTCTGGCCGACTGTGGTGGCTTCTGCTGTGGCCTCAGTGTTGATCCTCTGGCCTTGTTTGTCTACTTGGACGATGGTTTGCTTAGTGCGGGCCATTTCTATTATCATAAAACAAAAGTTTAGTAAGCATCAATTTTACTGAATGATTCACCTTGCCCGATATCGGGCGGCGGGCTGTGTCGCCTGATATTGGATAGGTGATATATTTTGAAAACTGACTAACAAAACCTGATAGAGTTAAGTCGATATCAGTCATTGTTAGCAAAATTAAGATAGACCGACACGGTCTCAAATAGGTAAAATGCAAAGTTGGTTGCGCGATAAGTTAAAACAAAAGGCCGGCCCGATATTAGTGCCGCTCGACACAATCGTATCGGGTGACAAAACTAGACGATACGATATTTTTCCCGATATGCATGTGTCGGGCGACATGAAGTTTGGACCAATACTGCCACAAGGCTATCGTGCAACACCGGGCATCATCACGAACAGCTATCCTACCCGATACGATCTCTCTGAAAAAGGGTGTCGCCCGACACTTGCAAGACGTGAGGCGACACAAGATAAAATTTTATTAAGAACAAAACTGGGTGACATGGGTATCGCTTGATATAAGGTATCGGGTGGGCACACGATAGAAGTGCTTCGTGCGATGCGGTCAAAAGGTAGGATACCCGACACAAGCGCGTGTCGAGTGACACAAAACAGAACTAAAGCCATGTGCCCGATACGAGATGCGTGACATGAGGGGTGTGTCGGGTAAGCTACGCGATACACGTATTGTGTTATACCTTTATCTTCTGAAGGTAGCTGCACGACACGGGAGCAGAAGCAAGGTTGGCCGACATGAGAGCAAGCGAGAGTTAAATGCGCGATGCGTGAGTAGGTGAGAAAGTAAATGCCAGTGCCCGACACGGTTAAACCAAAGTTACTATTTATAGCAATCGAGGGAGGGGGTAAAACGGGTAAAACTGGGGCACGTGTTGCATGAGGAGACAAGTCATTCCCGAGATGAGCAGTAAAATTAGTCTAATCTGTCTCATCAAAGGTCGTTTAGCTATGCTGCCCGATACAGCAGGAGTTTGCCGCGTGATATGAGTAGCGCTGCCCAACACGGTGCGATGCGCGTATCTCGGTGTATCACACGACACAGGCTCATTGCTAAACTCCGATGCCCGATATCAAAGCCCAATAAGGGCGGGTTGTGCGGCTCTCGGGACCTTTCCCGATACAGGTTCAGATGATACTCAACACGATAGAACGCAACGCGCGCAAGATGTTGCTAGCCCGACACAACTTTGCCACCCTGGAAAACAGAAGTCGAATGCCCGATAGGGTAGGAGAGCTTAGTATCGATCAAGGCATCTCGACCCGATACCAAGCTTCAAAGAAGAATAAAACAAGGTAAGAGGTGAAAAACTAAAACTAAAAAAAAGGAAAAAGCAATTGATGGGTAAAACATCATTGGTCTAAAGTGAAACTCCCAGCCTCAGATAGTATTACTCATCAATGCTTATAAAACCAAGCGGTGGCCCATAAAACGGGGGAGTCTGAGCATGTGGCGCATGCACTGACTCGGGCCTTATTACAATCATAATGTTAATAATGTTTTTCTTGCAAGAAGGGAAATAACGTCCTATTCTAAGAAAAGTAAAACTCGGGCTGCCTCGTGAGGAGCGCTGTAGTTAGCGTCATCAGCTCGACAACTTTAGATCCCTTCACTTTGTGCCTTTGGTTGTTTCAGCATCCTGCAAGCTTATTTCTGATCTTCTCATGAATGCTTCATCTTCATAGTACCTTTTCACTCTGTGCCCATTCACTGGAAAAACCTTTGCTGGATTGTCTTTGTCATACAGCTCCATCATTCCTGATGGATATATCTTTGCCACAGTGAAGGGTCCAAACCACCTCGTTTGCAGCTTACCTGGAAAAAATGGATAGAGGATTTAAATAACAAAACTTTATCACCTTCACTCACATCCTTTTTCTTCAGGTGGGCATCATGGCACACCTTGGTCCCCTGCTTGTAAATCCTTACATTTTCATATGTATGTATTCTCAGCTCTTCGAGCTCCTGTAGATGCAGATATCTCTTTTCCCCTGCCTTCTCCAGGTCCATATTTAGAAACTTAATTGCCCAAAAAGCCTTGTGTTCAAGCTCTAAGGGTAGATGACAGGATTTCCCATAAATCAATTTGTAAGGCGTAGTGCCAATGGGTGCCTTGTATGCGTAGTTCTATCGGCCCAAAGAGCATCGTCGAGCTTCATCGACCAGTCTTTCCACGTGCGGATGACAGTCTTTTCCAAGATTTGCTTAATCTTTCTATTTGAAACCTCCACCTGCCCATAGGTTTGAGGGTGATAGGGTGTAGCAACTTTGTGCTTGACCCCATACTTCCTCAGAAGTGCTTCAAACTGTTTCTCCTCAAAATGCAATCCGCCATCGCTTATCACAGTACGGGGTACTCCAAAGCGAGGAAAGATAGTTTTCTCAAACAACTTGATCACAGACTTGGAGTCACAAGTTTGGGTGGCAACAACTTCTACCTATTTAGACACGTAGTCCACCACGACTAAAATGTATTGATATCCTTTTGATGGGGGAAATGGACCCATATAGTCTATTCTCCAGACGTCAAAGATCTCGACTTCAACCTAGTTGGCCATAGGCATCTCGTTCCTTCTTCCAATATTTCTGGTTGATTGACATTCTTTACAAACTTTTACGTAATCAGCAACATCCTTGAATAGCGAAGGCTAGTAAAATCCTGATTGCAGCACCTTAGCAGCAGTCCTTTCACTCCCCAGATGTCCTCCATAGGGTGAGGCATGGCATTTCCTCAGAATGTTTGGCACTTCTTCCTCAGGAATACACCTTCGATACAGATTATCCGTGCATCTTTTAAAGAAAAGGGGATCATCCCAATAGTAATTCTTTATATCAAAAAAGAGTTTCTAATTTTGATTGTATGTTATTTCCGGAGGTAACTCCCCACAAGCAAGGTAATTACAAATATCCGCAAACCATGGAAAACTCTGATCTCTGGCTTCTACCATTAGCAAGGCCTCATCTGCATAGTTATCATTGATAGGTGGCTCCTTCTTGTCTTCGACTGTAATCCTTGATAAGTGGTCGACGACTACATTTTCCGCACCTTTCTTATCAATGATCTCATGATCGAACTCCTGAAGTAGTAAAGCCCACCTTAGCAACATGGGCTTAGTGTCCTTTTTCTGCATAAGGTATCGTATCGCCCCATGGTTGGTGTAGACCTTTACCTTTTTTCCAATCAGATAAGATCTGAACTTGTCGAAGGCGAAAACAATCACAAGCATTTCCTTCTCTGTTGTCATGTAATCTACCTATGCTTCATTAAGAGTACGACTGGCATAGAAAATGACATAGTGCCTCTTGTTCTTCTTCTGTCCTAGGACTGCCCCTACGACATAGTCACTGGAATCACACATTAGCTCAAAAAGTAGCTCCCAATCCAGAGCTTGAAGGATAGGTGGAGAAATAAGTGCATCTTTCACAGCCTGAAAAGCACTTAGGCAATCGTTAGTGAAATCGAATTCAACATCCTTAACCAAAAGATTTGACAAAGGTTTTGAGATCTTCGAAAAGTCTTTTATGAATCTTCGATAATAACCAGTGTGTCTGAGAAAACTTCACACTCCAGTTATATACTTAGGTGGAGGTAGTCTAGAGATAGATTCAACCTTACTCACATCTACCTCGATACCTCTTTTTGAGACTTTATGACCTAGCACTATGCCTTCTTGTACCATGAAGTGGCACTTCTCCCAGTTGAGGACCAAATTCTTTTCTTCACATCGTTGTAGGACTAAAGATAGGTTTTTCAAACAAGCATCAAAGTCTTTCCCATAGATAGAAAAATCATCCATAAAAACTTCTACGATGTCTTCCAGAAAATCTGAAAACATCGAGATCATGCAATGCTGGAATGTTGCTGGAGCATTGCACAACCCAAACGACATTCTTCAAAAATCATAAGTACCATAGAGACAAGTGAAAGTGGTTTTTTCCTGGTCGTCCGGTAAAATAGGGACTTGATAAAACCCGAAATAACCATCTAAAAAGTAGAAATAATCATGATGCACTAATCTCTCTAGAACTTTGTCGATGAAGGGAAGTGGGTAATGATCTTTCTTCGTGGCTTGATTCAACTTCTGATAATCTATGCACATTCTCCATCTGGTGACAGCCCGGACCGCTACTTCATCGCCTTTGTCACCTTTCACAACTATCATGCCTCCTTTCTTTGGTACAACATGGATGTGACTTACCCAGTTGCTATCGTTGATTGGGTAGATAATCACTGCATCTCTCAGCTTGATCACTTCCTTCTTCACAACCTCTTTTAACATCTGGTTCAGCTTTCTCTGGGGTTGGACCAGGGGTTTAGCGGATTCTTCCAAATTTATGCGGTGCATGCATAGAGCAGGGCTAAGCCCCTTGATATCCTATACCGAATAGCCTATAGCTTGCTTATGGAGTCTTAACTCCTCAAGAAGTCTTTCCAATTATTCTTTCGTCAGACTGGCATTAACTATGACTGGATTTCTTCCTTCTTGATCTAGAAACTCATACTTTAAACCTTCCGACAGCTGTTTCAGCTCTGGCTTGGTCTTAGGTTCCTTTTCTTCTTCTGGTGTCATTTCCAGAGAAGCAAACTTGACTATCTCTATAATTTCCTCCTCATCACTTAGATCTTCATCATTTTGATTTAGGTAATCTAGGATCTCGACAACCTTAGGATCTTCGGAATCAGAGTCATGATTGTTCAACGCCCTCATAAGAGGGTCTACCATTGCGATATCTTCTTCTACTTCATCACAATACTGGCAATAGCTGTCCATAAAGTAAGCAGACTCGAAAAGGGAAGGCCCCTTCATGGCATCCTTCACCTTGAAATCAAAGTGGTCATTTTCAACCCTCAGAGTGATGATTCCTTCAGCGACATCAATCAACGCTCTTCCTATAGCCAGGAAAGGGTGACCAAAGATGATAGGGCATTTAGGGTCTTCAACAGTGTCAATGACAACAAAGTCACAATGAATGAAGAATCTTCCTACACGAATCAGAACATCTTCAATGACTCCCATAGGCCTTTTGAAGGAATGATCTGCCAACTCGATCCTCATGTTGGTCCTGACCATATAAGTTAATCCCAATCGTTGTGCGAGGCTTAAGGGCATAAGGCTTATACTAGCCCCTAAATCAGCAAGACCCTTCCGCTCGACGTTATCTCCAACAGTAAAAGGAATAGTAAAGGCTCTAGGATCCTTCTTCTTGGTAGGTAAATCCACCTTCACGAAGGTAGTAGACATACTGGCTAGGTGTACCATCTTAATCCTTCCTCTTCTTCTTTTTTTGGTGATCAAATCCTTGAAAAACTTGGCGTAGGTCGACATTTCTTCCAAAGCATCCAGAAATGGCACTTCGAGGTGAAGATTTTTCACCGACTCCATAAACCTTTCGTATCTCTTTTTAAGATGTGCCTTTATGAGTTTGTATGGGAAAGGCAATCTTTGAGAGTAAGGACTTCTTTTACCAAACATGTCCTCCACATGTTCTGATTCTGGCTCCCTGACATGAGCTCGTTGGTTCTCTCCTTAAGCTGGGTTCTCTACCGCAACCCCTGGTATAGGTTCTTCAGGCCTGGCTGATTCAGGTCATTCAACTGTCCTTCCTGACCTGAGTACCGCCATTTTGGCAGAATCAATGATGGATGGTATCTTACCCAAATGATTCTTCATTAACTCGGCCATTTGAGCAAGCGGCTGGTCTATCTAGCATTGATGCGTTTACATATCTGCAATTTGGACCTGCATCGTATTCAGAATGCCCAAGTTGAACAACGCGCTATGTGCTAGCTGATTGTTTATAGCATCTTGTCTCTTGACAAAGTTGAACAATTGGCCCACTAAGTCCGATTGACCAAAGTTCTTTTCTTGACTCTGCTCTTTAGCTTGTCCCTGGCCTTGGCTAGGGTTAGCAACATGGCGGTTTTGGTACTTCCCTTGCCCTTGAAAGTTTGCCTTGTTTGATTGAAAATTGGTTGTTCTGGTGTACTGACCTTGTCCGCCTCTTTTCTCAAAACTTTGCGGTTGCTTGGGTGGATTATTCAACTGATGCAAGTTTTCTGCTGCATCCTTGTTGCCATAGCTAAAACCAGGGTGGTCCGATCTTTTGAAGTTGACAAAAGAAACGTTCTCAGCTTCCTCTTCTTCAGATTCGCTTTCACTTGACTCGTCGGGTCGAGTGTAAACACAATTATCTATCCCGTGTCCTCCTTCACCACATGTGACACACTTCATCACCTTCTCAATCTGTTTCTTTCCTTTCCCTCCTGATTCTTTTAACTATCTAACATCAGTGGCTATCTTTTGGATTTGAGTGGTAATTGCTTCAAGAGCCTTGGATTCGACTGACGGTCCTTCATTAGCGGCTTTCTTAGCATACCCTCTATCAGTCCTGTCGTAGTCAGTCCCGGCTTGTAGTTCAGCCATGTTTTCAATGATCTTTTTAGTCTACTGGGCTTCTTCCCAAGAAAGTCGCTTCCTGCAGCTACATTTAGCGATACTCTTTCTTCAGGAGTCAGACCATTGTAGAATGTGGTTATCAGGAAACCTTTCTTGTAGTTGTGGTGAGGGAAATCTCTCTGATACTCCTGATATCTCTCCCAGGCTTCATGCAGGTCTTCTCCTGGCTTCTGGGTGAAAGATGTAATATTCTGCCTGTTCCTAACGGTCTTCTCTGTAGGGTAGAACTTGTTTACAAAAGCATCCACTAAAGAATTCCATCCGTTCAGAGATTGATGTGGCAGTCCAAGGTACCATGATAGTTCCTTGTCCTCCAAAGAGAAAATGAAACCCTTACAATAGATCACTTCTTGTGGTACTCCCCTCATTTTGACGGTATCACATATATTTTTGAAAGCATTGAGGTGATGGTAGGGGTTGTCATTCTTGGAACTTTCCCTAAAGCTTTTATTTTGAATCATGGAGATCACGGCTGGCTTCAACTCAAAGTTTACATCATCAAACCTTGGGATTACAACTAGGCATCTTGAGTTGTTGGCCTTTGTGGCAGCCAACTCCCGGAGGGTCTTTTCTTCTTAGTAGGAATATTCACTGTTGCTGTTCCTATGATTCTGATCTTGATTATGATGATTCCTTATGTGCCTACGGCGATGACGACGTCTCTCGTGATGATGATCATCCCCAAGTTGTTCTAATTTAGGTTCTTCTAGCTCTTCATGTAAATGATCGTTATTGTAACGATCATCGTTCCCATGCGGAGGTGGGTGTGGTCCAACTCTAGCATTTCGCTCATCCTCGGAAAGAGGTGGTTCCACACGAGGTGGCATGATGAACGATGCTCAACTGAGCAGAGTGCTTCTTCCCTGAGTACCTGAATAGAACGTATAATCAAGTTAGAAAACCTGTGTAAATGAAATGAACTATTCTATACACATTCAGGTTAGAAGAATGAAAGAAACTGTGTTGTCAAGCTTATTACTAAGCTTGAGGCACGGAAGTGTAGTTAGTGGATCCGGGTTCGTTAACAGTACCGTTTTGCCTTCTCCCCGACAATGGTGCCAAAAAGTTGACCGACCAAAATCACACGTCCAAAAGGAGCAGATTTGAAGTAGTCAGACTTTTAAATAACCCGACTCTTAGGCCCCCACAATGATGACGGGGTCTGAAGTAGCGATCGGGGTCGAACCACAAGGACAAGGGTGGTCGTGCTAAGAATGCAGAATCAACGCTCTACACTCCGAAAAAAGAAGGGTAAGAAAATGTTCCCAAGGGAACGGTAGATCAAGATCGGTAAAACAAAAGAATAAAAGGAAATGAAATGCCACAAGAAAGTGTTATAAAGAAAAAGCTATCTCCAACTGGAGTTACAAGGAAGATTAAGGTTTTGGCATTTATCAATTTTAGGGGTTTTGTGTAACAGAACCTGAGGAGATAACACTATTGCCTCAGTAAGGAATGAAGGAGGAAAGCTTAGGCATAACAAGCGTCAGCAGAAAACATCTAGTACCCATTCTCTCAAAGAGGGTACCTCCAACTGAGCACCAACACCCTCTCTCAAGGGTAGTGGATTTGAGTTGGAGTGGAAAGATAACTGAAGCAACTCCAATCCTGGGTACTCTCGTACTCCCTGATCATACCAAACGCTAGAGTTACAACACCTCTCTTGAGGGAATTGAAACGGGAAACACGATTCGAGAGCTAGTGAAAACATGATCCAAGCATACAAGCTATAGTTAGGATGCTAAAAAGCAACCATCCAACAAAAATGGACCAAACACAGAGCAATAGGTATTAAAACTCCACTATTTCCATTAGCATGAGCATTATATAAAAGGGTTTAGTTACATTATGTAAATAAATAAAGTAAATGACTGTAAAAGGGAAGATAGGTATCGACCTCCTTTATATAGGAGGTTGACATACAGTAGCAGACCCCTAAGGCATCTCTAACCGATACCGGGTGAGAGCTCTACCCGATATGCCTGTGTCGGGCGGCAACCCCTGAAGGGTGATAGGCCGTGACGGGCAGGCGTATCGGTCAAGGCATCTCGACCCGATATAGTCGTACCGGGATGCCACCCTCTCCGACGACACATCATGATGGGTGATCTGTATCGGGTTCGGTATCGTGTCGGGTTAGAGGGGTCTTAGGTTCTCAGGTTCCTCGTATTGGGTATAGTGAGCGAGCCATCTCGGGTAGGGGCCCATCTAGGAACCCAGCACATCGGGTGGCCTCCTTGGTCGATATCGGGCTGCTACGGCTACCAGGATGGATTCTAAGTGAACCACTCCCTCCCCTCTCGGGTTGGGGAAGTGCTCACCTAGTATCGCCCGACACGCCTCGGGGACGTGACACACTAACTCCAGATGCTTTCCAAAGTTAGCCTTTGTGAGGTTCCGACTCATCCCATTGGGGTCCTATAGCTGCTATTTATAGGCAGTAGTTGGAAGAAGTTGCGGAGCTCTGGGCACCACGTATCCTTTATCGGCTTCACATACATGGCTTTGGGGATGATTGACATGTGCGTGTCATCTGACGTAGCTTGGCTATCGCGTGCCGGGTTACGAAGGTATCAAGTGCGATGGGCGGTTGCTTTCGGTGAGTGGCTCATATTGCGCGACATGCCATAACGGGCCGATTAGTCATGGCGAGCAGAGCTCTTTGTCGGGTAAATGGTGTATCACCCGTCAATGACCGCACTGCGTGACACGCCTGTGTCGGGTTGTGCCCCTATCGGCCAATGTCCGCGACAGGTAGTGGACGTTTCCTGTGGCTAGTAAAAGGCTGATTCTTTGTAAGTGGGCCGGGATGGGCCGTTTTGCTGAATTTGAGTGGAAAAGCGAGGAAAACTCTATAAAAGATGATAAAAATGAGTTAAGAGCATAGTGTGACTTATTTATTCAATAACATGACAAAATGGAGAGGAAAATAGTTTAAAAGGGCAGTTTTGACAATGAAATACAGGCCATAAATACCACAAAAATGGGTGTTATCAATAACTCAAACAAAACATATCTTTGGCATTGTCACAATGGCACATATATGAGAATCACATATCTAGACTCCATTAAGATGGTTATCTGGACTCTTTTGATTTTGAATCAATATAGACATGTGAATCTTATTTGTTGGGCAAGATTACCAAGAATCCCTTCACGGGTAATAATGAGAGGGCTAGTGATCTATTAGGACTCATGCATACTGATGATGCAACCCTTTTAGAACAAATTCTAGAGGTGGGCATCTATACTTCATTACCTTCATTGATGACTTTAGTAGGTGTGGTTATGTTTAGTTGATGAAACATCAGTCAGAAACCCTTGAAAAGTTCAAGGATTTCATGAATGAAAAACAAAACCAACTTGGAAAAAGTATTAAGGCACTTCTTTCTAATTGGGGTGGAGAATACTTAAGCCAAGAGTTTGAGGACCTTCTACGAGCCCGTGGTATTATATCACAATGGACACCACCTGAACACCACAACATAACAGTGTATTAGAAAGAAGGAATCACACATCGCTATATATGGTGTGATCGATCAATGACGAGTTTAGTTTAATTTCTGACTACCTTCTAGGGGTTTTCTCTTGAAACCGCTGCATTTACACTAAACCATGTACCATCTAAATCGGTTCAAAAGACACCATATGAGAGATGAAATGGGAAGTGTCCCAATGTGTCTTTTATGAAGATTTGGGGCTATGAAGCTTATGTAAGAAAGTAGTTTCCTGAAAAGCTTGGACCCAAATCAAAGAAATGTTATTTTACTGGATATCCTAAGGAAGCCAAAGAATATTATTTTTATTCCCTATCTGACAACAAAAGTGTTTGTTGCCATTGATGCTTCATTCCTAGAAAAGGACTTTATTTCCAAAGGAATTCATGGGAGGAAAATAGAACTTGAAGAGGTTTAAGACTAATAAGAGAACATTGTACCAATAGATGTATAAAAGGAATAAGGAGAACCACAAGTCATTATGGAATCCCAAATTCCTCAAGTAACATAAGAACCTCGTAGATCTAGTAGGAAATGCATTGAGCCTAAAAGATTCGGTTATCTTGTGACTCAAGAAGGCAATGAGTTGGTCATAGACGATGAGCCAACAATCTATCTAGAAGCTACTAAGGGACTAGAGTCTGAGAAATGGCTTGAGGCTATGATATCTGAGATAGAATCCATGTACACCAACAAATTATGGACCTTGGTGGATCCACCTAAAGAGGTAAAACCCATAGGGTGCATTTGCGTCTTCAAGAAGAAGACCAACATGGATGGTAAAGTACAAACCTTTAAGGGCAGATTGCTTGCAAAGGGTTTAGAAAAGTTCAAGGTGTTGATTATGATGAAACCTTTTCTTAAGTTGCCATGGTTAAGTTCATTAGGATCATTCTTTCCATTGTAGCTTATCATGACTATGAGATTTTGTAGATGGATGTTAAAACCACATTCCTTAATGGGAACCTTCTTGAGGATGTGTACATGACACAACTAGAGGGTTTTATAAATCTAAATGATGCAAATAATGTCTGTAAGCTATGAAGGTTAATCCACGGATTGAAGCAAGCATCTCAGAGTTGAAATCTTTTATTTGAAAAAATAGTCAAAGAGTTTGGCTTTAGTCAAAATGAAGACGAACCTTGTGTGTACAAGAAGGTTAGTGGGAGCATGATTGCATTCCACATATTGTATGTAGATGACATACTATCAATGGGTAGCAGCATTCCTACTTTACATATGGTAAAGACATGGCTGGGAAATATGTTTTCTATGAAGGACTTAGGCGAAGCATCCTATATCATGGGAATTAAGATCTATAGATCTAGACCTAGAAGGCTTCTTGGACTAAGTCAGAGCACATACATTGATAAAGTGTTAAAGAGGTTCAGCATGGAGGACTCAAAGAGAGGAAACCTACCCATGATTCTTGGAGTTACCATCTCTAGAGCCCAATTTCCTAGTTCTTGTGAAGAAAGGGAACACATGAGTGGGATTCCATATGAATCTACAATTAGATCTGTCATGTATGTAATTTTGTGTACTCGTCATGATGTCTCATATGCCTTGAGCATGATGAGCATATATCAGTCAAATTAAGGTGATGCTCACTGGACAGCCATGAAGAACATCCTTAACTACTTGAGAAGAACTAAGGATAAGTTCATGATCTATGACGGAGAGGAAGAGTTGGTGGTAAAAGGTTACAATGATGCAAGATTCCAAATTGACAAAGATGATTACAGATCACAATATGGATTTGTGTTTTGCCTCAACAACAAAGATCTGAGCTGGAAAAGTTCCAAGTAAGAGATAGTTGCAGATTCTACAATAGAGGATGAGTATATTGCTGCATCGAATGTAGCAAAGGAGGCTATTTGGATCAAGAATTTCATCTCATAACTTGGGGTGGTTACAAGCATCAGTGATGTAATTTTTTTCCTATGAATAGTGTGCCTCTTTCATTAATAAACCAAACAAAATTCAGGTGATTACAGGGTGTAACCATGAGATAAAAAAAGATAGAAAAAAATAGAAAACAAGTCTATACAACGAGTAAAGAAACTGCCTTACTATATGTACATCATATGAATATCACTATTGCATAATTTCTAAATCGTGCATGCGTCACTTTTAAAAACATCAAAATCCTTCCATTTCTCTCTCCCTAAATATTGTAAATCACCATAGTAGCAACAACTTTCCCTATGTTTTTCAACTTCAACATATCTTTAAAAGAAACTGGTTTGGTACCATACTTCTCCTTGAAACTATTCCATAAAATAATAGAATAAGAGCATTACAAAAACAAATGATCTCTTTTCTCCCCATCCTACCTCTACAGAGTGCATCTAGAAGCTAAGCTAAATTCAACTCTTTGTAGATAGTCAACAATAGGTAATTTATCTTGGAAATCACTCTACAACACACATGAATATCTACCTGGGATGCCTCCTTTCCAAATCCATTTCCCCCAGTCATATTTTGGATTCTTATTCCTCAAAATCTCCCATCCATATCTCATCCTGAAGATAGTACCACCTTTAAACTTCAAATAATCAAGCCCATCAGAAGGCTTTGAACAACTCTCCAAAAGCATTGAATAACTTCGCTCCCCCTGAAGCTCAAACACTGCCAACTACCTGATACAATGACTAAGTTTGTTGCTAGAACCCATACCCATTTGGTACACTAGCTAAGGATTAACCTTCTTTATGATGAGGAAATGACAATGACTATTGATGGAGGTCCTTGGTTCGTTGCAGGGAGACCATTAATTATCAAGAGATGGGAAAGAGGTGAGCCTCTTGAGAAAATGAAGCTAACTGAAGTACCGATCTGGCTGAAGATCTTCAACCTCCTGCTGGAGCTCTAGGACACTGAGATGTTCAACAAGATTGGTTCATTTATGGGGGTTCTTCTACAGCTAGACAAGTTCACTAATGAATTTATGAGGCTCGAGTATGCAAGGATGTAAGTTCTGATTCCTCTAGATTTCTCTTTTCCCAAGGATTTGCATATAGTTAGTGACGACGACCAACTGCATACCATTTCCTTTGAGTACGAATGGGAACCAAGTAGGTGTTTGATCTGTGGTCTCTTTGGCCATGAATCAACTCTCTGTGGCTCTGTTCCGGAGGAGGGAAACACTGGAAGGAAAGTGGTTAATGGACCTGCTACGAAGAGGATCTGGGTACCTAAAGCACTAGTGTCTAGTAAAGGTGAGGAGGGAGAGGTATTCATAGATGTAGTCGAGACTATCCAAGAAGTGATTACAGAAGTGCCGAGTACCATCCATGTTCCTGCTGTTGAGCCAATCACTACCATTCAAGTAAATATAGTCTTGGAAAATACTGTGATACAAGTTGAACGTGCTATTACTAGAGGAGAGAAGGATAATTTGTTGGCTTCATACTCTTTTACTCCCAATACATCTCCTGAAGAGGGTTGGGAAACAAGGGGTAGAAAATCCAAGTCCCCCCTAGAGTTGTTCCAAATCCATTAGTGAACAGGAGTATTCCTCCTTCACTAAATAAGTTTTCTCTTCTTTCAAATTTTGAAGAGAAGGATGACCCGATCAATCTGCCTCCAAATGGTTAGTCCCTTCACAATAAAATCTTGGAATGTGAGGGGAGGGGCTAATAAGATCCCTCACATTCAGAAGGAGGTTAGGGAGAGTAAAGCAGATATCTACATTATTCTTGAATCTCACATTAATAAGAAGGATTTAAAAGGGCTTGTTAATATGATCTGGAATGGAGCTAGTTACTTGGACAATTCTGAGTTCCATTCATATACTAGAATCATCATTCTGTGGATGGATCCCGATATTGTTATAGAAAAAAAGTTAACTAGTGATCAGGTGCTTCACTGTGTTGTTAATAAGAAAAACCAATCTTTTGAGCTCTCTGTTGTTTACAGACTTAATGATGATGGGGACATGATTGGGCTTTGGAGCTCTGTTGGTTCTAATTCTATCCTGAATCCTGATAACTGGTGTGTTATGGGTGACTTTAATGCAGTTAGTGTTGGTATGTATGCCCATAGAGCAAGTCATATGATGATTATAATGGGATACTTTGTAAATGATTTGAATAATAATAAATGCAATTTCTGATCTATATGTTTAAACTGTTTCTGAGATGATAGTGTAACATGATAAATGTTTAAAAGAATGATTTTACTCAATGATGTATGCTTTTAGGTTAAGGACCTAAACGATGAGATCATGCAGATGTCAAGAGTATACATTCTTGTTTGGTCCCTAGTCGGTTGTTATTTTGGAAATAACCATAGACATCAATAACACTAAAGACTAGATTGTGTGTTGGTTGATGACAAAATCTCATTAGTCATGATATAGTGATATCAAACCAAGCACATAGGTACTTGTTAGAGAACACGGTACTGGAAAGACCCACCGTGAGAGTGACACATGGAACCATGACTTGGTAGTCACAGTCAGCTCTCACAGTGATGGTGGTGAGTGTGATTCTTAGACCTGAAATCACTACACTCAACACATGTCGTTGGGTACACTTTGAGATCATCAAACGCAGTCCTGAAACATGGGTTGTTATAAAGGTGATGATTGGGTGGCTTTGACACATGGGGCTTTTGAGGGGTGAGTGATAGATATGGGATTTGTCCCTCCTGAGGGAGTTTGATGTCCTTGGCCACTTGATGAGTAGGATTGAGAAAGGCATGCACATGCACGTGTGAATTAATATGTGATATTGATGTCACACACATCTCACCCAGTCTGCTCTGAGATCAAGGAAATGAATGAACGTTGACAGGATGACTATTCCATGCCTCGAGTTCATTCAGGATATCAGTGACAAAGGAATTATACATTCACTGTAACACCATTCATGGATTGTAGGATTGAAAGTTGTTCTCCAACTTTCTATTTCACTTGGGTAGCACTGATGTGTGACTAGGCACCACTCTTTTCTTGTGAAGTCATAAGTGTTATGGACTTTCACTGCCAATGTGAAATGGACCTGTAGGGTCACACACATAGGATTTAACCTGGATAGGAGTTTTGTCCACAAACAATGTTTAGATTGATTACTAAAGGAGTTTAGTAGTTCAATTAAACACTCAATCAATTTATATCTCAGTATCATAGTGTTTCAAGGTGTTGGACTGATTGATTAGAGTATCAGATTGATTGAAACTGCGATTGATTGATTCTGCACAATCTACACTCCCAACCGATCGGCTCATGTGATGAACTGATCGGCTGAGCTTGGTGAACTGATCAGATCAACTGGTGAGTCGATCGACTCATGGATAGGTTGAAACGATCGGTTCAACTGGTCCAATCGAGCAAGTTGGGAAAGTAAGATTGGTGAGAAATTTCTTTTCGTTTCACTTGCCCAATTTGATTGGAATAAGGATTGGTATTTGATATCAATTCAAAACAAAAGAGGAAAAGTCAGTCGGGAATTGATCAGGACCATGAACCGATCGGTTCATAAGTGAACCGACTATTTCATGGGTCCCAACCGATCGGTTGAGGTGTCAACCGACCGGTTCAGATCCCCAACCGACCATTTCAGTTATGAAACGATCGGTTCAGGTTACGTAGTTGGTTGTTTTTGTGAAAAATCTCGAACCCTTCTACTCCTGCTTTAGTTCCGCATTGCCCGGGATAGAGAACCCTGTCCCATGACCCTCCTATATATAGGGGTATTGGGGGCTTCTCAAAGTACAACTCAGTGCAACCAGTTACTTTGTAAAGTTGTCGTTCTCTCTGGTTTTGGTAACTGAGAGAGCCCGAGCAAGTGCTACCCGATAAGGGAGGCACATCAAGGGAAAGACAATTGCAGAAAGTGACTGGTGGCAAGAGAGTGTGTCAGCGACTAGTACGCTGACAGTAGGGTGCAACTCCTTCTGATTCCTTGTGGGACAAGGAGATCGGAGTTCCAGGCAGTCCGTGTGGACGACTGCAGAGGCGGGAGACATCTACCACTTGGAGGACAACTGTCAATCCTGACAGTCCCGATGAGACCAGGAGTCTTCAGTCCCGGTGCGACCAGGAGCTGCACAAACACTGTCCAAGACCGATGGTGAAGACCGCACAAGGCACGAGGTACTGTCACTGAGCAAGCCTTGGGACAAGGTATGCATCCACAAACCATCTTTCCTATTGTATAGACGTTGACGAGATTCCTTTTGTTCTGGGTTTGAGGGAGAAATTTTTTGTTTCCACTGCTTCTCTGCCTCCGTAAAACCCAACAGTGGTATCAGTGCCATGTCAACTGCTCTATATTTTAGGATTATCGATATGATCAATTTTTGTTTTTTGCCTTTATTTATTGCATACGATGCGAATAAAATTGGCTTTATGCATGTCCAATCCACAAATCCCAAATATACATATATGATATGTAATATTAATGCATTCGATACACGTCGCCCTTAAATGAGTTTTGTGGTGGATGTGTAGCATGGTTATGGCCTATAAACCCTATATCTGTGTATGGTTGTATGTGGTTGCTTACATCTCAGTCTGCACATCGATTCCCTTTCTCCTATTCCTGGTGTAACTCGAAATAATTAGAGATTTCTTTTCCTACCTTTGCTCCCCCCGAATGTAACTCGAGGTTTCACAATTCAATTGTAAATAGGATAGATTTTATTTCCTGTTATGTCAAAGAACGGCGGATGACCTGATGACGATTGAGACGATCGGTTCAAGGTGTGAACTGATCGGTTGACGTTCCAGACAATCAGTTCAATAAGCAAGACGAGCGGGTGGCGATCTGAGGAGATGCATGATGAGTAGTGAACCAATCGGCTAGAGGTGCCAGTCGATTGGCTGGTGGCACCTGAACAACCAACTTGATGGTGAGCCGATCAGTCATGGAGATGAGCTGATCAAACCCAGAAAGGCAGTTACATATTTCATCTTGTACAGGTTGCATGTGATGTAGACCTAGATGACTGTGATTCCTCTTAGCTCGAGGAATCACAAATAGGATGGCCATAATCATTGCTTTTATCGTTTTTGCATGTTTTCTGTGGGATATAGCATGTATATGATACATACTATATATTGTGGTGATTGGATATGTATATGTATATAAAAACCAAATCCCTCATTAAATATTAAAGTTTTAGATGCCTTCCAAATGCGACACACGTGAAAAGATTGATCGACCAAGTGTGGGCATACCCAAGCGTGGTGCACCGTCTATCTCGTGGAAGCGTGAAGGATGAATGTGTGGGTCTGCCCAAGCAAGGTACATGTTCATCGTGTTGGCTTTGGGTCGGACTTAACAAGGTGATCTAGATAGGATCTAGCACCTTGAGGCATGGAGATAATCATGGCAAGGAGTTACATATGACATCTTTCAAGAGTTGCATATGATGAAATTGGCAAGAGTTGCCTACCTGGAAGATCTGAGTTGTGGATGACAACCCAAGCTGGTCCATGGCTCAGAGGATTTCAGGATCTTGACCCACTAGAAGATTGTGTGCTGCAATCTTCTGAATTGATGGTGAGGGCTATCAATTTGAGTCAAAATAGTGGGAGTGGTAATTAATTAAAGGTCTAATTAACTATCGTCAAATTTTATTCAAATCAAATCAAAAGGAATTTTTATACAAAATGCAATTTTCTCTTGTAGAATGGCAAAGGAATCATCTTTTAAAATGGGCAAATCAATTGAGAACAAATTCCATAACTGGTTGAGGACTGTGAGAAGTGTTCTACACAATCTAGATATACCAGGAGACTTTGAATCCACTCTATGTACGCTTAAAGCATTGGTGAAGAATAAAGAAAGTTCATCGATAGAGATCAATGGAATGATAGGTAAGGGAGAGAAGGGTTCTCTCGCCAAACCAATTTCTTCTACATGGAGAGGATGGAAGGAACGATGGAAGAAGATGTCAGAGATAGAGATCTCTACTTCTATTGTATACATGATAGAGATTAACTTTACTACTTCTTCGTCATGGGTACTTGATACCGGATGCGGATATCACATTTGTTCAAATGTGAAGGATCTTAAGAGAAGTAGGCCTTTGGGGAAAGGAGAGGTTGAACTATGTGTTGCCAATGGGGCAAGAGTTTCCGCCAGTGCCATAGGAACCTATGAGTTAACTCTACCAAGTGGGCTAATAATAGAGTTGAAGAACTGCTATTATGTACCTGCCATAAATAGGAATATCATTTCCATCTCTTGTTTGGACAAGGATGGATTTGAATTTCTTATTAAGAATGGAAATTGTTCCATTTCTAAAGATGGGATCTTTTATGGCAGTGCCCCAATGTCTTATGGTCTATACTTGATAGATCTAGAGACAACTGTATACAACGTAAACACCAAAAGGCAAAAACTCAACAACTCAAACGAAACATATCTTTGGCATTGTCGTCTAGGGCACATAAATGAGAAGCGCATTTCTAGACTCCATAAATATGGTTATCTAGACTCTTTTGATTATGAATCAATAGAGACATGTGAATTTTGTTTGTTGGGCAAGATGACCAAGACTCCCTTTTCAGGTAAAGTTGAGAGAGCTAGTGATCTATTAGGACTCATACATACTGATGTATGTGGGCCTTTTAGAGCTAATGCCAGAAATGGGTATTAGTACTTCATTACCTTCACTAATGATTTCATTAGGTATGGCTATGTGTACCTGATGAAGCATAAGTCAGAAACCCTTGAAAGGTTCAAGGATTTCATGAATGAAGTACAGAACCAACTTGGTAAAAGTATTAAAGCACTTCGATCCGATTGAGGTGGAGAATACTTAAGCCAAGAGTTTAAGGACCTTCTGCGAGCCCGTGGTATTGTATCACAATGGACTCCGCCTGGAACACCACATCATAACGGTGTGTCTGAAAGAAGGAATCACACATTGTTAGATATGGTGCGATCAATGATGAGTTTTGCTGATCTTCCGATTTCTTTCTGGGGTCATGCTCTTGAAACCGTCGTGTTTACACTTAACCAAGTACCATCTAAATCCGTTCAAAAGACACCATATGAGATATGGACCGGGAAGCGTCCCGATTTGTCTTTTCTAAAGATTTGGGGTTGTGAGGCTTATGTTTCCTGATAAGCTTGGACCTAAGTCTGATAAATGCTATTTTGTTGGATATCCCAAGGAAACGAGGGGATATTATCTATACCACCCTACTGACAACAAAGTGTTTGTTGCCCGGACAGCTGTGTTCCTAGAGAAGGAATTTATTTCTAAAGGAAGCAGTGGGAGGAAAATAGAGCTTGAAGAAGTTCAAGACCAACAAGAAAACATAGAACCGGTAGATGTACAAGAGGAAAATGGAGATTCACAAGGTGTTGTGGGATCTCATTCTCCTCTGGTAACGCAAGGACCTCGTAGATCTAGTAGGACCCGCCTTGAACCTGAGAGGTTTGGATACCTTGTGACTCAGGAAGGTGGTGAGTTGATCATAGATGATGATCCAACTACCTACATAGAGGCTATGGAGGGACCATATTTTGAGAAATGGCTTGAAGCCATGAGATCCGAGATAGAATCCATGTACTCCAACAAAGTATGGACTTTGGTGGAACCACCCAAAGGGGTAAAACCCATAGGGTGCAAGTGGGTCTTTAAGAAAAAGACCGACATGGATGGAAATGTGCAAACTTATAAAGGCAGATTGGTTGCGAAGGGATTTCGACAAGTTCAAGGTGTTGACTATGACGAAACCTTTTCTCCAGTTGCCATGATTAATTCCATCAGGATCATGCTTGCTATTGCAACTTATTATGACTATGATATTTGGCAGATGGATGTTAAAACCTCATTCCTTAACGGGAATATAAATGAGGATGTGTACATGACACATCCTGAAGGTTTTGTAGATCCAAAGAATGCCAATAAAGTCTGTAAGCTACAAAGGTCAATCTATGGATTGAAGCAAGCATCTCGGAGTTGGAATCTTCGATTTGATGAGGAAGTCAAAGTGTTTGGCTTTACTCAAAATGAAGATGAACCTTGTGTGTACAAGAAGGTTAGTGGGAGCTCAACCACATTCCTCATATTATATGTGGATGACATACTTTTGATGGGGAATGATGCCTTAGCCTTAGAGAAGGTAAAGACTTGGCTTGGGAATACTTTCTCAATGAAGGACTTAGGAGAAGCATCCTACATTCTAGGAATTAAGATCTATAGAGATAGATCTAGAAGTCTTCTCGGACTAAGTCAGAGCACGTACATCGACAAAGTGCTGAAGCGGTTCAACATGGAGAACTTAAAGAGAGGCAACATCCCCATGCTACATGGAGTCACCATCTCTCGAGCTCAATGTCCCCAATCTTGTGAAGAGAGGGAGCGTATGAATGGGATCCCATATGCATCAGCCATCGGATCCATCATGTACGCTATGTTGTGCACATGCCCAAATGTCTCATATGCTCTCAGCATGACGAGCAGGTACCAGTCAGATCCTGGGGATGCTCACTGGATAGCCGTAAAGAACATCCTCAAGTACTTGTGAAGGACTAAGGATTAGTTTCTTGTTTACGACGGCGAGGAAGAGCTGGTTGTAAAGGGTTACACCGATGCAAGCTTCCAAACCGATAAAGATGATTACAGATCGCAGTCAGGATTTGTATTTTGACTTAATAATGGAGCTGTGAGCTGGAAGAGTTCCAAGCAAGAAACAATTGCCGATTCTACTACAGAGGCCGAGTATATTGCTGCTTCGCATGCATCAAAGGAGGCTGTGTGGATCAGAAAGTTCATTTCTGAACTTGGTGTAGTTCCCAGTAGCTGTGATGCAATTGAGCTTTATTGTGACAATAATGGAGCTATTGCACAAGCTAAGGAACCCAGATCACATCAGCGGTCCAAGCACATTCTGCGGCGCTTCCATCTCATACAAGAGATCATACAACGAGGAGATGTGAAGATTTGCAAAGTACCAACTGAAGACAACATAGCTGATCCACTGACTAAGGCCCTTTCTCAGCAGAAGCATGATGGTCATGCTAGGTCACAAGGACTAAGGTTCCTTAGTGACTGGCTCTAAGTGCAAATGGGAGTCTATTGGTATGTATGCCCATAGAGCAAGTCATATGATGATTGTAATGGGATACTTTGTAAATGATTTGAATAATAATAAAGGCAATTTCTGATCTATATGTTTAAACTATTTCTGAGATGATAGTGTAACATGATAGATGTCTAAAAGAATGATTTTACTCAATGACGTATGCTTTTAGGTTAAGGACCTAAACGATGAGATCATGCGGATGTCAAGAGTATACATTCTTGTTTGGTCCCTAGTCGGTTGTTATTGTGGAAATAACCATAGACATCAATAACACTAAAGACTAGATTGTGTGTTGGTTGATGATAGAATCTCATTAGTCATGATATAGTGATATCAAACCAAGCACATAGGTACTTGTTAGAGAACAAGGTACTGGACAGACCCACCATGAGAGTGACACATGGAACCATGACTTGGTAGTCACAGTCAGCTCTCACAGTGATGGTGGTGAGTGTGATTCTTAGACCTGAAATCACTACACTCAACACATGTCGTTGGGTACACTTTGACATCATCAAACGCAGTCCTGAAACATGGGTTGTTATAAAGGTGATGATTGGGTGGCTTTGACACATGGGGCTTTTGAGGGGTGAGTGATAGATATGGGATTTGTCCCTCCTGAGGGAGTTTGATGTCCTTGTCCACTTGATGAGTAGGATTGAGAAAGGCATGCACATGCACGTGTGAATCAATATGTGATATTGATGTCACACACATCTCACCCAGTCTGCTCTGAGATCAAGGAAATGAATGAACGTTGACATGATGACTGTTCCATGCCTCGAGTTCATTTAGGATATCAGTGACAAAGGAATTATACATTCACTGTAACACCATTCACAGATTGTAGGATTGAAAGTTGTTCTCCAACTTTCTATTTCACTTGGGTAGCACTGATGTGTGACTAGGCACCACTCTTTGCTTGTGAAGTCATAAGTGTTATGGACTTTCACTGCCAACGTGAAATGGACCTGTAGGGTCACACACATAGGATTCAACATGGAATAGGAGTTTTGTCCACAAACAATGTTTAGATTGATTACTAAAGGAGTTTAGTAGTTCAATTAAACACTCAATCAATTTATATCTCAGTATCATAGTGTTCAAGGTGTTGGACTGATTGATTAGAGTATCAGATTGATTGAAATTGCGATTGACTGATTCTGCACAATCTGCACTCCCAACCGATCGGCTCATGTGATGAATCGATCAGCTGAGCTTGGTGAACCGATCGGCTCAACTGGTGAGTCGATCAGCTCATGGATAGGTTGAAACGATCAGTTCAACTGGTCCAATCGAGCAAGTTGGGAAAGTAAGATTGGTGAGAAATTTCTTTTCGTTTCACTTGCCCAATTTGATTGGAACAAGGATTGGTATTTGATATCAATTCGAAACAAAAGAGGAAAAGTCAATCGGGAACTGATCAGGACCACGAACTGACCGGTTCATAAGCAAACTAACCGTTTCATGGGTCCCAACCGATCGGTTGAGGTGTCGACCGACCGACTTAGATCCGCAACCGACAGTTTCAGTTATGAAACGATCAGTTCAGGTTAAGCAGTTGGTTGTTTTTGTGGAAAATCTCGAACCCTTCTACTCCTACTTTAGTCCCGCATTGCCCGGGATAGAGAACCCTGTCCCATGACCCTCCTATATATAGGGGTATTGGGGGCTTCTCAAAGTACAACTCAGTGCAACCCGTTGCTCTGTAAAGTTGTCGTTCTCTCTGGTTTTGGTAACCAAGAGAGCCCGAGTGAGTGCTACCCGATAAGGGAGGCACAACAAGGGAAAGACAATTGAAAAAAGTGATTGGTGGCAGGAGAGTGTGTCTGCGACTAGTACGCTGATAGGAGGGTGCGACTCCTTCTGATTCCTTGTGAGACAAGAAGATCAGAGTTCCAGGCAGTCCGTGTGGACGACTGCAGAGGCGGGAGACATCTGCCGCTCGGAGGACAACTGTCAATCCCGATAGTCCCGGTGAGACCAGGAGTCTTTAGTCCCGGTGCGACCAGGACCTGTATAGACACCATCCAAGACCAGAGGTGAAGATCATGCAAGGCGTGAGGTACTGTCTCCGAGCAAGCCTCGGGACTAGGTATGCATCCACAAACCATCTTTCCTATTATATAGACGTTGACGCGATTCCTTTTGTTCTGGGTTTGAGGGAGAAATGTTTTGTTTCCGCTGCTTCTATGCCTCCGTAAAACCCAACAGTTAGGCTGAGCCATGAAAGGTTGGGTAAACATCCACCTTCTAGTAGAAGTATGCGTGAGTTCAATGTAGCTATTAGATTGACTATTTTGATGGAGATCTCTCCCAAAGGATAGTTTTTTACATGGGATAGCCATAGCAAGAAAGGTAAGAGCACTTTATCCAAGATTGATCGCATGTTCTGTAATGATAATTTTCTTTCTAGCTTTCCCTTTTATTGGGGTGAAGTCATATCTTCTGTAGTAAGTGATCATAGGGTCATTGCTTTGAGATTTGATAGAGGAAAATAAGGGTCTACCCCCTTCCTCTTTATTAACTCCTGGACTAATAACCCCTCCTATAGAGAGGTGGTTAAAAAATGCATGGAATACTACTGCTTGTACATGCACGCCCATGCTTAGAATGTATAAGAGGCTTCATGCAGTGACAAGTGCTCTGAGGGATTGGAATAGAAAATGTGTGGGTAACTATCTTTCTATAGCAAAGGAGCTTGTAGCTCAGGCGAAGGAGTTGCATGATGCTATGGATGAAGATCCTGGTAATGAAGAAAAACACAAATGTCTAGCTGTTATTAGAGATAAATCTTTGAAAGCTATGAATGATGAAGAGAGTCTCCTTAAACAAAAAAGTCGGGTGCAGTGGCTTAAACTCGGAGATAGAAACTCTTCTTTTTTCTATGCTTCTATCAAAACTTGCAGGTTGAGGAACAATATTACGGTCTTGAATGATTTGAATGGTAATTGCATTTATGATGCAAATGTAATTAAAGAGACAATTAGAAGTTTCTATGATGATCTGTTTAATGGTACGTACAAGGACCTAGTTATGTGGAATGATGATTGGAAACTACCTAAGATCACTACTGATCAATTTGATGATTTGAGAAGGATTATTACTAGAGAAGAGATTGAAGATGTTATGAATAAGATGAAAGATGAGAAAGCCCCTGGTCCATATGGCTATAATGCTGTCTTCTTCGAGTCAGTATGGGATATTATCGGTGATGGTATTGTTAGAGTAGTGCAAAGTTTCTTCTCCTCTGGGAAACTTCTAAAGGAATGTAATAGTATTATGATCACCCTCATCCCTAAGAAATCAGAAGCTACTGATTTGAAGGATTTCAGGCCTATATCTCTATGTAATGTCATTTATAAAGTGATCACAAAGATCATGGCAAATAGGGTTAAGTTCATCTTGCCGACTATTGTTGATGACAATCAATTTTCCTTTGTCCATGGCAGGAAGATTGGAGAAGCTATTCTTTTGGTGAATGACATTTTAAGATCTTTCACAAATACTCATAGAGTTATGTGCATTAAAGCTGATTTAGCTAAGGCCTATGACACTATTCGCAGAGACTACATCCTTTTCTTGTTAAATAGGATGGGATTCCCTTCCTACTGGCTCAACTGGATTGATGAAACCTTTTCCATTGCTTCTTTCAAAGTTTTGGTAAATGGTTCTCCTACTGATCAGTTTATTGCTTCTAATGGGGTTTGTCAAGGGGATCCCATAGCCCCTTTTCTCTTTGTCATCGCCATGCAGGGTCTCTCTTCCATTATTAAAGCTGAGCTTCGTAAAGGAAACTTTAGGCATGTGGGTGATATGGGTACTACAACCATATCTCACATTATTTTTGCCGACAACCTCTTGCTGTTCTCTAAAGTAGATGATAGTGATGCTCTATGTTTAAAAGATATCTTGGAAACTTTTGGTAGGGTTTCTAGACTTAAATTGAACAATGAGAAAAGTCAGGTTTTCCTTAGCAAAATGACGGATGAAGGTAACATTTCCAGTATCTTAGACATCATGATCTGTTCTCTACCTGTTAGATATCTGGGCCTTCCTCTGTTCACAGGGAGACTAACCAGATCCTTATGTAATCCTATCATGGATAGAATCAAACTTAAGATTGACTCTTGGAAATCTCATCTTCTTTCTCAAGCAGGGAGGATTGAGTTGGTAATCTCTACTATGTCTATGTACATCATTTTCTGGACTACTACCTTTCCTCTTCCTAAGTCAGTAGTTTATGATATCAAAAAATTATTCAGGGACTTCATATGGAATGATTCGAAGGATAAGAAGCATATACATACAGTCTCTTGGAAGCTTATTTGCAGACCAAAAGAAGAGGGGGGGGTCTCAGTATTAGATCCATTGTGGATTGGTCAAATGATGGGTTGCTTAAAAATCTCTGGTGCATTGCTTCAAAGAAGGATGAGATATGGATTAAGTGGTTTACGAGAAATATATTAGAACTGAATCTGTTTGGACTATTGAATCCAAATCTAATGCTTATTGGGTTTGGAAAAAAATGCTTGATCAAAGAGCTACTTTGCTGAATCATATCAACTTTTGTTTAGGGAATGGCGATTCCTTTCTGTTTTGGTTGGACCCATGGGTAAATGATGGTGATAGACTTATTGACTTTGTGGATCACCAGTTAGTGTTGAGAATGGGTAAAGGCAGACTCTGCAAAGTCTCTAGTTGTGTTGTTGATGGTGAATGGTCTATTCCAAGTATTAGGGGTGCTGATAATCTGTTCGAGATTCTGAGGAAACAAGTGATTTCCCCTGATGAGATTGATGCCATTCTGTTTAGAGGAGGTAAAGAATTCTTGTTGAAAGATGGATGGAACATTTTGAGGGAAAAATCACAACATGTCTGCTGGGCTAAGTGGGTTTGGTCTGAAAATTTTCCAAGAAGATGGTCTATTTTCCTGTGGAAGATGTTTCTTGGTAAGCTACCTACTATAGGATATCTGAAGAAGATTGGTTTTCATTTTGTTTCTAGATGTTGTCTATGTGAAGAGGATGAAGAAACTACATATCATTTGCTCTTTGATTGCTGGTTTGTGAAAAGAGTTTGGGAAAGATTCTATTCGAAGTATCATGTTAGAGTTGACATAATGAATGACCTCTTGGGCTTGAGTAAAGAGGCAAAGGTTCAAGCTGCTTGCATGGTCTACAGGTTGTGGGTGGAGAGGAATAGAAGGATCTTCAATGATGCACACATGGAGGTGGACAAATTTTGGTCTAGTTGTGATAGAGATAGTTTCCTTTTACATAGCTCTTACATAGATCCTTATGTATAGATAGATAGCTGTAGTAGCTTGTACAGTTTATCTTTCCTTTTCTTTGGTGGTTGTGTTTTACAACCTTTTTTCCTTTCTTTTGGTGGTTACACCTTGTATCTACCCCGCACTTCATCTAGTAAAGAGGTACCCCACCCTATTTGCACCAAAAAAACCTTCTTTATAAGAGGTTGCTTATCATCCAACCATGGATCAAATAATAAATGCCATTTCTTACCATTTCCAATATAAACTTCAACATTATCACATAGGTCTTGTCTGTATCTGAGTAACCTCCTCCACAACCAGGGAGAGTTTTTCTTCTTCCCAACTGACCAGATAGAATCTTGTTTAATGTATTTCTCATGTAACCACTTTACCCATAGTGACTCTTTATCATTTGCAATATCCCACATATTTTTTAGCATTCCATTTTCAACCACTCTTAAACTTTTCTGACATAAAGGCCACCTACATCTTTTAGTCAGCAAACGTTATCCCATGATATCGTATGAAGATGCCTCTTTGTATCCATGTTATTCCATATAAAATCCCAAAAAAGCAGTCACAGAATTGGGGAGGGGAAAGGCTGACCACCAAAAAATATGGTAGCTTGAAAGAGTTGAAATGTCTAATTTAAGTCTATCAGCAATGGATAACAATTTACCCTTCCATGATTCAACTTTAGTCTTCACTTGATCCACAATAGGAGCACACATCTCCTTCGTAAGTCTTCCTGTAAACAAAGGAACTCCCAAGTATCTAACATGGAGAGGAGATATTTGAATGTTCAAGATTTGTTGGATATTATTCACATTAACATTCCTACTAACAAACATCTCACTTTTACTAATATTTAACTTCAGACTAGAGACCCTCTAGAACATCTAAAGAATAGAATTCATAGCTTCAACATTTGTATCATCAGCCTTAGAAAATAGGAGAAGATCATTTGCAAAAATAATGTGCGAGACACCCATATCAGTAGTAGCATGTATAGGAGAAATAACACCCTTTCTCACGAGCATTGATAATAGATGATAGCCCCTGCATTGCAATAACAAAGAGATATGGAGATAATGGATCTCCTTATTTCACCCCATTGGAAGCATATAAGGTTTGGGTGGGAGAACCATTGACTAAGACTTGAAAAGACGATGAAGTAAAAAACACTTCAATCCATATCAACCAACAGGTTGGGAACATCATTTTCTCAATCAGAAAGAGGATATAGTCACGTCTTACTGTATCATAAGCTTTAGATAAATCCGCCTTCACACACATCTCACATGAGCTGAGCCAAAAGTACTGAGAATTTCATTGGCAAGGAGAATGGCATCCCCTATTGTCATTCCTTTAATAAAGGTGATCTGGTTCATGTCAATAAGAGTAGGAAATATACCTTCTAATATGCAAACAAGAATTTTAGTGATCACTTTGTAAATTACATTACAAAGAGAAATTGGCCTACAATCATTTAGGCTATCAACTCTGGGTTTCTTAGGAATCAAGGTGATAAAAGTATCATTACATTATGGCTTTCTTAGGAATCAAGGTGATAAAAGTATCATTACATTCCTTCACCATTTTCCTAGTATTGAAGAAGCTAAGAATCACTTTAGTAATATCCTCTCTAATAACATCCCAACTAGCTTTAAAGAAAGTTGCATTCAAACCATCGGGGCCTGAGGCCTTATCAACATTGAGATTTTTAAATACTAACTCCACCTCCTCTTTCGTGACCCATCTAGCAAGCTATTTTTGATGATCCAGAGATAAAATAGGTAGTACCCTTTCCTTATCCCATTCAACCCTACTACTTGGTGAAGAGTTAAAGAGATTATAGAAATGAGTAACTATTCAATTATGAATTTCCTCAGAATCATACGTAGACCCACTATCATCACTTAAAAGATAAATATTGATTCTAACTCTTCTTGTTTTTGAAGACACATAGAAGAACCTTGAATTTATATCACTAAGTTTAAGCCTTTGAACCCTCGATTTATGCCTCAAAAATCTTTCTTCCTCCTTCAAAGCTTTATCATGTTTACTTCTGATACAAGAAAGGTTATGCTGTTTAACAATATCACCCGAATTGTTATCATCATCCCTTTGAGCAAGCAAAGCTTCAGCTTCCAACTCCCTAGCATTAGATAAAAAAATTCCAACCTTTTCTCTATTCTGCTTCCTCAATGCTACTTTAACAACTTGAAATCTTCTATACACTTAATACATATGCACCCCTTCAACAATGCAACAACTTCAAGCTTTCTTTACCAATTCATTATATTCATGTTTATTTAACCAAACATTTATGAAATAGAAAGGAGTTGGCTTACTCTTCCCATTGGAAAATATCAGATGAATCATTCTATGATCACTAACCAAAATGGAAACTACTTCCCCCCCAACAATGTGATAACTTACTCAACATATCTAGGTTACAGAAGATTCTATCAATTTTTGAATATGTGCCCACACCTTTTTTGTTGTGGCTATCCCAAGTGAAAAGGGGTCCTTTTGTGACTATATCCATAAGATCCATCAAAGAAAGAGCATCTTTAAAGTCCTTCATACTTCTATTTGAAGGCGGATGTTTCCCCAACTTCTCATTGTTCAATCGAAGAACATTGAAATCACCGAGAACACACCAGGCACCCTAACAGAAGCTAGCTACATTTAATAGAGAATCCCATAAAAGGAATCTTTCAACAAATCCATTAGACCCCCATAATCTCCATATTTATATCCCCTCTTCTTACATCACAGTGAATCATCTTCTCATTCTTCTAAACTTCATCTATCAGAATATTAGGATCCCACCAGACAATAAGAATCCTGATATAAGAGTAGTACCTCAAGTTTGAAATATACATAGTCCATGGACAAATAGAATTGACATAACCAACAACATGATCCTTCTTAAGTCTAGTCTCCAAGATAACACATATATCAACCTTACTTTTATTAATCACTTCCTAAATGCGAGTAGATTTATTAGTTTCCCCTCTCACATTACAGGAGACTATAGAAGGTGCTTCAACCATTGGGAGGGATGAAATCCTTGGCATTTCCTCCACTCTTGTAGACTACTTCCTCTCCATTTTCAAAATAAGCAAGTGGGGAAAATTTATTTAGAGAGGTCTGTATGTTCTTTACCAGAGACACATATTTGGTTTGGAATTTAGGCAGGGATCTGTTCCTTCTACCTTGAACCTCCCACACTGGAGATCGCACTGGAGTCACTTTACTAACTCTTTCAACATTGTTGACTACCCCTCTAGTGTTAATATCTTCAACAACATCACTAAAAATATTTGTTTCTTCTTAAGGGGGAATATTAGTAACCTTCGAGATCCATTCTTTCCTAACAAGTGGTTTATCACAGGCTCCATTTCTTTTCTGAAATATTTCTTTGTCCACTCTGCATAAGATAGATTCATGATTAAAATTTCCACACTTCAAGCAGCTCGACGGTTGCCATTCATATTTGAAGGATATAGTATCTACCTGACCATCGTCACTCTGAATCTTCAACTCTTTTAAAAATTCAAACTCCACTAGGATCAACACTTGAAGTCTCCCATACTCCAGCCTCCAAAAACCCATTATTAGCACATCTAGCCTGATGGGTCTACCCAGGAAGGAACTGATACAGTTTGAACATCTCTTTGTCTCATAGATCATGAGGTAGATCATTGATCTTCAACCATATCAAAATCTCTGTGAACTTTTACTTCTCCATCGAATCCCCTCTTTCCCATTTCTTTAAGATCAGGGGCTTTCCAGCGGCAAACCACGGGCCTCCATCCAACACCATATTGTCATATCTTCATCAGATGAAAACATGAATATGAAGTAGCCACTGTCTCTGGATCTTGCCTCTAGCAAACCTTTCACTTTCCAAATCATAGCTAGATGTTTGATAAGAGTCGGTCAATGTGGTTTCAATACAACAATATATCATGTCACCTTTCTACTCTAGTAAGCCAAATTCCTCTCAGCTATAGTTTTTGAGTAAATGAGCTTGCCGTCAACCACTTCAATCTCTGTCTTCTTCAAATTCACAACATCATCAACATGATCTTTTTTAAATAGATCTGACCATCTTTTCAGTTTCTCCACTATAGAAATAGATGATGAGATGCCTTTTCCAAATCTTCCATGTTTCTTGACTATTACGACATTTGAATATGCATTTTCCTTCTCCCCTTGATGATTCACCAGTCTTAACAGACACCCCAGTAGCACCTCTAGTAGTCACCCCCGAAGTTGCCTCAGGCGCCACCACATATATCGCAAGATACTAGAAGAAACAACTTAATAGAACCCAGTGATGCAATTGAGCTATATTGTGACAACAATGGAGCTATTTCATAAGCTAAGGAACCCATATTGCATCAGCGTTTCAAGCATATACAAAGATAGTTCCATCTCATATGAGAGATTGTACATTAAGGAAATGTGAAGATTTGCAAAGTACCAACCGAGAGCAATGTGGCTAACCCCTTGAAAAAAGCACTTTCACAATAGAAGCATGAAGGTCATGTTAGATCATTTGGGACTAAGTTTATGGGTAATTGGATCTGAGTGCAAGTGGGAGTATGTTGGTATGTATGCCCAAAGAGTCAATCATATGATGATTGTAATGGCATAATTAGTAAATGATTTGATTAATAATAAAGGAAATCTTCTAAATTATTCTATTTTATTCAGTTATGAGATAATGATGTAACATAATAAATGTCTAAAGAATGATATCACTCAAAGACATATGCCTTCGGGTTGATGGCCCGAACAATGAGATCATACGAATGCCAAGAGTATATACATTCTTGTTATGTCCCTAGTCTAATTTTATTGTGGAAAGGTTGAGACAACAATAACACATATGACTAGAGTGTGTATTGGTTGATGACAAAATCTCATCAGTCATGATGTGTGATATCAAACCAAACACATAGATACTTGTTAGGGAACAATTTATCAGACATACCCACCATAAGAGTGATACATGTAAACTATAATTATAGTTAGAATCATCTCTTATAGTGTTGGTGGTGACTGTGATTCTTAGACCTGAAGTCACTACACTCATCACATGTCATTTAGCATACTTTGACATCACCCATCATGATCTTGAATAAGGGTTTCCATAAAGGTAATGATTGGGTGCACTATGACACATGGGGATGAGTGTGAGTGATGTAGATGGGATTTGTCCCTCCTACAAGAATATGATATCATGGCCACTTGATAAGTGAGACTAAGAAATGTATGGCCATGCTCATGTGAGTCAATATGTGATATTGAGCTTACATATATCTCAAATAGTCTGCTCTAGTTCAAGGAACACATATTGAACACTGAAGAGGAAGACGATTCCATGCCTTGAGTTCAATCTGGATATCAGTGAAAAAGAAATTATACAAATACTACAACACCAATCACATATTATAGGTTGAAGTTGTTCTATAACTTTCTAATTACTTGGGTATCAATGATGTGTTATTAGATACCGCTCATTGCTTGTGATGTCATAAACTAGTTATGGACAACTGTCAACATAACATGGAACCTATAGGGTCACACACATAGGATACACTTAGAATAGGAGTTTATTCATGAATGGTATTTAACTTGATTACTTAAGTGTTTAGGTGTTCAATTTAAACAACAATTTACCGAATGAACTCTAAACTGACTGGTTCAAGTGTTTAATTGATCAGTTGGAGTGTGAGGTTGATTGGAAATTGCATTGGCTAAATATTGGATAACCTGGGGCATGAAATGATCGGTTCAATGCATCAACCAATCGGCTCAAGGTCGGTCAAATGACCGGTTCATGGATTAATCCGATTGGATCTAAGATTAGTGCTGACATCATTTTATGCATTAATCAGTTATTAATTGCCATTACAATTGTAATTGGGGAACATGATGAAACAACCAGTCCAAGGGTTGAACTGATCATTTCACATGCCAATCGATTGGTTCTCATGTGAACCGATCATTGTACCACTCACATGATTAAAAAAATTGTGAAATCATGTACCCTTAGACTCCCAGACAGACTGGGAACCCTGACCCTGACCGTCCTATAAATAGAGGGGTACTGGGGGCTTCCTAGATAGAACATCAGTTGTTCTGACGATTGTTGTCTTCTCTAGTTGTGGTAACCAAGAGAACCCGAGCAAGTCCTACCCAATAAAGGGAAGGATAATAAGGGAGAAAAATTATGGGAGAGCAAGTTGGTGCTAGTACACCAACTAGAAGGGGACAACTCCTTCCTATTTGTTTATCTAGAATGATAGGGGTTCCTGGTGGTCTGTGTGGGCTACTATAGAGGCAAGGAGGTTGTTGCCTACCACTAGGAGGACAATGTCAAACTACTATCTGTGGTGATCAACCAGGAGCTATTGCAGATGTTGTCTGTGTGTGACTTAAATAAAGGTGCATACTGCATCAAGGGAACAATCGCTTAACTTGCTCTAGGACCAGGTATTACTTTGAAACCAACATTCCCATTATATAGTTGTTAATGTGATTGACTGTTATAAGGGGAATATGACAGTTAAATTTTTGTTTATACTATCTGCTCTGCCACCATATGTTCCTATAGTTACTATCTCTAGAGCTCAATGTCCCAATTCTTGTGAAGAAAGGGAGTGCATGAGTAAGATTGCATATGCTTCTACAATTAGATCCATCATGTACACAATGTTATGTACTCATCTAGATGTCTCGTATGCCTTGAGCATGATGAGCAGATATCAATCAAATCTTGGTGAAGCTCACGGGACTGCCAGAAGAACATCCTTAAGTACTTGAGAAGAACTAAGGATCGATTTCTTATCTATGGTGGTGAGGAAGAGTTGGTGGTAAAGGGTTACATAGATTCAAGATTCCAAACTGACAAAGATGACTATAGATTGTAGTCTGGATTTGTGTTTTGCCTCAACAACAGAGCTATGAGTTGGAAGAGTTCCAATCAAGAGACAGTTATGAATTTTGTAATAGAGACTGAGTATATTGTCGCATCCAATGCAGCAAAGGAAGTTGTTTAGATAAAGAAGTTCATCGATGAACTTGGGGTGGTTCCAAGCATTTTTGATGCAATTGAGCTATATTGTGACAACAATGGATCTATTGCACAAGCTAAGGAATCCAGATCACATTAGTGTTCCAAGCATATACAAAGGCGGCTCCATCTCATACGAGAAATCATACAACAAGGAGATGTGAAGATTTGTAGAGTACCAACTGAGAGCAATGTGGTTGTACCCTTAACAAAAGCACTTTCCCAACAAAGGCATGAAGTCATGTTAGATCACTTGGGATTAATTTCATGGGTGATTGGCTCTAGTGTAAGTGGGAGTTCTTGATATGTATGCTCAGAGAGCCAATATTATGATGATTATAATGACATATCTTGTAAATGATTTGATTAAAAATAAACGCAATCTTCCAATGTATTCTGCTTTATTCGATTATGAGATAATGATGTCATAATAAATGTCTAAAGAATGATATTACTCAATTACATATGTCTTCAAGTTGAGGACATGAACGATGAGATCATACATATTGTAAACTTATATATATATTCTTGTTATGTCCCTAGTCAGATGTTATTGTGGATGGATAATAGACAACAATAACACTTAAGACCGGAGTGTATGTTGGTTGATGATGGAATCTCATTCGTCATGATATTGTTGACTCAAAGTCTAATTGACTCTGAAAGTCAAATTGACTAAACCCTTGTTTTGATTATGACTAACCTTTCCACTTATTTGTGTCTAATGCTTCTACTTGAGTGATTTTCGACTAGGTATAGACACACTCCAAATGCCCTAGCTTGCACATCCCAACTTGGAGAAAGACAAGTCAAAATCAATGCAAGTGCACTTTTGTGGAAAATACATCAAATCCATTAGAATAATGTTGTAAATCACTTGTAATCATTATATGACTTGTAATTAAGCTAAGTAAAAACTAGGACCACTTAAATCAAATATTTAAGTACTTTTATGATACTTTCCAAAATTCATCATATGGACTCTTGTCCGTCGAGTTTCATCTTGGATAAACTTGACCAACACCCTTTATGGATTTTGAGAACTGCCAAGGTTGGCCGAGTTTCCCCAAGACAAACTCGACTGACACCCCTACACAGACAAATCAATTTTAAGCCATTGGCTGAGTTTCATCTAGGATAAACTTGATTGGCAACTCGAAATTGACTTGTCACATGCCATCGATCGAATTTCCCAAAAGTAAACTAAGCCAACCACACTATATAGAATTTGCAGAAAAAGTGTTTCTAGCCGTTGGAGTGTTGCAAAACTCAAAAATACTTCTGTTGCAACACCCCAAATGACCAGAATTCATCCATAAGTGCTTCTACCAGCTAGGAGGTATCCCCAACTATAAGTAGGACCCTTGGGCTTCATCCCATGGTTAGCCAAGCACTATGAAGGTCCCTATATTATAGTTGAGTGCCTCCAAGAGCCTCATTCTACTCTTAAGCTTAATCACTTTCTACTTCTATTAGAGCGAGTAGGAGATTTGTAAGAGAGTTAGTATTACATGTATATCTTGTGAGGCTCTCACTTCCTCCACCTCCAAATCTCTCTTTCTACCATGAAGATGTAGATTCTCTCTTGGCTAAGAGAGGTGAACAAGAAGAAGGGAAGGAGTCCCTTAGTGAAAGTTTCTACTTGGCGAAGGTGAAGTTGAAGGCCTAAGATCCAAGTCAAGAGTGGGTAATTTCTTCAAGGCGGAAGACTTGTTGCAAGAGTGGTAAGTCCTTGGTGAAGGCGGAAGACTTGTTGCAAAAGTAAGTAAGTCCTTAGTGAGGTAGAAGACTCTTGGTCATGAATAGGTAAAAACTTTGTGAGGTTATTTGCTCCCTTGTTCTCAAAGGGAAGGCTGGATATCCTTGTCCATGAAAAGGAAGGTCTTATTGTATCTCTTATACTAGAATATAAGGAGGGTGCAATGATTGTGAAATCCTAGAGGTTGGCCTCTCTAGGTAGTGGATGTACACTCTCCTAGTTTTGAGTTTGGAAACACTATTCATATTTCATGTTCTTGTTCTTATTCAATTTCTCTCGTCCTTACTATGTATGTTTAGTTGCACTCAAATTCCATATTTGCAACCTTATCTCTTAAAGTAATTTCAAGTTTTAATGAATTTGTTTTAAGTGTTTTAACTTTATTCAACCCCCTTTCTAGAGCTCATCACCCATAGATCCAATAGATATGTGATATCAAACCAAACACATAGATACTTGTTATAGAATAGTGTATTGGACAAACTCACCTTAAGAGTGAGACATGGAAACCATGATTGGTAGTCAGAGTCATCTCTCACAATGATGCTGGTGATTGTGGTTCTTAGACCTAAAATCACTACAGTCATCACATATCGTTCAATGTACTATGCCATCACCTACGTGAACTTGAATAAGGGTTGCCATAAAAGTGGTGCTCGGGTGCATTGTGACACATAGAGATGACTGTGAGTGGTGTAGACGGGATTTGTCCCTCCTACATATAAGTGACACTGAGAAATGCATGACCATGCTGATGTGAGTCAATATGTGATATTAAGCTTAGATATATCTCAGGTAGTCTGCTCTAGTTCAAGGAACATGTATTGAACATTGAAGAGGATGACGATTCCATGATTCAAGTTCAATGTGGATATCAGAGACAAAGGAACTATACAATCACTATAACACCAATCACAGATTGTAGGTTGAAGTTGTTCTCCAACTTTCCAATTACTTGGGTAGAAATTATGTCTTGCTAGATACCACTCATTGCTTGTGATATCATAAATCAGTTATGGACATTCACTGCCAACATAGCTTGGAACATATAGGGTCACACAGATAGGATACACTTGGAATAGGAGTTTGTTCATAAATGTAGTTTAAATTTGATTACTAAAGTGTTAGGTATTCAATTTAAATAACATGGCTGAAAGTTGACTGACTTGACTGTGAATCGACATGTTCAAGTGTTGAACCAATTGATTCAAATGTCAAGTTAGTTGAACCAACATTAACAATCAGAACCACGAGACGACCAATTCAGCAAGTGAACCGATTGACTCAGATATGTGAACCGAGTGATTGGTTGATCAATTTGATTGGATCAAGGACTGATGTTGACATCATGTTGTGCATTAATCGCATATTAATTGCTAATACAATTGTGATTGAAAAACATGGTGAAATGACCAATTCAAGGGTTGAACTGATCAGATCACATGTGAACGATCAGTTTAGTAGTGAACCGACTGGTTTAATGTTCACAGGTTCTAAAAAATTCTTGAAATTTCTTCTCTTTGACTCTCGCTTAGACTAAATCCCTGACCCTGACCCTCTATAAATAGAGGGGTACTTGGGGCCTTCCAGAGACACAACAATAAGCTATGACAATTGTTGTCTTCTCAAATTTGTGGTAACATGATAACCCGAGCAAGTTCTACCCATCGAAGGGAGGAACAACAAGGGAGAGACAATTGGGAGAGCAAGTCGGTGCCAACATGCTGACTAGGAGAGAAAAATCCTTCTTGTCTATTCAATTAGAATGACAGGAGCTCCCGGTGGTCCATGTGGACTAGTATAGAGTTGAGGAGGCTGTTGCCTGCTGCTAGGAGGATGAAGTCAACTGTTGTCTCTGGTGATCAACTGAAAGGCCAATGTTGATGCTATCCAGGTTCAACTTGAAGAAAAGCACATGATACTACAAGGGATAGTCGTTGGACTTGCCCAGGGCCAGGTATAATCCTTGCAAACCCTCTTTCCATTACATAGTTGTTGACACAATCTACTATATTAGGGGAATATGGCAAGTAATTTTTTTTGTTTACATTGTCCTATTTGATGCCATATTTCCCTACATCTATATGGGTAAAAGATAAATCTATGTACTCCCCAAAGGTGAGGGTCATGTATTCATAGAGGTGAACATTAATGCCATGATATCTCTATTCTAGATTCAATGTAGTTACTTTTGTTGTTGAATTCAAAGGAGATTGGAGTTGTGTAGGCTCGAAAGAATTTAAAAATAGATTTATAGATCTCCATATCCAATATATAGGACAAAAAACCTATAATTTTGACCCATTTAGATAAATTAGGCATACATGAAGAATCTCCATGATTGGGGGACCATTTTTGTTTTTACGCCTTAGCGAGCCAAACTTACAGGGGATTTGGATAATCTTGTAATGTAAATAGGTAGAGAGATGACTGTCTAAGAGGATTTATAGAATATCTATAGAACTCATAGTATGCATGGACTAAAGGATTTTGTTGGTGTGAGGGGTGAAAGGAAATTTCTTAAGGCATCATTAGTGATAGAAAGGGGGTTATTGTCATGAAGGATCCTAAATATTAGGTGTCATTGAATAAGATGGTTAATGTATCTATAGTTTGAGGTAGGGAGCTCAAGGCGTATATAATTTGATAAATGGGTGTTGTAGATTCAAGGGCGATTGAGGTTTCACGATGGGCCTTCTAGTAGAGAATCCATCTCAATAATTAAGTCTATCACACATGTAGAGGGTTGAAAAAGCTTTTGGCTCGTGGCTATTAATTTAATGGGCATGGTATGTATCGACAATGATGTTTCTTGGGAATGATAAGGTATGATCCAATCTAAAAGATAAATGCATGTTATTGGGGGTATATGGATCATAAAAGATGATAATTGGTTAGAGAAGATGATATATGATTGGGATTTTAGGAGGATCTATGTCAAGTATTGTGTATGGTAGGGCAAGGAAGAAGACCATCAAGCAAATTTAGAACCTTGAAAACTTGGGAATGTTCTTAATCTATCTTACATTGAGGATGTTTTGGGTTGGTGTATTTATGGGAATATCTTGGGAAGCAATGACCATACATGGATCAACATAATGACATAATTAGTGTACAACACTCAAGTCATTTATTCCATGCAAGTCCACAATGGCAAAAGATGGGTTTTGGTTTATGAGGTTGTTTTGTCTTGTAGGAGACAATGGTCCATTCATCTCATTGATAGTTCAATGGATATGTAATGTGAAAATGTAAAAACATTGTTTTGGAGAAGAGTTAGTGGGGAGATTAGAGATCTTACTTTTTCCTTTACCAGTGTCTTTTGGTATAATCGACGTGGATTCCTCATTATGATATTCACTGGACATATGATAAATGTGTATTTATCTTTTTTTATTTACATCTTTTTAGGATTGTTTTGTTGTTTATATTCTTGGTTTGGTAATTAATTGCATTTGTTTAGATTTTTTCTCTTTATTTGGAGTTTTAGTTATATTTTTTTGTAGAAAAATTGCCTAATCACTCCAATAATTAATTTCTCTTGAAAGATGTTTTGCACAATTTTCACAATGCCTGAACTTAATGTATACCCGACATCAAAAGTGTCATAACTTCTATGTGCAAACTCCAAATTGAAAATTATCTAAAAAAAACTCCAAACTGAGTGCACAAGTATTTGTTAGAAAGGAAATTTAATTTCCCAAAATAAAATCCTATTATTTGGATCTCTTTTGAGCCTTTGATGGGAGAGAAATCCGTTCAAAATCACTTTTGTGGGAATCTACAACAAAAAGAATGTGAAGAGTCAACATAATTAAAGGCAATCAACCATTTTCTCTATTGACCAGATCTGTAAAGTTTTCCATCGTTGGCCAAGAGTCTTCTAGAGAATCTTGTACCTAGGGTTTCCACCCCTCCTTCCCCTATAAAAGGGTGGGGGACTCCACAAAGAAGGGCATCCAATCTTTTGTACTCACAATTTACTTTTGAGCACTGTTAATTCAATTCTTAGTTGTGTAATCTTTATTTCCACAATAAAAATTAGTGCTTCATCTCTAGATTTCTGGATCTTATTCTTCTTTCTCGTTCTTTTCTTGGAGGGGGATTAAAGGAGCAAGCTATTTCATTGTCACCAACTATATCTCCGTGGAAATTCTTATTTTTCTAGTCTATGACTTCCTTCTTTCTTTCCCTTGATTCTCCTTATTTAGTTATGGCTAGCGAGTAGTTCTTATACTGAGGTGCGGGGTGTAACCCCATGGCCATAGCATTACATAGTTTGATTTCCCTATGATTCTATTCAATAGATGGTTTTTGGTTTGAATAACCGCCGATTTAACAACGTGATCTCTTATTTTCCCCGTACGTTAGTCTTGGAGCATGTGACTGTGGATCTCAAGACTTTAAACAACCAAGCATATTTTATAAGGATCTAGATGTGATAACGGAAAGATCCTTATAGGGATGCGTGGACTAGGAACTATGGACACCAGGACCAATGGGTCCATATGGAGTTCATCTTTTGTAGATTCATTCATGAATGTTTTTACATGCCCATGTTTATCTCATTTTGTTATTTGGATTATTTGATCTTGTTTCACGCTGACCATGGTGGTAAAACCCATAGCCTTGATATTCTTTCCCATCAATTTAACTCTATTTTTTCAATTTCTTGTTCAATCACTTTCTTTTCTTCTTGAAATTTAATCTTGTTCTTAGAATTAATTCTTTTACTTGTTAGTCTAACCTTTTCCTTAAATTGTTTTTAGTGTAAATTTTATCTACTTGCACATTTAATTTCTTATTTTAGCATAATCAACAACCAACTTCTGGATCTTTATTTTCTACAATCTTTGTTCAAAGGTATTTTGGGTTTGGAACTAGTTCTTAAAAATGTTGTTCATAGATCGACTCTTCCTATACTAGTGAATTACCTTAGTTAGTCATTCACATGTTAAAAAGGCTAAACTCTAGGATTGTTCACCTAATTTTTGTTGCAAAATGACACACATCAAAATGGCGTTGCCAAGGCAATGGATTGTTCTCGAAATGCATTTTTTTTGAATTTTTTTCTTTCTTTTTCGTCTTCTGAGTACCATTATGGAAATGATACTCCTCTTTCTAGTGAGTTTTCATTCTAGCAGGACATTTTTCTAAAACACTTATATATTTGTCATTAAAACTGTGCATGCGATGCTCGATGAATGCCAATTCTGCACTGCAAGTTTTTGACCCTAAGATAGAAAGAACCTTCCACCGTCTTAACCTCGCAAACCATCATAGAATGGACTAAGACGAGGTGAATCAAATCATTGACCATGCCCTTACTACCCAAAGAGAGGCCTTTGTGGTCGAACAAGCAGCTAGAGATGTCAGACTGTGTGAAGAACATGCAGCCCACGAGGCTGAATTACTCGAGGTAGAGAGGTAGAAACAATTGAAGGACTTCTCAGTCCCCAAAACCACCTATGCACAACACCCCATTGTGCCACCTAACACCACAGCCCCATAGTTTGAGATCTGAACTCAATGGGTCACTATGCTGTAGACCAACCCTTTCTCTGGAAATAAGGGTGAAAGTTGCCAGGACCACCTCTAAAGGTTCTCAGATATATGTTCTTTGACTAAGATCCCTGACATTTTTAAAGATGCCATCAGACTTAGGTTTTTCAAATATTCCCTTTCTGGCTAGACCAGTAGGTGGTATAATGCCTTGAAAGGAAGCGAACACATCACTACTTGGGATGCACTTCAAACTAAGTTTTTGGAAAAATACTACCCCCCTTCCCTCGCTTATGAAATTAGCGGACAAATCACCATGTTTTCTATGGCTCCAGGTGAAACCTTCGGAGAATCTTGGGAGAGGTTTAAAGAACTCCTCCGCAGATGTCCACCCCATGACATTTCCCAAGTCCAATTGATTGAAATATTTTATCGTGGTGTTGACAACGACACTAAGTTCTTTTTGGATTCCTCTTCTAGAGGAAATTTTATGCTTTAAAGCCTAGAAAGTGCTTGGGAGGTTATTAAACATGCTTATGAAATTCAAGGAAGATGAGGAACAGTGGGGTCCTCAAGGTTGCCAAGGCTGAGGAGAACACTAACATCAAAAATATTGCGGAAAGCCTTAGACTCGTTGCTTTATATATGATCAAATTGAGTCCTCTGTCAGTTCCCTTAAGAGGATAGAAACACCCCAACAAGTAAAGGCCACAGACTCTCTGTAGGATTTATCAAGGGTATGATCATGCTACTCTACAATGTCAATACCTCTATAATGCTCCCATGCAATAGGAGGTTGCCCGGAAAATGGCGGACCTCGACTCCATTCATAGCATTCTAGGTCAAGCATATTACAACCTAAATCAAACTCGTAAGCACCCCGGGTTCTAGTATGGAAGCCCCTCGTGTGCAAAAAATGCTTCACAACTTCCCCCCCAACAAAGACCACCTTTTCCTCAAGCAAAGAATCGTCCTCCACTAGATTTCCCACAACAATTAGAGGAATCATGGGAATCAAGGAAACTACAGAGGCCAATTTCAGAACTGTGGCCCTTACCAATGAAAACAATACCAAAACCTGAACTTACCACTGCCACAAATACAACAAAATGCCCCACTTCTTCAGAGAGTGAGAGAATAGCCTCTCTAGAATAGCTAGTCCTCTTCCAGTAGGCTCACAATAGGGAAACCGATGCTTAGTTGGCCTAGCTCATTGCCAGCCAAAAGCCTCGTACTTTTGTCGGCCAACCTGAACCCAATATTAAGCATATAGAACAACTTAAAGTTGTTACTATGAGATCCGGCTTCACTAACCTAGAAAGAGAAAGTCCCCCTCATAGACTTTGACCAAAGGGAAGATGATGAGGTTTTTGTCCCACAACCATTGATAACACCCACTCCATAAGATGAAGTTATTATGTATAAGCCACATGTACCTTTTGCTGACCGCCTGAAGAAAACCCAGTTGGACTTGAGGTTCAACAAGTTCAAGGATATTATGAAGAAGTTATGCGTCAACATTCCGCTTCTGGACGCCATGACAAACCTACCTGAATGGAAAAAAAATCTTTAGAGCCCTTCTGAACCATAAGCACACGACTAAAGAATCTGAAATGGTAAAACTGGCAAGAGCTACATCAAACATCATCTAGAGCAAGATGCTACAAAAATGCAAAGACCCAAGATCTTTTCAGATAACTTTCTCTACCGGTGATTCCACCAGTTGTTCGGGGTTAGCTGACCTTAGAGCTAGCATATCCATGATCCCTCTAAGCATGTGTAGGAGGCTCGATCTTATGGATGCTTGACCCACTCTGATGTGCATTCAACGAGCAGACTCTTTGATTACCAAGCCTATAGGAATTATTGATGATGTGCCTATCAAAGTCAAAAAAATTCTACATCCCATGTGACTTTGTGGTGCTTGATATAAAAGAAGATAGTCGCTATCCTCTCATCTTTGGCAGGACATTCCTCTCCACATTCAGGGCACTCATTGGCGTTGAGACATGACTTCTAACACTAAGAGTAGGAATGCAATTCACCAATTTCCTAACTTCTGGGGCTAGCATGAAGTATACCCAAGATTAAGATGTCTACTTCCTCAAATGCATAGACTAATTCAATTATATGAAACAACGCTTCCTCAATTTAGAATCCCCACCTGTGACCAAATCTCGAATTTCTTTAGTGAACAATCAAGTTGTTACACAAGCTGAAGCTACACTAGCCAACCCTATAAAGATGGAATCTTCCCCTCCTACTGTCCCTATTGTTGTAAGGGCCAACATCACCACTCAAGAGCTCCTTATCCCACAACCTCTTCCCTTATCTCAAACCATGCCCATCTTCTCTCCCCCTCTCCCTTTAAAGCACCGATCTATGATACTCATCAGGCTCCTAATGAGTCCCCACTACAAGTTCCTACTCAAGTATCACCACCATATATCTATCATTCTTTCAACCCGCCCCCATTGACATTAGTAGGACAATATAGAGGGATGTCTGAACAGCCGCAATTAAGTCAAAATGTTGCTCCTTCTAACAATTGTCTTTATGCAAATGAGATTCCCTATAACTACTCCCCACCACATGTCGAACCATGGAAACCCAACCATCATGATTTCAATTTTTGTCCTTAGTATACAGATGTACGCCAAGCATTCCAGGATACATTTCAAATCACTCAAGCAAAGATGATGGAGTGGTTTCAATGCAATCAACCAAATCAATATTACAAGTCCATGAATAAATATATCCCAATTCGAATAGAGGACATATAATATTTTTCCGCACCTTCTTCATCCTGTTCCTATTACAAAAACCAAAAATAAGAAAGAAAAAATGGAAGTGTCAAAGAATAAGTAAGAAGAAGCTTGTTTTCTACAGAATATTGATTTACAAACAAGATATGAAAAATTGTTTTGATAGGGAATATAGAATTTTGTGTTGCGTGGTTCTAGGAGATTGGGTTTCTTGGCCAAATTTGGAGGTAAGGAACAAAGCAATGCCATGAGGGTGAGGATATACATTTTTCTAGTATAAGTTGGATTTATTTGTGATTTTATTTTCTTGAGGACAATCAAAGATCAAAGTCTGGGGTATTTGATATATGTGTATTTATCTTTTTTTATTTACATCTTTTAGATATCTTTTTAGGATTATTTTGATGTTTATTTCTTAGTTTTGTAATTATATTAGTTTAGATTTTTTTCTCTCTTTATTTGGAGTTTTAATTATATTTGGTTGTTTTTTGTAGGAAAATGACCTAATCACTCCAATAATTAATTTTGTTTGGAAGATGTTTTGCACAATTCCCATACTACCTAAAGTTAATCTATACCTGGCACCAAAAGTGTCATAACTTCTAAGCACAAACTCCAAATTGAGTTTACAAGTATTAATTGGAAAGGAAATTTAATTTACTAAAAGAAAATCCTATTATTTGGACTTCTTTTGAGCATTTGATGGGAATGAAATCCGTTTGAAATTGTTCTGCAACAAAAAGAATGTGAACGGTCAATACAATTAAAGGCAATCAACCATTTTCTCTATTGACCAAATCTAGAAAATTTTAAGCTGTCGGCCAAGAGACTTCTAGAGAGTCTTATATCTAGGGCCTTCCACCCCTCCTTCCCCTATAAAAAGGGGGGACTCCACAAAGAAGGACATCCAATCTTTTCTACTCGCAATTTACTTTTGAGCATTGTTATTTCAAGTCTTAGTTGTGTAATCTTTACTTCTGCAATAAAAATAGTTCTTCATCTCTAGATTTTGGATCTTTTTCTTCTTTCTTGTTCTTTTCTTGGAAGAGGGAATTAAGGGAGCAAGCCTGTTATATCCTCAAGTTTGGTAAAATTGGATTATATAAATGAATTGGTTTGTCAATTTTCAAGTGGTATTATTGGTGGGATAATAATAACTTTGATCACCTTTATGGCATGCGTGCATGAGGAATAAGTTAAATATATACAAGGAATTTATAATAATGGCTTTTCTTATGAAATAATTGCCAAGTTTTCAAAGAAAAAAATAAAATACATGGTGTTTTAGATAATTAAAATGACAATTATCTAGCTAAGTGTGGCAACACCATGAGTGAGGCATCACAAATAACATTATCCCAGTTTAACTTTTGTATACTTACAAATAATAATAAAAAAGAGAATTATAGAAATTTAGGAGAAAGGGGATATTCCCTGAGATAATGACATTGATTTAATGAGATGTTTAAAAGATCATGTTTTGTATGGAAAATACATCCCATAAATCCCACACACTAAATATTGGTTGGAAAGAGGATTAATAAGTTCCTATTTGATTTAAAGGATGCATCCAAAAGAGGGAAAGAATAGTCTACGTACCCAATAAAGTGCCATTTTTTCCATGTGTTCTTTAACGATTTTTTGTATATCAAATAAGTAAATTTGGATCATGGATATATGTGTATATTTAGATGGAAAGATACCAAATATCTTCCTTTGGAAACTTTCTTGTATGTCAAGAGAAAAGAAAGGGAAATCATAAAGGGAGTCTATGAAGAGGAGTATATAGTCAAGTTTAATGGGGAATAGGAACATTTCCCATATCAATAAAACACGATCCATAATGATCTCACCCATGAGTTTACAAGGAAGGGAAAATCTGACTTCCCTCTCCCTTCCTTTCACGATACATGGGAAACCTTTAGGGTTTGAGTGATGTGCCTATATAAAGAGACCCTAGGAAGCCCTCTGGGAACCAGAAAGGCTAGGCCACAACTGCGGCAACCTCAATGCCTCCCTTCAACAAACCCAAGCCATTCAAACTCCCTGATACTCTTATGCTCCTCCATTGATAAACATGCTCAGACAAATCTACAAGTAGGAAGCAGTAGACGATACTCTTGTCTCTGGAAAGACGCAACCACATACTCTAACCGTTGAGTACCTGATGTGTTTCCCCTAGAGGTGTCACACACTAGCCGAGTTGACTCGACTAGATGCACCCCACGAGGTCAGAACACACGTGATGGGTTTTTGCTTTCAAATTTTATAAACCTAACTTAACATCTACTCACACTAAAACACTACACCCACAAGCACACGGGGTCGTGTCGTAGTATAGGAAGGTGGAAAGTACATGGTCGATCCACAGGGAAAAGAGGGGGTGCTAGAGCTAGGTTAGTTTGGCTAGGTTCCTACCGTAGAGACTAGGGTTAAGGGTTTGAAGGTTGTTTGATTATTAAACTACTATGAACAAATGAGGAATTAAAGACAAGAATGAAATCTATGTTAACCCTAGACTAGATTAAGACTAAGCAGGAAAGAAAGGACTAAACTAGGTATGAAAAGGCAAATTACACTAAGGCAAGCAAGAGAGAAGCAAAAGAGAAATTAAAGATACACACTAGAATGAACAAGACAAGAGAAAAGCAAGAAGCTAACTAAGCAAGGAAAGAACTAATTAAGCTAAGCAAGCACAAAACTAGGGTTTCAAGCAATAAAGAGATGTGTGGGCTGTTTAGGGGTATGAACTTATCACTTAAGTTGGGGGGGTGACATATGAACATTATGATTCCATTTAGATTATCCAAACCAAACAACAAGTTAGAGTCTAATGAATTAACCTAAGCTACTAACTGGCCATGGATAAGCTAGGTTGTGCATAGGGGAACTAGTCCCTAACACCCCCTACTACCCTTACGAGGCTCAATTGGGTAGGGATTGGGTACAATTCAATTAGAGTCTAATCAAGTCTTGGTTTCTATATTAGGCATTCCTAGGGCAATTAGGGGCCAAGGGTAGTAATGGGGAGGTGAGATTAGGGTTTTGGACCCCAATTCCCCCACATTCTAGCCTTGAGAAAGATCCATGCTAATTGCACTAGAATTACCTAATATAGCTACTTAGATCCCTCACTTAGGTTTAGGGAGATTGATTAGGATGTAGGAAGATGGGAGGCAACCTAGGGATCCAGGAATTAGACCTAGCGGCAAATCTCAAAATTCACACATATAAGCAATTTGCCTAAATTCCTAGGTGATTCCACACACAAACCAACAAGCAATCCATGGAGAATGAGATGCAAATAGAATATAATCATTAAAAAATGGAATTACAACGTTTACATGTCATTTTCCCCCAACATGGTATCAAAGTAACATAATTTCTCCCAAACAACCCATCCACATGGGCCTAGCTACTCATAGAAATGGAAAATATAAAAAGAGAGAAGAAATAGATAGACGTGGCCATGGAGCTCGAAGTAGTGGCTGAAATCCCCCTCTCCAGCAGCTGCAGGTCATCCTCCTCCCTCCTCCAGGGTGCAAGGGTGAAGAATGAAGGGGATTATGGGTAGGAACTAGTCTAAACTAGTGATTTGGTGGTGGAAATGGTGAAATGGAGTGGATTTGAGGTGGATATGGAGTGGAATGTAGTGGATGGTGATTTGGGGAGCTAGGAGTGGTGGAAGGTATCTAACCTCGTGCCCCAGCCACCACCTAGGTATATATAGGTGTCTAGGGGGTTTAGGGTTAAGTTAGGGGTAAAATGGGGAAAGCAGTGGAGAAATGGGTGGATTTTGTGAGTGGCACGACCGTGGTGGGTTACCATGGTTGTGGTGGGTAGGGTAGACCACAGACGTGGTGGATGGGCACGGTCGTGGGAATTAAAATGTGGATATTACAGGGATATGTACATGGATGGCCACGACTGTGGGGGCTCACCACGGTCGTGGTGGGGACCTATGGCCACGGGCATGTTGATCACCACGGCCGTTTTGGCCATTTTCATCAATTTTTAGGAGTTTTAGTGATTTTTTGTGCTTAGGGCATGTCCACCATGACCGTGGTGGGGTACCACGGTCATGGTGGTGTCTCTCCCATGCATTTCAGCTTTGAAATTGATCATCCATGGAGGGTATTGCTTCAAAACATTCTTTGACCACTTGGGGTAGGTTGGAAGTGGTTTTGGCCTCATTTTGGGCTCCTTCAAGCCTGAGGAAACCCTAGATTGGACCATCCTCTTTCCATGCCATCAAGTAGTGGATAAATTACCTATAAAACATGCAAGAAGCGTCCATAAGTGCATTTGATAGAAATAAGCATATTGGGGGAAATAACATGTAATCTAACAAGTATATATGTGGCTAAAATGCAAAATGACACAAGATAAAGCCCTAAAATAGGGCTGAATCACCACCCCAAACTTGAAACATACTTGTCCTCAATTATGCTCCAACTCAATCTCTCTACAAACTTTTTACAGTCAAGACATGGCAAATGCAATGTAAAAGATGATTATCGCTGAATGGGATCAAAGATGACTAAGTGCATGCATTTCACCTCTCACCTCTCCTGCTTTCACAAACCAATTATGAAAAGAGCACAAAGCATATGAACTTCAAATATAGCGCATAGAATACACAAGTTATCCATATTTCTTCCATAAAGTTCCAGGTAAACCGTTTCATGGCGGCGTTAATCAAGAATTACTAGGAGAGTTATTTCACATTTATGCATTCAATCTTATATTTCAAATCACACCAAATGACCCACGTGGCTGCGGAAAAGGGAAAAATGAGCTAAGTTTGATGCTTCTTAGCTCAATGGGTATGAAAATGGAATAAAGGGTTGTGGTAAGATTTTTGGAGTGTTTTTACACACTCATCTTTTCTTTATTTGAATGCTCTTAAACAGGAGCATCCTTTTATTTTGTTTTTGCTTTTCTTTTTCTTTTCTTTTCTTTCTTTCCCTTGGTGTAGATAGAGCGTATGGTGGATACAGTGAAGTGGGGAGGTAGAGATGTGGCCACCCCAAACTTTTGAAGGTGGCCAAGGATGATTATGTGCACTAGGGCATCTTTTTATACGACAGAGGGGTATGAATATGGTGGAATAAGAATCAGGTCAAAGAGGAGTCATTGGTATGATTTTCCACATAAGACATCCTGCATGAAAGTTAATCCAATAATTCATCCTAGATATCTCACCACATGAATGAACAAGATGAAATTGATATATCAAACAAGTGATTCTACAAACACTAAGCGTTCAAAGCTTGCTCAAGTTCACAATTCAGCCAAATCAATCACAATCATGAGAGAGGTGATGCACATGTAAAAAGTCAAACATTGATACCACTTAGCAATAAAGCATGACATTTCACTTGCACTAGTTAAAGGTCGTCGTTTTTACTCAAAACAGTAGAGATTGGGTCAAAACATGCTTTTTAGACAAGAAATTTCAAATTTGGGCAAAATTGGCCAAAATGGTGCCAAGTTGCCTTCAATCATATCTAAACCTATATTATTGAACTTAAAGCAGTAAACAAGCAACTACTATCTATAACATGCAAGAATTACCAAAAATTTACATGATATGCAATGCATGGCAAGAAGAGCAATTTTTTTTTGAAAATTATGCAAAAATTGCAAGAAAGTAAACTACATGATGCAAAGCAGTAAAGATGACTAAGATAGATAGAAAAAACAAGAAAAAAAGAGTGGATGTGGCAGGTGAAATGTAAAGAGAAACTAGGGCATACTTGTCCTACCACCCCAAACTTTTGAATCATGATGTACTCAACATGATCCTAGAGTTTAGGATGATAGGGTAGACGATCATGGCTCTCTCGAGGCTCTGGCGGTGTTCCTCCCTGTGGTGGAGGATATGCGTAGTACCTGCCGCACTAATCTACCTTCACTGGTTGAAATTGGTCTGCAACATGGCCGTGCTGCATAGAACGACCATGGTGGCTTCAAGTTGCACGACCGTGCTGCCTGGCATGACCGTGGTGTAGTCCTTTGGCAGCTTTTCTCAATTTTGCTTCTGAATCCAGGGACTTGGTGTGTTTTTCATGCAAATGACCACAGTCGTATTGATGTACCACGACCATGGTGGTCCCTGTAGCTGCTACTCTCAAAATGAGGAACATCAAACACTCAAAAACTTGACCCAAAGTGATTTTTCTTTGAATCCTTCTCACAATTGTACTCAAATTTCCTTCATTTCACCCTGTTACCACATGTACATCTTAAAACTAGACAAAAACTATTAAACACAAGTGTGTGTGTTTTCTTGGAAAGTGTAAAAACAAAGCAATTGTATCAAAAAGTGAAGGTTGGGTCAAAATTTCCCAAACCTATGTGGGTTGCCTCCCACAAGCGCTAAGTTTCATGCCTTCTGCCAGGCTTCTTGTTCTTTCACCATCAACCATTGTCCAAAAACAAAATGTTTGTGCCCCCATCATAGGCAATCCTCTCAAATGCTTTCCTTGATTGATCTTCCTCCCAAGGGTCATGTAAGCTTCTTGAGTGCTCCTCAACAATTTCCTCTCCTTGGGGATCATCATCATAGATCTTAATCAGCCTTAAGACCTTCAGTAATCTCATGCCATAGTTTCTCTCTCTCTTGAGAAATGGGTCTTCATAGGCATCAAAGAGAGGGGGGGTTCAATCATATGGGACACATGCGGACAAGGACTTTCTGGCAAGGGCTCTTCACTAAGATCTTTGTCAACTTGATTCCCTCCCTTGATAAGCTTCTCAACAACCTTGTCACACCCCATGATTGAAACCATATCCATTTTCTCATAGGAAGTAGGGGGAGCATGTGATAGTTGTGGTGGTGGCATTGTTGTTAATGGCCTTGGGAATTGAGGTGGAGGAGTGAATTGAGGTTGGAAGGTGAAATGGTGGGAAGGTTGTGGTGATGGAGGTGGTGGGGGTGTGTAAGGCTTAGGATAGCCTTGGAGGTAGGGCAGTGGAGAAAATGGATGGGTTCGTGCATCTTGGCCTTCCATCTTGTCTTGCTCGAATGGCTTGTCACATGCACAAAGCACAACCAAACAAAAGAGAACAAGTTAGTAAACCAATATACACAAAGAATGCAAAGAATGATGAATAAAGAATAGCAAGGATGAGGGCAGTAGGAAAAGTCAAAGCAAAACTAACTAGCTAGGCCGAGCGCCTCTAAGCCCCGACAACGGTGCTGGAAAGCTTGGTGCGTTTCTGCTGGAGGTGCTACACACTAGCCAATTTGACTCAACTAGATGCACCCCACGAGGTCAGAACACACGTGATGGGTTTTTGCTTTCGAAATTTATAAACCTAACTTAACACCTACTCACACTAAAACACTACACCCGCAAGAGCATGTGGTCGTGTCGTAGTATAGGAAGGTGGCAAGTACAAGGTCGATCCATAGGGAAAAGAGGGGGAGCTAGAGCTAGGTTAGTTTGGCTAGGTTCCTACTTTGGAGACTAGGGTTAAGGGTTTGAAGGTTGTTTGATTCTTAAACTACTATGAACACATGAGGAATTAAAGACAAGAATGAAATCTATGTTAACCCTAGACTAGATTAAGACTAAGCAGGAAAAAAAGGACTAAGCCAGGTATGAAAAGAAAAATTACACTAAGGCAAGCAAGAGAGAAGCAAAAGAGAAATTAAAGAGCTACACTAGCATGAACAAGACAAGAGCAAAACAAGAAGCTAACTAAGCAAGGAAAGAACTAATTAAGCTAAGCAAGCACAAAACTAGGGTTTCAAGCAGTAAAGAGATGTGTGGGTTGTTTAGGGGTATGAACTTATCACTTAAGTTGGGGGTGACATATGAACATTATGATTCCATTTAGATTATCCAAACCAAACAACAAGTTAGAGTCTAATGAATTAACCTAAGCTACTAACTAGCCATGGATGTGCTAGGTTGTGCATAGGGGAACTAGTCCCTAACACCCCCTACTACACTTACGAGGCTCAATTGGGTTAGGGATTGGGTACAATTCAATTCGAGTCTAATCAAGTCTAGGTTTCTAGATTAGGCATTCCTAGGGAAATTAGGGGCCGAGGGTAGTAATGGGGAGGTGAGATTAGGGTTTTGGACCCCAATTCCCCTACATTATAGCCTTAAGAAGGATCCATGCTAATTGCACTAGAATTACCTAATCTAGCTACTTAGATCTCTCACTTAGGTTTAGGGAGATTGATTAGGATATAGGAAGATGGGAGGCAACCTAGGGATCCAAGAATTTGACCTAGGGGCAAATCCCAAAATTCACACATATAAGCAATTTGCCTAAATTCCTAGGTGATTCCAAACACAAACCAACAAGCAATCCATGGAGAATGAGATGCAAATAGAATATAATCATTAACAAATGGAATTACAACGTTTACATGTCATTTTCCCCCAACATGGTATCAAAGTAACATAATTTCCCCCAACCAGCCCACCCACAGGGGCCTAGCTATTCATAGAAATGGAAAATATAAAAAGAGAGAAGAAAGAGATAGAGGTGGCCATGGAGCTCGAAGTAGTGGCTGAAATCCCCCTCTCTAGTAGCTTCAGGTCATCCTCCTCCCTACTCCAGGGTGCAAGGGTGAAGAATGAAGGGGATTATGGGTAGGAACTAGTCTAAACTAGTGATTTGGTGGTGGAAATGGTGAAATGGAGTGGATTTGAGGTGGATATGGAGTGGAATGTAGTGGATGGTGATTTGGGGAGCTAGGAGTGGTGGAAGGTATCTAACCTCGTGCCCCATCTGCCACCTAGGTATATATAGGTGTCTAGGGGGTCTAGGGTTAAGTTAGGGGTAAAATGGGTAAAGCAGTGGAGAAATGGGTGGATTTTGTGAGTGGCACGACCGTGGTGGGTTACCATGGTTGTGGTGGGTAGGGTAGACCATAGCCGTGGTGGATGGGCACAGTCGTGGGAATTAAAATGTGGATATTACAGGGATATGTACATGGATGGCCACGACCGTGGGGGCTCACCACGGTCGTGGTGGGGACCTATGGCCACAGACATGTTGATCACCACGATCGTTTTGGCCATTTTCATCAATTTTTGGGAGTTTTAGTGATTTTTTGTGCTTAGGGCATGTCCACAACGACCGTGGTGTGGTACCACGGTCGTGGTGGTGTGGTACCACGGTCATGGTGGTGTCTCTCCCATGCATTTGAGCTTTGAAATTGATCATCCATGGAGGGTATTGCTTCAAAACATTCTTTGACCACTTGGGGTAGGTTGGAAGTGGTTTTGGCCTCATTGTGGTCTCCTTCAAGCCTGAGGAAACCCTAGATTGGACCATCCTCTTTCCATGCCATAAAGTAGTGGACAAAGTACCTATAAAACATGCAAAAAGCCTCTATAAGTGCATTTGATAGAAATAAGCATATTGGGGGAAATAACATGTAATCTAACAAGTATATATGTGGCTGAAATGCAAAATGACACAAGATAAAGCCCTAAAATAGGGATGAATCAGTACCCCAGATCAATGTCCCACCTCCCCCTCATGCTGGCATATAATATCATTTCTCCGACATGGAACCAGTAGCTCCCTGGATTGCTGCTCCACGAGCCCTGGTCGTGGAATCATGTTGTGCCCGCCTTGGAAGTCCCATGGTGTCGAGCAAGTATGACAGAGAGAGACAGATCCACATGGGATGTCTGTGTGACAATTACACTTAGGATGAGGAGGGATCCAATATCCCAATTGTTGTTGCAGGTCTGGTTTGCATGATGGGAGATCACACGAGGGAGGTTGGAGACAGAAACAAGGGAAAAGGCTCGCGTACCCCTGAGGCATAGAACGCCAGGTAAGGGAAAAACATGTTTTTTGTTACATTTTTTAAGTGCCTACCATGTTGGGTCACAAGGCTGAGGGGGCTCCGAGCCATTGGCCATGCCCAAAACATTGGCAAAACTGGATAATGTCTAAAATAATGACATGGCTTAATCTAATTGGTCCAAATCATGTTAACTTGGAATAATTACAGAACTTGCTAGGTTGCTCTGATGAAAACAAATTTTATATGAAAAATGATCAAGAGAATGAGAGGATTGCAAATATAATATCAATGATAACTAATTTACTTCCTTTTCCAAAAATGCATAAAGATACAATCTCTAATGTAAAATATACACAAAAAACCCTAGATTTGGTGATTATGGTGCTTAAAATAGTAAAGTTGGCTATTTTGAGATGTTATTTGATATTGATTATCATAATTGGGATTTAAGATGATCATGATGACAATTTAGATATCTAAAGTGGAAAATCATGCATATAAGGAATCAGGTTTAAAGATCATAACTTGTGCTATGTTGTTAATGAGTTTTGTAATTCAAGTGTTCCTAATGGAAGAGCATGATGAATCTAATGATTAGGGTTTTGAAACCCAACCTCCTTATTCATTAGGATCGTAAAGTTGCATGCTTTGACATAGTTGACCCTATGGCTAAAAGACCTAATTTGATAATCAGGGTAACACATGATGATTGATGGGGAGTTATAAACTATTGTGTGAGAGAAATAGGGTTTGAACCCTTAATCCATATCCTTAACCTGAGACAACTCTAAACCCTAGATTAGGACTGAATATGGTTTAATGTAATTAATATGTGATATTGACACTTTAGGATTTATATTCATGCAAACTAAAATGTGGATTTCTTGATTTGCTTGTTTATTGGATACTATGCTTAAGTGTATTCTACATGATAATCTGCATGGCTCACCATCCATGTACGTGGTTACACCTAAGAATAACCACCTTAGTTTGTAAGTGTTTTTCGATTGTTTCTTGAGGATTGAACAATTAAGTGTTGGTTGATTATTTACCTTCTGTTCAATTATAATTCCAATATGAATATCACATAAAAGAACGATTATGCGAAGAAAATGCCAATTTATATTTGAATGGGTAAAATGGAAACCATACCCTAATTAGGGTAAGAGTAATGAAAATTAAGAAAAATGTAGATAAGTCTATATGACATAGATTTTCATGTATGAAGGTGAAGAAATGTATGAATGATGCATGTGAAAAAAGAGAGATTTGAATATACATGAGAAACATAAATAACCAAGGGTTATACATGAAAATGAAAATATGAATATAACTTGCTCATCACCATGATGCTATCCATGGAGGAATGAATGGATAAAGAATATCCTAGTGGGTGGGTATGAACAGATTTCACCCCCAGAGATTGGATAAATAATTGAGAGTACTTGCATCGAGCGAGTATGAATACCCCCCAACGAGTCGGTATACCAACGAGACTGGGCAAATAAAGGATGATTAGTTATAATATAAAAAAAGAGTTAGGTAACTCAGTCTTCCATGCATATGTGCATGTGAAACAAGGCATTAATGAGAAAATTTTGAGAAACATAAGTAATAAATGGTTTTATGTAAAAATGCAAATCTGAACATAACTTGCTCGAACCCCTCATACCACCTCTAGATGTATGATATATATGGTCACCCATATGAATAGGGGGAGATAGAAAAGGTCATCCGCCTTAATAGGGGAAGACATCAAAGGTCACCTACCTGAATAGGGGAAGATAACAAAGGTCATCTGCCTAAATAGGGGAAGACATCAAAGGTCACCCGCCTGAATAGTGGGAGACATCAAAGGTAATCCACATGAATAGGGGAAGACACCACAAGTCATCCACCTAAATAAGGGAAGACTGATATGGCACTAAGCTCAAGATTGAGAAGGTGGCCCAAGACCATTGCATGGACAAGACCCTAAAGGATATCCCAGAGGTTGAGTAAAAATTGGTTGAGAAGTTATAATAAAAATAGTACATAAAGATGATAATATGGAACCCTTAGTTCAACTTGTAGGGTTAGTGTGCCAACCTGGGGTGGGTCAACCTAAGAGTGGGAAAAGGACCAATGAGGGAGGAAAAACCCTAGACCTATAGGTCCAAGTTGTGGATAGAGAGCCTAACCTCCTCCTATGAGCCAAGAAGGCACCCTAGGTTAGGACCTTCCCTAGAAGGGTGAGTTGACCAATAAGGTTAAAGATTGAGGTAACAATGAATGTCACCTAATATAAAAGATGAAAGCACACATATTGAGTATGATTCTTTGAACCCAAGTATGCCATCTCCGAGGAACAAGAGGAAGAGTCACTATGAAAGTGACTGGCCATATGAGACCGGGCCAAAAAAGAAAGTTACCATGAGTCCATTGAGGGGACATAAAGTGAATAATGAACATTATAAGAGATGTAGGAAATCCTATTTAAAGATTTGCATATGAAAATAATGTGTTTGAAAAATGGTTAGGGTTGTGACATCTCAAAGAAACCCTTGAGAAGGGTAGAGTCCTAAGTCAATCCTAAAGTCAAGTAGGGTGTATAAAAAGTACATAGGACCAATGGGATTAGGAGTTGATTATGCCCTAAATGCATGGCCATGTGGTTGGGAGGTAACAACTAGGTTTGCCCAAGGTTCATGACTTAAGAGATTAGCTACCTTCATGGTGATCATGTGGCCTAATGGGTGAATGTGAGAGGCACTCTCTAGATGTATAATGATGAGATCACTCCAAAAATACATCTACCCCTAGAGACCTCAAGGAAGCGACTAAGGCTCATAATTAATGAGATGTAAATATAAAAGATTAATACATGAGATGTAAATATAAAAGATACATGAAGTCATGTAATGATGAGAGGAGTTGTGTACAAACTTAAAGTGAGAAAAACAATATTTGAATTAAAGAAATATAAGAATATTGTGGAATTAAAAGTCGAATGATTCAAAAAATGTGAAATTGAAAGATAATGTGTGGATACACCATCTCTTCTTTTGGAATGGGTTGAACTTTGTGGTTGAACTGCATCCAAATGCTTATTTCATCTCATTATGAGAGAGAGATTGGATAAACACATGTTATGCTTAAAAATTGACACATGTGAATGAATACCTTGAATTGAACTTAATGACATGACCTAGGGTTGGAGGTGTTACCTCACCCTTATGTTGGAATAAATGAAATGTAGGTTGGAAACTTAGGTGAAAGGTAATCACCAAATGGAAAGTGATAATTTATGTGAAAATGAGTTGGCTAAGTGCTAATGTTATAAAATGAATGGGAATGAGGAAATATCTTGAATTGAATTCAAGTACCAATCCTGGTAATAATGCAATGAATTTGCATATGAATAAAAGATATTAAAGATATCTAAGTAGGGTTGTTAACCCTAAGGTTTGAAACAGAAACGAGTTATCTTTCACAATGAGCTTACTAGGTGTGAATTTTGGGGATAAAATTCCTCTTATGGAGGGGTGAATGTTATATCCTCAATTTTTGTAAAATTAGATTATATAAATGAATTAATTTGTCAATTCCCTAATGGTATTATTGGTGGGATAATAATAACTTTTATCACCTTTTGGCATGCGTGCATGCGACACAAGTTAAATATATAGAAAGAATTCATAATAATGACTTTCATTAGGATAAATGTGATAATTGCCAAGTTTCCAAAATAAAAATAAAGGTGGTTTAGATAATTAGAATGACAATTATCTAGCCAAGTGTGGCAAAACCATGTGTGAGGCATCACAAATAACATTATCCCAATTTAACTTTTGCATACTTATAAATAATAAATAAAAGAAAAAAATTATATAAATTTGGGAGAAAGGGGATATTCCCTGAGGTAATGACATTGATTTAATGAAATTTCTAAAGGAGAATGTTTTGTATGGAAAAGACATCCCATAAATCCCACACACTAAATATAGGTTGTAAATGATATTAATAAGTTCCTATTTGCTTTAAGGGATGTATCCAAAAGAGGGAAAGAATAATCCAAGTACCTAATAACGTACCATGTTTTTCCATGTGTTCTTTAATGGCTTTTTGTATATCAATTAAGTAAATTTGGATCATGGATATATGTGTTTATTTAGATGGAAAGATATTGAGTATCTTCCTTTGGCAACTTGCTTGTATGTGAAGAGAAAAGAAAGGGAAATCGTAAATGAAGTCTAAGGAGAGGAGTATATAGTCAAGTTTAATGGGGAATATGAACATTTCCCTTACTAGTATAACACAATCCACATTTATCTCACCCATGAGTGTATGAGGAAGGGAAACTTTGACTTCCCTCTCTCTTCCTTTCATGATACATGGGAAACCTTTAGGGTTTGAGTGATGTGCCTTTATAAAGAGACCCTAGGTAGCCCTCTGGTGACCAGTTGCCAGGACACAACTATGGAAGCCTCAGTGCCTCCCTTTGACAAACCCTGGACACCCAAACTCCCTAATACTCTTACGCTCCTCCATTGATAAACATGCTTGGACAGACCTACAAGTAGGAAGTAGTAGATGATACTCTGGTCTCTAGAAAGATACAACCACATACTCTAACCATTGAGAACCCTAGAGTGATGTGACACCTTCCCCTCCTGTTGGCATATAATGTCATTTCTCTAATAGGGAACCAAAATCTCCCTAGACTTCTGCTCCACAAGCCCTGGTCATGGAATCATGCTGCGACCGCCTTGGAAGGCCCATGATGTCGAGCAAGTGCGTCGAATCCATAGGGGACGTCTGTGCCACAACCGTGCTTGGGAGAAGGAGGGAGCTAGTCTTCCAGATGGTTGTTGTAGGTCTAGTTCGCGAGATGGGAGACCACATGAGGGAGGTAGGAGACAGAAATAAGGGAAATGACCCACAAACCCCTGAGGCATAGAACGCCAGGTAAGGGAAAAACAAGTTTTTTGTTATGTTTTTAAGTGCCTACCGTGTTGGGACACAAGGATGAGGGGACTCCGAGCCATAGGTCAGGCCCGCCACATAGGCATTACTGGATAGTGTATATAATAATGACATGGATTAATCTAATTGGTCCAAATCATGTTAACTTGGAATAATTATAGAAGTTTCTAGGTTGCTCCGATGAAAACAAGTTTTATATGAGAAACGATTAGGAGAATGAGAGGAATGCAAATAAAATCTAGTGATATATAATTATGCTTCCTTTTCCAAAAAGCATAAAGATACAATCTCTAATGTAAAATATACATAAAAACTCTAGATCTGGTGATTATGGTGCTTAAAATAATGAAGTTGGTTATTTTGAGATGTTATCTAATATTGATTAATATAATGGAGATCTAAGATGATCGTGATGATAATTTGTATATTCAAACTGGAAAATCATGCATATAAAGGAATCATGTTTAAAGATCATAACTTGTGTTATGTTGTTAATTAGTCTAATGTAATCCAAGTGTTCCTAATGGAAGAACATGATCAATCTAATGATTAGGGTTTCAAATCTAATCTCCTTATTCATTAGGATCTTAAAGTTGCATACTTTGACATAGTTTCCCCTAATGGCATAAAAGACCTAATTTGATAATCAAGGTAACACATGATGATTAATGGGGAATTATAAACTATCCGGCGATAGAAATAGGGTTTGAGCCCTTAATCCATATCCTTAACCTGATACAACTCTAAACCCTAGATTAGGTATGAATAGGGTTTAATGTGATTAATATGTGATGGTGACACTTTAGGATTTATATCCATGCAGGCTAAAATGTGGATTGCTTGATTTGCTTATTGATTGCATAATATGCTTGAAGTGTATTCTACATGATAATCTGCATGGCTCACCATCCAGGTATGTGGTTATGCCTAAGAATAGCCACCTTAGTTTGTCGGCATTTTCTGAGTGTTTCTCGAGGATTGACCAATTAAATATTGGTTATTTATTTACATTCTATTCAATTATAATTCCACTATGAATATCACATAAAAGAAAGATTATGTGAAGAAAATATCAGTTTATATTTACAAGTATTTGTTGGAATATATGTTGTTATTTACTTGCATATTTTGGATACACTCTGCGTACCAGTATGGAAACACGCTGATCGCATACTTGTTTCACGCCATTTTAGTTATAAATTGATATACATGATAAAGGACATGAAGATAAAGATGGAAATGTCCTAAAAGCATTGAAGATTTAATAGGATTAGCTAGTCATCTCTTCTCAATTGTACAATCCTAATGATAGAAAGCTCATGTAAACATCTTGTTTATAATCTTTTGAAATGAATTAAATTATTTGTCATTTTATATTATTTGATTAAAATCTGGATCCTTGGCTAAATTTTTGTAGGTAATGACTCTCATATTTTTGGCCTTCCTTAATTGGGGGATGCTAAAAAGTGAGGTCGTTACAAAGCCATTTCATTATCACCATCTAGATCTCCTTTGAGATTCTTCTTTTGCTGGTCTATGGCTTCCTTCCTTTCTTTCCCTTGCTTCTCCTTCTTTAGTTATGGGCAACGAGTATTTCTTATATCGAGGTGTGGGGAGTAACTCCACAGCCACAGTGTTACATAGATTGATTTCCCCATGATTCTATTTGGTAGATGGTTTTTGGTTTGAATAAAAGCCAGTTTAAATACTTGATCACTCATTTTTACTATACATTAGTTTTGGAGGATGTGATTGTAGATCCCAAGACTTTGAACAACCAAACCAATTTCATAAGGATCTGGATGTGACTACGGAAAGATCCTTATTGGGATGTTCAAACTAGGAACTATGGACACCAGGACCAATGGGTCCATAGGGAGTTCATCTTTTGTAGATTCATTCATGAATGTTTTTACATGTCCGCCTTTATCTCATTTTGTTATATGGATTCTTTGATCTTGTTTCACACTATCCGTGGTGGTAAAACCCATAGCCTCGATATCCTTTCCCATCAGTTTAACTCAGTTTCTTCAATCGATCATTCAATCACTTACTTTACTTCTTGCAATTTAATCTTGTTCTTAGAATAAATTATAATACTTCTTCTTAGTCTAACCTTTTCCTTAAATTTTTCTTAGTGTAACTTTTATTTACTTGCACATTTAATTTCTTATTATAGAATAATCAACAATCAACTTCTGGATCTTTATTTTTTACAATCTTTCCTCAAAGGTATTTTGGGTTTGAAATTAAATCTTAAAAACATTGTCTGTGGATTGACCCTTTCTATACTAGTGAATTACCTTAATTAATCATTCACCTATTCAAAAGGTTAAACTCTAGGATTGACCACCTAGTTTATGTTGTGAAATGACATGCATCAACATATCAACAACAACAACTTTACACCTATTTTAATTGTATCTCCAATCCCTAGACAAAGATCAACCCAGGTAGAGATTGGTGTTTGGAAGGTATTACGCTGGGCTAGGAGGGTGGTCCAGGGGGAGACATGGGTCTTCTAGTTGTATTAGAAGATATTTAGTTTGCAGGTATCATGGTCAGTCCTCTAGGGAAGGTAATGGGATTTTATGCTAGAGGATGTTTGGGAGAGTAGATATAGAAGGCTTTTTTATAGATTGAATGTGTGTTGAATTGGAACTTGTATGGGTTTGTTATCCACAAGAAGAAGACTGAGTAGGTACCTTCTAGTGGGGGAGACATTGTGCAAGAAAGGGTGAGTAGTTCTTTAGGGATTTTTTTGACATTGCACACCTTTATCTTAATGATAACAAGGAGGCCCAATATATGTGTATGGCACCTCTCAAGATGACACCCACCATATGTATAAAGTTGTCTGAGTCACTTGTGAAGTCTAGACAATCTCCTTTTAGTAGATTAAGGTGGGGCAATAATGCAACCCTCTTTTAGGGCTTAATCTTCTGTCTTATTGCATTTTAATTACATCTATCTCTGTTAGAATATATGTTATTTCCCTCAACATGCATATTTCTATCAAATGAACTTATGGAGGCTTGTTGCATGTTTTTAGGTACTTTGGCCACTACTTGATGGAAGGGAGAGAAGGAGGAGAATCTAAGGGTTTCTTCACGCTTGAAGGAGCCGAAAGAGAGTCTAAGAGCTTCCCTAACCTATACCCCAAGTGGTCAAGAATCAACCCAAAGCAAGGATCATCAAAGATGAGCAAGTTGAAGGTCAAAGTCCAAAGAAGAATCTCCAACACAGCCGTGGTACATGGCCATGTTCGTGGCTTAAATGCTCCATATCACAGTAAGAGTGCAAGTTTGAAGCTGCTAGCCACCACCCCATTGGTGACCAGGCTCCACCTCCCCATTGGTGACCACCACCACCATGGTGACCAGGCTTCACAACCCCAGTGGTAACCACCACCCTCATGGTGACCAAGCTCCACCATGCTCGTAGTGACCACCACAGTTGTGGTACAAACCCTCTAGAATTGTGAATTTATCCATCGTTCTAGCCCAAATTCCACCTTGACTATGCCCATACACTACGACCATGTTCCATACAACCACCACAACCACGGTGATCCAAAACAGCCGTGGTGGCCAACAACCCTAGCCTATTTTTACACCGCTTTACCCATATTGCCCCTACTTAACCTAAATATTCCCCACCACCTATATATACCTAGGTGGTAGCTGTAGCATGAGGTTAGATATTCCTACAACCACTCTAGCCTACCCTATCCCCTTACACTCCATTCCCACTCCATTCCACCTCCATTCCATCATCTTCCACCCCGAAAACACTTATTTTAGGGTTTTTGGCCACTTTCCACCACACATCCATGCCATTCCATCTTGGGAGAAAGAGAAGCTCGAGATGCTACTGCTAGGAGGTGGAGAAGGAGCAGTCCCCATTGATCTAATGTGGCTTTCCACTCCTTTAGTTCTTCTTCCTCTCTTTTTGTATTTTCTTGTTCTATGAATAGTTAGGTCCCTTAGGTGGGCTATTTGGGGCTAAAAATGTTACTTTGATATCATGTAGGGGGAAAATGATATGTAAACATTATGATTTCATTTGTTAATGATTATGTTCTATTTATATCTCATTCCTCATAAACTGCATTGTGGTTTGTGCTTGAAATCACCTAGGATTATAGGAAAATTACTTATATGTGGCTCCTTTTGTGAATTGCTCCTATGTCCAATTAATGGATCCATAGATAGCTATTCACCTTCATACATGCTAATCAATTCTCCTACACCTAGGTGATAGATCTAAGTATATATTTAGAGGAATTTATTGTAATTACCTTGGAGCCTTCTCAAGGCTAGAATGTGGGTGATGTGAGGTTCAAAACCTCACTTCCACCTCACTTCCACCTCACATTACTACCCTTGACCCCTAATTACCCTAAGCGTTTCTATTCTAGAAACATAGAAATGATTAGGTACTAATTGAATTACACATAAACCCTAATCCAAGTGAGCCTCGTAAGGGTGGGTACGAGGTGTTAGGGACTAGTTCCCCTATACACACCTACCTTATCCATGGCCAATTAGCAGTTTAGGGCGATTCAATACCATTTCACTTCTTGTTTGGTTTGGTAATCTAAATGGAAGAGTGATGTTAACATGTTATCACCCCAACACAGTTGACAAGTACATTCCCCTAAATATCCCACACTCCTCTTAATTACATTAAAACCCTAGTTCTCTTCTTGCTTAGCTAGTGTTAGCTTAGTTAGCTCTTTACTTTCTTAATTAGTTCATTCCCTTGTTCTTGCTTTGTTCTTGCTAGTTTAGGTCTCTAATTGTCTTTCATTCCTAATGGCTAGTTTAATGTAGTGTTAGTCTTGCTTTGCTTGCCTTAGTGTAGTTTTCTCCTTTTCTTGCTTAGCTTGTCATTTCTTGCTTTTAGAACTAAATCATCTAGAGTTAACTTAGGCTTTGATTCTTATTCTTATTTAATTGCTTGCTTGATCAATATTCGTTTAACAATCAAAATAACCTTCAAACCCTTAAACCCTAAATTCATAGTAGGAGCCCAGTAAAGACTAACCTAGCTCTAATGCCCTCTTTTCTCTCTTGGGTTCGACCCCTAACTTGCTGATTTCCTATACTATAACATGACCCCATGTACTTGCGGGTGAAAAGTGTTAGTTTATGTGAGTGATCCTATTAGGGCTTTTTAAAATTTGAAAGATCCCAAGTGTGTTCAAGCCCTTAAGGTGTGCGCATCTAATCAAGATTGAATTGATTTAGGTGTGTATACCTCATGGTTGGGAAAATGCACTAGGCAATTAGTGGCTTCCATGGGAGAGGTATGTTTTCCAATCAATTGCAACTGAGGGTATCACTCTTACACCTCTCTAACTGAAAGTCAAGTGATTTGTCACTACACTTGGGATAACAAAAGTAACCCTAATCCATACAATCTATATGAAATAATCTATAAGCGCACAAGCTTAGGATGTAGGTACATAGACCAAAAGTAAGGGGTCAAAATTTATAGCAAAAGATTGGGGAACTAGAGCACATTTGTTTGTACTAGGCTCCTAAAGCATAGTGTAGGATTTATTTTGGGAATAGACTAAGTGTTCATGAAATATAGGAAAGCAAGAAGAAACTTACGTGAAACCTAGCAATTAGGACTAGAAAATTAAGCAAGAGATCAACTAAATCTAAATTAATAAAAACAATCTTAATTACAATTGAACAAGGGCACAAGGCTAAGCAAGGCAAGTAACTAAATACCCAACATCAACTATCACATAAAGATCAAGTGGGCCTAATTATAGCAATGCACCATTAACTAGGAAATAAGACTAGGAAACAAGAATGAATTCTAGAACAACTGCACTAACTAGCAAGGGAGGAAATTAGGGTTTTAATCAACAATTAAGGGTAGTAGGTGGTTTGGGCGTATGCAACTATCAATCATGTTTGGGTCATATTCATGCAAACACATCCAAATATTATGCTATCAAATCAAATAACTAAGGGTATTGAGGACAGAGAGTCCTATTTTACTAGTTAGCCATGAGTGACATAAGGTGTGTATAGAGGAACTAGTCCCAATTGCCTCCTATCCAACCTTACAAGACTAAGTTGACTAGGGAATATGTAAGATCCAATCAAGACCACCCTGTTCCAAGTTTCTAGGAGTTACACTCCTAGTGCACTTGGTGGCAAGGGATGGTATGGGGTGTAGGAAAAGGGTGTTTCACCTTCTATTACCCTCCATCCAACATCTCAACATACTCTTTGCTAAATACACTAAGAGAGGCATACCTCGCCACTTAGATCAGTGGATTACATCGATAGCTGGAACATAGGACACTAGATAAGGATTCACTGGTTGGACGTAGGGACTTCTTCCTCTCCTAGCCTCATATTTCCCCTTCTATCTATGCATTAGGTGTTTTCATACATCTATCACCATGAAAATAGATAGGACATGAGAATAAGAAAGAACACGACATATTCTAATGAAGTCAAAGTGTTTTTCATTAATAATTTCTCAACATGGTATTACATATTTTCAACCAAACAACGCATATAAGGGCTTTAGCTACTCATGGTACAAGAAAAGGAAAAAAAAGGGATAAGAAAGATATAGAAATAGCCATGGAGATTAGAGTGTATGTCTTCTTCTCCTTCTCTAGTAGCAGCAAGCATGAGATCCTCCACTCTGTAAGGGTGGAAAGTATGGAAATGGGGTGGAACATGGCCAAAACCTTGGAAAACTAGGGTTTTGGGGTGAAAAATGTAAGGAAATGGAAGAGAAATGGCAGGTGAGAGTGGGTGGTAGAATCAAATGCTAGGGGGATGTATCCTTCAACCCTTAGTCACCACTAAGGCTTATATATGGGTCTAGGGTGTCTATGATTTAGTGGTAGCTAAGTGATAATAGAAAATATTGGGGTTTTGAGGGTAGAATGACCGTTATGGGTAGAACAACCATAGTGGGTAATAGGAAAAAACTATGATATGTGGGAATGGTTGCAATGAAATGGGATAGATCCATGAAAAATGGGGAAGAAATGAATGTAGGTACACAGCCTTTATCAGTAGAATGATCATGGTTAGGATGTGGTAGCATGATAATTTTGGATAGAAAGGTTATGGTGATATGGGAGAGTGAATCCTGTGGCAGGTGGAATGACCATGTTCTTGGTATTCTAGCATGTCGTGGTGAGTGGAACGATTGTGGTGGCCTCCACTCACCACATTCATTCTCTTGGGATGCCTATTCTAAGGGCAACTTCTTTCTCGCTTGAAAAAAAAATTGTAATGTCTATATCTTGGTCTTGTGTAGCACAACTGTGGTGATGTACTACAATCATTTTGGGGGGTTTCGTTATTCACTTTAGCTATGAACTTGGCAATTCATGAAGCTCTTTGCTTCAATTTGTTCCTTGATAACTTGGGAAAGGTTGAGGTGATCTTGGCCTCACTTTGGACTCCTCTAAGCCCATGGAAGTCCTAGAAATAACCTCCATATTTCCCATCCATTAGGTATTGGTTAAAGTTCCTAGGAAACCTGCAAAAAGCATCCATAAGTGCATCTGACATAAAAAGACAACTTATTGAGGATTAACATGCATTGTATGTCTCTTGATGTGAACTATGAGCAAAATGACACAAGCTGAAGACCTTTTTAATGGATTCTTTACCACCCCACGATTAAAACATACTTGTCCTCGAGTATGATCCAATTATAAGTCTTCTTTCAATTATGTGTTGTGAGTGAGACTTAAACCCGAGCCATTTGACTAGAAAGCATATGCACATACCAATCTGACTTTATATTTATATAAAATTGGCAACTCTTTTTGTTCTATCTATGTGGCTTGAACCTAATATCTCTTAGTAATAAACCAAGGATCTAATGATCCGAGTGTCCCAACTTGGACCTATTTTTCAAATTCAAACAATTATACGATGCTAAATGCATTCAAAGGGTCAATTATTAAATAGATCATCTCCATTATGTCTAAATACATATATTTCACTCCTCTCCTCTCTACTTTCACAAGCTTATTGTAATCAAATCATAGAGCACACAAACTTTAAACTAGGGAACCAAAGGCTTAATCAAGAAATGTGGCAAACATATGACTATGGATTAACTGTTTCAATATAGGAATGAGAAAAGCAATTAGGGGTGTTGTTTCACTTGCATACATTCAATCTTATATTCAAATCCACCCTAAATGAACTACTGCAAGGTTTACCACACATGCAAATTCCCTAGGGATGAAATCCGTAGATTTTACCTAAAAAGTGTACAACAATTTCACTCGCAGGCAGATTGACCTTATGATAGTATAATATTAGGATCAAACCCAAATGATAACATTTTAAAGAATTGTTGAAAACTGCTGCATAAGAATTAGTATTTATTACAAAAATTAGATTTGTTTTATTAAACTAAATGTGCAAATAATAAAAAGCTAGATTTATGTTTTAATAATTAGACAATGGAAACATTAGGGTGGATGGGTTTTTTCAATACTGCCTATCATGCACTCTATCACTACATCATAATATGTACAAAAAGTTATATGTTGAGGTTGGCTAAATCTCTCTTTTGATGTTAGGATTAAAATTAGATAGATATCACCCTAATCTCACCATTACATTACCCAGAGATCATACATCTGTTGCCTCAGAAAACACCATAGAAAGTTCTCATCAAGGGTTTCACATGAAACAAATGACATCCTAGATCTTAGGTACGAAGTTCTCTACATTCAAGATATTATAAACATGAAAATTAGTTGGCCAAAATAAATTTACAAGCATAAGATATTTGACTCAAGACATATCATGGTTCATACAGTAGATGTAGTAACAACAATAAAAGTAGGTAGCATGGCTTCTTCTCGCACCCTAGAAAGGGGACTACTCACTCATGACATCAAAAACAAGATTAACAATGAAGGAAGGGAAGAAAACTATCATCATAGTATACAAATAAGGAGCAACTATGATATTCATATGTAAGTCTTTGAGGTTAGGGATGGTGGTAGTTGACACAACAATAAGATTCCTCATTGAGGTTCACTAGAGAAGGTATCGGGGCATCATATTCCTTCACAGTGCTTGGATCTGTCTATTGTGAGGAAGGAGTAGTAGGTGTATGATGATAGACTGTGTGAACCAATGGAAGTGATGGTGTTGTTGGTCAGACCTCTTTCAAGGTAAGAACCTTCAAGCCTTGGAGGAGGTGAAAGTGTTGTCCACCAATGAAAATGATCGATGAAAATGACATCTAGATGCTAGAAATGGATTTGAGAGGCCTAGAGGCATAGAGGTCAGATCCCTTTTGTGGAGTTCATGGCCTTGTATTTATAGGTGGAGGAATAGGGTTTCAAATTCTCTCTAGAAATCTAAAGCTAAGGTGTCATCGACTGCCATAAATATGAAGGGACAACTATGTGAGGAAGACAATGGGTCTCATGATGTTCAACATTCTCACTAGTGTGTGAGTTTCATCGATGGATGGAGTCTGTCTTTAGATCGTCAGGTGGAGTAAAAAATTCCATCTGTTGGTGGTGGTTGCAATGTCGTCGATAGGTAACACAATGCCTTCATTAGTGGGTGAACTCTAGATCTCATTAATAGACTATGTGGAATTTTCATCAGTAGGTGAATGTCATCTTTTTATTGGTAGACAAACACAGATGTTCCATTAGTCCTTGGCCATCAAAAAAGGCACACAACAAAGCAAAAACTCCCACACTAGTGTGTAGAGAATGAAGCTCATACCTAACATGATAATGAATGAACTAATTCAAAACCCTACAAATTAACATAATACTAAGGAAAATTAAATGAAATATAATTCTAAAGTAAAACTGGGATTATGAATGCAAAACTAAGCTAAAAATGTAACTAAAACTAGGATGAAAATGCATTCATCATGACCCACTTGGCTATGTGACAGGACATGGGGGACAAGGTTGATTTTGCCAAGCCCAACGGAATGCAAATAGAAGAAGGAGTTTATGAAAAGAGATTCACATGCCATTACATAAGAGAACCTATATGTTCTTTTTCTTTTTATTGGATGACATTACATGGGAGCACCTTTATTTTTTATTTTGCATTTTTCTTTTTTTGCTCCTTGTTATCTAGGACATGGTGGTGGTCGGAATTAGTAGGGTAGGAATGGTTGACCACCCAAAGCTTTTGGAGGATGGCCAAGGATTACACATTTTGTGCTTTTTAGCATTTTTTATGAGACAAAGAGGTAAGAGATGGTGGAATAATGGTGGATATAAAGAGGGGTCTATCTTATAGATCTTCATACAAGGTTTTCTGCATGCAAATCACTTCAACACTTCTCACAGATCAATGGCAACCCATAATGAATAGAAAACAAAACAAGCCGCATTTTATTCATTACTGTAATAATCCCTAAGCACTTCTGTCATGTTAAAACTCCAACAAGGCAATCAATTCAACATTAATGACAAAGGTGGAGTATATGTGTAAATTCATAAATGCAGATTATTTCACAATAACTCAATGATAGTGCGAGATGCACTTGATAAGGATCGTTCATTTCATTCAACATGTAGATATTTAGCTAGAGCAACTCTTAGGGTAAATGTTTTAAAGTTGGACGTAATTGGAAAAATGGTGCCAAAATGCCCCTACTCACAACAAGATATAGATAAATAACATTAAACATAGGAGGAGAAATCTAGCTGATACACATAATAAATTAATAAAAATCACATGCAATGTAATATGAGTGGATGAAATTATAAAGATGTATTTTTCTAAAATTACACAAAAATGCAAGGAAATAAACTACATGACTTTCAATTATGCAATACACAAACATGTAAGGGGTGAACTAGATAAGTGTGGAGCTCAATAAAAAATCACACAAACTTTCTTGACAAAATTTTAGAATGACAATGAAAAATTGATACCATAGGAACAAAACATAGGGTATGTGCCACGCTAAAAAAGCAAGCTTTGTATTGAAATTGAGTCCATGGCACATATACCACCATGGCTATTACTAGAATGGCTGTTTTCCCTTTTTGTTGGCATGACCATGGTGGATATAAATCACCATGCTCATTTATTTTGTCTTACATGGAAATCTCCTCATTTCTTGAAACTTGTTATTTTTATCTAGATCATCCATGATTAGTTCTTCTATATAAATTCACATCAAAACTATATAAAACCAAAGTTTATTAGGACCAATACTCTACACATATTCTTTCATTTCCTCTTCATTCACATCTGTAGATAAACCATTATTATGTGTATTTGTAATCTTTAGTTTTGATCAGTATCAACATGTATAAAATGTGACTTCTATTCTTTATTGATTAAACCTTTGTGAAATTTGATTGCTTACTTATCCAAAAATATTCATAATATTTCCCTCTTTATCATTCAATTAAAAAATATTATTTGAAGATTCACGTCGTCTAATTGTCACATGGTATAAATTGGTATTACTATCACAAATATCCAACCATTTCTATCTACTCCTTTGGCAATAAAACTTTTCTTCTACGTCTTTGAGATCCTTTACCCTACTTTTCTAGATTTCTTTGTCGAGTTCAGGGGGGGTAATATGTCTCATCCCCTTTTCTCTATTCCCAGTTTCCCTTGACCTATGCTTAGGCAAGTCTCTCTTTTTCCTATCCTCTTCAAGAAAGTCAATTATATAAGTGAATCCCGTCATCAGTGGTTGTGAATGACTGTCTTTTTCAATCTTTTTTCATAGTATCTTCATTTAGAAGGCCACTATAGAGTATCTTCATTTATAGGGCCAATCTTTAGTATTTTCACGGTGTATATGCACCCCTTTTCTCCTTGAGCATGTTAGGAATATTGACCTCCTCGTGTGCTCATTTTTTGAGGGCATCGTTTGTATGCTTCATTTTCATTGAAAAACAACACATGCCAACTTTATGTGATGCATTATTCCACCACCTCATTTAACCATGTCCAATTCACCCAATAATAGAGAAAATATAATGGTCTATTTTTATCCTTCTTTTCCACAATCTCCATTATGATAGGAACATGGTCGCTAACATGATAAACTCACACCTTGACCCATGAATGAGTAAATATTTTGAGCCACTCCTCATTCACAATATCTATGTCACATTTGCATGCAATATGTTTTTGTGACCCAATTCATTGTTCTAGGTAAATACCTTTTCCCCCACCGTAGAAAGTTCAAGTGTGTATGAAATATCAACATTTTGATAAGTTGCATATGATACAAAACTAAGGACATGACTAACCCACTTCTCTTTGCTTGAGTCCTAACATTGTTGACATAACCAACAACCATTTACAATTCTTTAACAAGTTTAGAGCTCTCTTCCATGTCCATCAATAGATCCTTTTTTGAATCACAAGAAGAGCATAAGCAAATAGAGGTTCCTATATACCGAACATGCTCATGTGATTCAACATAATCATTTCAGAAGACATTTTTTTAGTTATAATATACATACTTTTGGATTCCAACTAATACACACTTCCCCCAGATAAATATTATTATGGTTTGATAAATATTTACATCCATGGGAAAATATTTTGTTCCCTGTGTTGATGTTGCACTTTCTTTTTTCCTATAATGGCAGAAAAAGAGGATCCACCAAAATTAAATTAGTTCTTATCTCCCTCTTTTTCTTAGAGGAGAAATCTCCCATTACATTCCACATCATGGCAGGCATAATTATCTATAGGGTTGTAAATGGCTAGGGCATGGTGCGGGTATGACTATACCCATAACCTTAGCCATTAAGTTAGTGGGTATGGTTACAGGTATATACCTACTTCGTTAAACATCATACATTAGTACATTTCTGACCTCTGATGTCACTTTTCCTAACATTAGTTCCAAAGTAAAAATGACACTATAGATTAAACAAGGTCAGTTCTTGAGCACAAATGTCATCATTGGTCAAGTCCTGCCGATTTAGAAACCCCATTCAACTCATCTTAAGAAACCCCCTATAGCTCGTCCTCGACTTCCTCCTCAAGAAATTCGATTAACTAGTTTGCTTGCAAATGACCTATTCGACTTGATAGGTCCTAATTGCAGGGGGTTGGCAGTATGGATAAGCGACTTTGAAGAAGGGCCACCTATGATGGTCAATATCAAGGAGGATGTTTTAGGACAAGATCATGATACTAGTATAATTTTGCAAGATGTTGTGGAGATGTTTACTTATTATTGGTTGAATACATATGCAATAGAACTTTGTATGGTGAGATCTTATGGCTAGTGAAATACATCATTTTATATATGTTGATCTGTTTTCTTATATATTAATGCAAACATGATATATGTTTTGTAACTACTTACACAATGTGTGTCCAGAGTTCACACTACACATGTGGAATTTCTAGTTCCATCATTGATTAGCTGTGTCCATAAAGACCCTATATTTATTACCAATTACTACTCAACCACATTTAAATATTTTGGTAATGTGAGAAAGAGTGTTATTATATCTCCTTTCAATGTTGAGTAAGTTTCTGTTACTTTGCTTATAATTTTGACTTAAGAATTACATTTCATTGTGGATTTTGAGTTTTATTTTGTTTGCCTTGTTTTCCCTCAGGAATAATCATTGGGTCTTGTTGGTTATTGTCCTCGCGATGCTAACTGCGTATTATCTAGATCCTAAGGGTGACCAAGTAGATAATGGGGGACACAAAATGAAAAAGGTATTATTCACGTGAGTAAATGTTTATATCCTTATGAGTGTTTAATAATGCAATTCAATGTGTTACATGAACTTATAGGGCTATAAATAATTTAAAAAGGTTGGAGGAAAGGTGGATAAAAAAAATAAAGTGTTAAGATGGAAGAATATTGAGGTAGTTTTGCTAACTCTAATGCATATTTATACCAACTATGCTTACTTTTATTTATTAATGTTTTCTATGGTGGTAAATTTATAGTACCATACAGAAGACAATGGCTGGGAATGCACATACTACACAATTAGTATATGGACATGATTGTTAGACAGGGGGCACTAAACATCGACTGCATACAAAATGTAATCGATATATAGTCTTGATCATCACAATTAAATAATCTCATTTTATAATATGAAAATATCAAATCAAACTCTTTAATTTTGTCATTATCTTTACACCAATTTGACACAAAAAATCCCTATATGATAGAAGATCTAGATGAGATACAAGAAACATCGACACACACCTTCATTAAGGAAGCAAACTTTGAATTTTTTTGGGATAAAATATGATTTTTTTGCACTTTGATGTCATTATTTCTATATACATGTGGTGTTTATGACTTCTTGCAACTTTACATTTGATGCGACTAAGTTATTGATGCATATGTGAATGATGAATATATACATGTGTGTGAATGGTGTGAAGATGAATGAATACAATGAGAATTGCATTTCTACATGTCATGAGAATGGAATTGGTGCATAATGTGAATGATGTATATATACATGTGTGTGAATGAATGTGAAGATGAATGGATACAATGATAATTGTATTTGTACATGTCATGAGAATGGAATTGGAGAATTGATCTTATATGTGGGTGGACTGTGTGTTCATTATTGCAAGTTTTGTACGTTTGTTGGCCTATTGTTAAGATGAACATAGGATGGAACCTACAGTTCATAACTACATGTTCCACATCTCACTAAACAGCCAGTCAATGGGCCTGTAGACTTGTTATTTTAAAAAAACATAAATGTGTCATCGGTTGTTCTGAAAAAACTAACATTGTAGGTCTGAGTCTTCGATCTTAAAAATGTTGCAGCTACATATCAAACAAAAATGGTTGCCCTCTTTCATGACATTATGCACAAAGAGGTTGAGGTGTATATGGATGACATGATCACTAAATCTAAATTCCTTAAGACAACCTCACCAACCTTAAGAAGCTGTTTCAATGATTATGATGGTTCTTCCTATGTCTGAATCCTTCTGAATGCACCTTTGAGGTTACATCTGGTAACCTTATGGGATACATAATCATCCATAGAGGGATCTAAGTAGATCCTTGTTAAGCACGGGCCATCTGAAAAATGCCTTCCCCCAAAACTTGAGAAGGAGATATGAGGCCTGCTCAGATGTCTCTAATACATCATCCGCTTCATTCACAAGCTCACACTTGTATGCAAGCTAATATTTAAGATGATAAAGAAGAATTTAGACTCTAGATGGAATAAACAAAGCGAGGCTGTTCTCTAGAAGCTTAAAAATTACCTCACCAATTCCCCAGTGTTGAGGACATCCATGCCTGGATTTCCTATGATTCCACACCTATTTGTCTGTGAGACATTAATGGATAAGGTCTTGAGCCAAGAAACCACCAAAGGAGAGAACACTATCTACTACTTGTCCAAGAAGTTCAATGACATAGAGGCTCACTACGCTATAGTAAAAAATACAATCTGGATCTGATCCATGTGACAAGGATGCTACGTTACTATCTGACGACATATCCTCTATAGCTAATTAACAAGCATGATTCAATTTGCTATATGTGCGATCACCCAACTCTGACCAGGTGTTGTGCTAAATGGAAGATGATGTTGTTATAATTTGACATCACCTATCTCCCCATGGAGGTAGTCAAAGCACAAGCCCTCATAGATCAACTAGCAGATTCCCCTCTACTAGAAGAAGCTACTCACGAGTACAAGTTCCCAAATGAGGATATAGGGATGATCAACACACTAGACACGGGGATCCCTCTAGATGCTGACACATGGAAACTATTTTTCAATGGAGCCATAACAAAAAGGAGCCGGAATAGGAGTTGTATTGTAAAACCCCTGTGGAGATCAACTACCCATGGCCAAATGGCTGGGATTCAACACTACCAACAATGTGGACAAACACAAAGTATACATATTAGGTCTCCATCTCTCCATACATCAAGGGACACGACAACAAAAGGTCTATGGTGACTCCATCCTTGTCATCTCTCAACTCCATAATAAATGAATAATGTTTCATTAGTACTAGGTACCATAACATGAACGCATGTGCTCTGTGGCTCATAGCTTCGAGTGTATCTCCTTCCACTTCATCAGAAGCAAACATAATGCCTTTGCCAACACAATAACAACCCTCTCTTCATGGATTGTCATCGAGGAAGGCTAGACCTTTTCATTAGAATCCGAGGCACTTACTCAACTAGCTTACTACATGATCATTGATAATGCAACCAATGACAAAGAAAGGGCTTGGTTTCATGACATCAAGATGTATCTATCAAACCAAGTCATTCTTTATAACATCTCTTGGATAGAGCAACTAGTGCTCAAGCGACAAACCATGTAGTACGTTTTAGGGACATAACATATATATCATAGATCTTACAACTAGACTCTTCTATATATGTCGATAAGACAAAAGTAAAAGCTATAATGAAAGAAGTCCATGTTGGGTCATGTGGAACTCACATGAATGGAAGTATTCTAGCCAAAAAGACACAACTCATGGGGTACTATTGGAATACCATGGAAATAGACTACTGCCAATTTGTCTGCAAATGCCGAGCCTATCAAATTCATGGAGACAATATCCACTCTCCTACAAATCAAATTTAGAACATGACTATTCCTTGGCCATTCTCAGCATGGGGTATCAACATAATCAACAAGATCAAATCTAAGGAAATGAAAATTTCTTCATTCTCGTCACAATTTATTGCTTTAGCAAGTGGGTCAAAGCAATGTCTATCACTAATGCATTGATCCAACAGGTCATCAAGTTCCTCAAGAATAACATCATAAGTTGATATAAGAAACCACATGAGATCATTTCAGATAATGGAACAAACTTCATCGCCAAGATCTTTAAGGAGTATCTAGACTCTTTGGGGATCAACCATCATAGAATGTTGCCCCATTGACCACAGATGAATGGAGCTGTAGAAGTAGCTAATAAAAATTATGATCAAAATTTTGAAGAAGACTATCAGCTCTCATGCCAAAGGGCATGAACACCTTCTAATGGCTTTTTGGTCCTATGAAACTTCCATCAAAACTTCCATAGAGACTATGCCATATTACCTAGTGTATGGGATGGAAGTAGTCCTACCATTTGAAATGCAAATCCCTTTTCTCTAGATACTACAAGAAGTAGATATCTTGGAGACTAAATGGCTTCAAGACCAAATATACAACCTCAAATCTCTTGAAGAACGACGTGCAAAAGCCCTGCACCATGCACGATGCTATCAAGCAAGAACGGCTCGAGCATTCAATAAGAAGGTTCGACCTCACAACTTTCAAAAGGGAGAACTAGTATTGCAAGTCATCTAGAATGTTGATTCCAGGGGCAAGTTCAACTCTAAATGGGAGGGACCCTACATTGTCTACAACATCTATGATTGGGGTGGCCTGGGCCTGAAGGATATGGATGGAGATATTCATCTTCATTACACAAATGCCAGTCTTGTCAAATGATACTACTGTAAATCAGACTGCCACAATGAGAAAACCTCTAGCAAAAAGTCATGTAACAGAGCTAAAAGCTCCCATTCTCATGAAAAAACACTTAAAATCTACTTAAAAACATGACCAAGTACCCCATGTGCACCCTAAAGAGGAAAGGTCAAAGTAGAACGTAGGTCCTAGGATGGAAGGAGCATGATTGTTATCTTGAGGCCCCAATGGTTTGCCAACCTAAAAATAAATCCTTAAAATCAAATGCACTTAAAAATGATCATGAATGCAACTCAAGCAAAGAGAAGCCCCATGATTAAACATGAGGATGGAAAAGTCTATGAGTCCCTAAAGGCAAGTCATACCAAATCTTCACAATCGACATTCTAACCTAGGGAGGTGCTATAAGGTTTACAACTGTCAATGTTAAACTAAAAAGGAAGGACCGTTGGGAGGAGGTCAAATGTTGAAACTCTTTGCATCTACTCTCGTTCATTTGGGACAAGAGGTGGGACCAAGTTCTACACACAATGACCCAAAAAGCATGAGATGGAAAACCCTCACTAGGAAAACCCCATTCATTCCCCACAGAACCCTCAACTCTTATACTAAGACCCTGAGCATCAATGTCAAAGCAAAAAATCTTTAAATGAAAAAAAATCCATAACTAGTGGGGATCTAAAAATCCATTTAAATAGGAAAACAAATGATTGTGGTTGATCATTACTCTAAAGCATGTCAGGAATACAACCCACCAGGGTGTCTCTGACATCCGACACCTTGTCCCAATTGGTAGAGACTCTCCACTTAAATAGCCATTACATGACATGGTTTTATCTCTTAGTGTGACACCCATGTCCAATAGAGATTCTTCCATCTTCCCCCTAGGATGAGGGCTTTCCTCATGATAGAACATACCAAAAATGTCCAGAAGGAGGAAACATCTATCAATAGATTAGGATGAGAGGTATCTTAAAGACCTTGGGGTTTCAATCTTCTGACTTCATGCATGAAGGTGGATGAGAAGGAGGTGACCCCAACATATGAAAGCTTACAACTATCCCTAGAGTCTTGAAACACATTAACGAGAGTTCTAGATTGTTCATATTGGACAATTTGTCAAAAAGGAGCTCACAACCACATGCAGCTTGAGGACCCAGGTCCAACACACATTTCCAAAACATCATGAAAGGAGTACCCTCAACTGATTCTGGATTTCATGAATCCATACTTTCTATTCCAAAAATAAGAAATTTATAAAAGTATGGCTTCTCATGCCAAATAATAAAAAAATCTATCATATTGGTCCTCTGGAAGGATCACAAGTCAGTTCCACTGTAGATGTTGATGCAAGCCACACTAGGTATTCAGGAGAGCAATCTAGACCCACTGAGAAGGAATATCGAGTCAACCTCTTCCGATTCAACCACATCGTTGCCACCTTCTCATGAATTTTTTGATAATCTAGCATTCGTTTCTTGAAAAACAAAGGAAGAGCCTCAACCTGATACATGCATTGTTGATTATTGAACTTCTACAACACTAACACATGGTAATATGCAACACAACCCTCCAGACCAGGCATGATGATCAACCACTAAAAAGCAGGCATGGCCATGCCACATGCCGAATTATCAAGGTGAAACTCTATTAATCCCCAATGAATGTCTGAAGCCTTCAAACCAACAAGCCAATGAGTAAAGTCTCCACGTAGTTGAAGGGGATCACCCACATAAATACTCTTAGATAGAAACTCCTTTTCCGTTCTATAATGAGGATTTCATGACTCCTTCAACATGGAAGGACCGATGCACATTCCCATATAAATTTGTAGAACTTGGAAGGGTCCCTTTATCTTTCCATTCATTTGTGCTTCATCCAAGCACTTATACAACCCAACTAATATCAAGGTGACAATGGTTCCTTTCTCCACAGAGCGGCTATGAATCAAGAAGCAACAACCATCACTTGTCCGATAGTCTCTCCAAAGAACAACTCTACTAGGACGATTAAAGTATACACCTGGAGATGAGACATATCAAAGGAAGCAATACCATGATGCACCTCACTCTTGAATGACTCCTATAGGGTGCCCATCTAAATGAAGCTACTGTCAGTAGTCAATCACCGATCCGTTTGGGATTTCTTCACACCAAGAAGATGCCCCAATTCACCAGCCCAACTCAATTTTTTCGACACCACATGACATCATCCATAAAGAGGAAGCTGAGAGATCTTAGCCACATCCACCAAGGTAAGAGTCAGAATGACATACCCAAAATGGAAGGCATGGCTCAAAGGATCCCAAAAGTGGATTGTCGCTAACATCAACTCCCTTGCAACATGGATGTATACCACATGATGAAGATTATGGGTCACACCAAATGTAAAGAGTGGGATCCACTCCCTACTATAATTGGAGGAATAAAACATTCATTCCAAATACACACAAAAGGTATTCTCAAATAGGTGTAAATTTTTTTAGATCTCAATTTATGGTATACAAAAGAACAAAGTATAGCAGCAAAATATAAAATATGACTATAATAAATTTTACAAAATTACATCATCATCTCCCATATAGGGTTTACATAAAAGATACCACATAAGGATCTAAGTAGAGGGATTTTCTAAACTATATCCAATCTGTCTCCAAGCATCAACTTCATAAGCTAGGTCCATGTTGAATGCCATGTCCTTTATGTCCTACACATGGGGTTTGAAGCATAACCCAACAAGAAGGAGAAAAGTAGATGACATCAACATAAGGTTGGTATGTGCATTCTGAAAAGTAAATTGAGCAATATATGGAATAAAGGACACCAAAATAACAATGCTTCCCATAGAAGAGGAAAGAACCTATAAAGTGGGCATCAAGAGAAATGAATTACAATTATATGGTAACAAAAGAATACTTGCCATTAAATCAACATAAACATTTGTGCCATACAAGCACATATAAATAAATATAACCCATTAATAATATCATCAACCTACATGCATGTGATATAAGCATAACACTAGAACAATATAAAGACAATGGTGACCAAGCCTCATAAACTCAAAACCTGATAGAGAATGACACATAACCAAACTCCCCAATATATAAAGTGTAGGCAGAAAACCCAGGTATGGGGCACATAAGCTCCATCCCAAAAATATAATAAAGGCACATAGCCCCCAAAACCAATGTAATTACACTACTCTAGGACTACTGAATCACATAACATGATTAATGTAGAGGCAAGTAAAAAGTATGGTTAGAATAAACAAGATTGCCATCACATAAATGGATAATATAAAGATACACCACATAAGTGACAAATTAGCGTTCTTTCAAGAATAAAGTATCACTTGGAGTCAAAGGAAAGTCCTACAAAATAGGATGATCATTAGATCATAATCAAGTAGAACATTTCACATGGAATAAATTTTTAAAAGAGAGATATTGTGTTGGCTAATATGTCAAGAATGAGAGAAAGTAGGTTTATTGCTCAACAAGAATAATAGGGGATGCAAACATACCTTACTTCAGAGTCTAAATGGTCCAAAGTAAGTCCTAGGTCCAAGCCTAGATCTCCAAAGAACCTATTAAGCATATGTGTAGAGTTAGGGTTAGGTTTACATTAATTTCATAAACCCTATAAATTGCCTTTTTATTATCTATGAATTAGGTTATCAAAACTATGCCATACTTTGGGTTTTATTTTTTTGAGTTCATAACATATTTTACTTTATTTTTCTGACTTATAGATTATTGTTTAGGAATTTAAGAAAAACTAAACCAATCAAGAAAATCCATAAAATCACATATTTATTAAATTGCAATTTGGTAATGAAATTGGTACCGCTGGTTAGATTATATATTTTTGATTCTAGAACATATTTTATTTTATGTTTTTGAGCCATAAATTATTTATTATGAATTTCGGAAGATTGACCAATCATAAAATACAAAAATCCTCATCTGTAGATAAAATTTGATAAGCGGTGAACTCTACTGAGTTGGGACAACCATGCCTGGCCAACTCAGTGCTCAAGCCAGTGCAAATCTCAATGCGAAAAGGAGAAATTCTGAGGGCCAAAAGACATGTATGCCCCTGGTAGAAAACAAAACACAACGAGTGACCAAAGGGGAAAAATAGAGAAGTCAAAACCCTTTATCTTCTACCTCTATAGACCAAACAAAGCTTCTTCAGTGGTGTGAATCTATGCATTCTTAGAACAAGGAAAAGTAGAACCGGGGAGAGAAAACATACCCATTGAGTCTGCCGATACCATATGATCCCAATGATCCCAATTCGAGGTAGTTTGACTACCAGAACATAAACTTAGCCATCCACCAAGGCTGCAACAAGGTGGGGATAGATGAGACTTAGAAAATGATGGGACTTAGTCACAAACAAAACATCAACATATTCAAAAACCCATAACAAAGTCAGACACTATGTAAGCTATGAGAAATTGGAAGCGAAGACCCTCCAATTTGACCTTTTTTCCCAACTACCGAAAGAAGAAAAAAGAGAGGGGAATTTGGTATGTTTGCCTTGGGACCGAATTGAGAAGCCGAGAAGTTTCGCTGAGGCTCAGGGGTTGATTCCTCTTTGCTTCTCTGGGTTGCGATGGTCGGTAGTGTCCCGACAAACTCCGACCACCCATGGAAAGAAGGTATGGATTGGAGAGGGGGTAGCGATAGAAATTGGGGTAGAAACTCAATTTCTTTAAGTTACGGGATGTTAGGGCATCGTTTTGGAAGAGATAGAAGAGGTAGTTGGAGATTAAGGATCACTAGTACCCCAAGTGAAGGTTAGAATAAGGGAAATGATGGAGGCGGGTGTGGTTATCGCTTTATAGGGGATGAAACCCTATAAATATTGGGTCCAAATAGAGAGGAAAGAAATGAGGAAGGTGAGGGGGAGAAAAATGAAGGTAAATAAAGAAGCAAGAGAGAGAAATCATGGGGAGAAAGCCACATACACTGTTCACACAAAATAAGGAGTCAGATCCAAGATAGGAGACAATTTCTCTACCCTTGGATCTAAATCTGACGACTGGGAGGGCTAAGCACATAAATTAAATCTAGAAACCTTGGAATCTTAGTGTGACAACCCGATAAAATCAAGGACAAATTTGATTTACATCCAATAAATTCATTTTCTTTTCCCTTTCCTTATCTATTATATTTAAGATAATAAACATCATACAAATAAAGTGAAGTTTGAGAACTAGCCTAGTTAAGACATGTAGAATCCAATTCACATTAGTTTTCACTTTTAGAGACTCCAACATTTTATTTTAATATTTTAATTCATATCTTATATTTTCTTTGCTTGATAATTTAAGGCATTTGGGAATATTCAATTCATGTGAAACTTGACACCCAAGAAACATGATTTTCACATTATCTTTGAGTTTTAGAATTTCCTTTTAGTAGTTCTATCACAATTAGAGTTTTTGGTCCACCATCATTATATTATCATAACATTACACTGTCATCATCATTATTTATTATTTAGAGTCCCATTATGCTCACAATACTACCAAAAGAGTTATATTTCATTATTATGCATGAAATCCTATATATTGATCATTTATCTCATTAAGTTTATTAATTCTGTATTTATTTGGATAATGTAATATTATTCTCAACTATGGACACATAAATCTTCTAAGCATATTTTTTCTCTTAACATCATACCTTAGTCAATATTATCACATGTGACATATTTTATGTATCCTTTATTAGTCTAATAATTAATATAAAAGCATTATGTCATATTTGTTCATATGTCTACATATGTTAGGGTGAATTATTCATGCAGTATCATTTTAGGGTTACAATTAATTTCTTTTAGGTATATCTTCATTCTTGTTTTGTAAAATCTAAGGAACCAAGCACATCATCCTCCTATTCATGGGATCATGGTTTCTGGAGTCAAAATGCTACATTTTAGTATGTTACAACACTCCATCCATTAAAAGGATTTCTTACTCAAAATATAATCAACCAAACATCATCAGCGAACTACTCTCCACCCCTTAAAAGGTTAGACCTAATAAGTCAAAACCAACATCAAGGTACTTTGGTCACTTATGCATCTTTTAGTTGTAAATATTTTATGGGTTTATGTTGTTCATGTATCCATCTACGAAGTCATAGGATGCAAAAAGGGTAGGTCAACTAAACCTTTTTTCACAAGACTCATGTCCTAATCATCACTCCAAACATGAAAACTATGGTTTAGCGTGTCTATTCCAACTAATTCTAGGGTTTCTCCACTAGAACTTCACATATCTCTTCATTGTGACTTATCTCATGAAAACATTGACAAAATTATAGAAATTTTTTGTACACACAATAGTATAATGAAAATAATTTTTGATGATAAGAAACATTATGATGTAAACAAACATGCCGGTCATAAATCAATACGAGAACCAAGTCACAATATTTCCAAATTAGGATCTCCTTTTCCTACCTATACCTCATCTTCATAGCCTAATTCCATCATTAAGAGAAACCTCATAACATCCAAAGATATATGTTACCATTAACCTATATGGTAGGGTAATATCATCTAACCTCATCACATTAGGGTTTTCTCATCATGATTATAATGTGAAACTCATATCAACCTTTCATCATCTGATGAATAACATAGACCTATTCTAGGGTGAACATTTCACCTAGAGGGTAACTATCTAAGGTAAGGGTTTTAATTAGGGAGACAAAATTGAAATAGTCAGATTCTGACTACCATGGGCTCTAATAGCATGTTGTAAAGAGTGGGATCCACTCTCTACTAGAATTGGAGGAATAAAACATCCATTCCAAACACCCACAAACGATATGATGGAATAGGTGTAAAATTTTCAAATCTCAAATAATGGTATACAAAGACCAAAGTACAACATCATGATATAAATTATGACTATAATCAATTTTACAAAAGTACAACATCATTTCCTATATAGGGTTTACATAAAAGATACCACATACGGATCTATGTAGAGGGAAATTTAAACTATATCCAATCCGTCTCCAAGCATAAACTTCATAAGATAGGTCCATGTTGAATGCCATATCCTCCATGTCTTACCCCTAGGGTAGGAAGCATACCCCAACAAGAAGGAGAAAATTAGATGACATCACATAAGGCTGGTATGTGCATTCTGAAAAGGAAATTGATCAATATATGGAATAAAGGACACCAAAATAACAATGCTTCCCATAGAAGAGGAAAGAACCACCCAAATGAGTATCAAGAGAAATGAATTACAATTATATGATAACAAAAGAATACTTGCCATTAAATCAACATAAACGTTTGTACCATAAAAGCATATATAAAGAAATTAGGGCACATAACCCATTAATAATATCATCGACATGCATGCATGTGAGATAAGCATATCACTATAACAATATGAAGACAATGGAGGCCAAGCCTCATAATCTTAAAACCTGATAGAGAGTGTCACATAACCATACTCCCCAATATATAAAGTGTGGGAAGAAAACCCAGGTATGGGGCACATAACCTCCAACCCAAAATTATAATAAGGGCACATAACCCCCAAAACCAATGTAATTACAATACTATAGGGCTATTGAATCACATAACATGCTTAATGTAGAGGTAAGTAAAAAGTATAATATGAATAAATAAGATTACCATCACATAAATGGATAATATAAACATCCACCATGTAAGTTGCAAAATTAGGGTTCCTTCAAGAATAAAGTAAAAGTTGGAGTCAAAAGAAAGTTGAACAAAATAGGATGATCAAGTAGAACGTTTCACATGGAATAAAATCTCAAAAAAGAGATATTGTGTTGGCTAATATGTCAAGAGTGAGAGAAAGTAAGTTTATTGCTCAACAAGAATAATAGGGGATGAAAACATACCTTACTTCAGAGTCTAAATGGTCCAAAGTCAGTCCTAGGTTCAAGCCAAGATCTCCAAGGCACCTATTAAGCATATTGTAGAGTTAGGGTTAGGTTTACATTAACTTCATAAACCCTAAAAATCACCTTTTTATTCTTTGTGAACTAGGTTATCAAAACTGTGCCATCTTTTAGGTTATATTTTCCTAAGTTCATAACATATTTTACTTTATTTTTCTGGCTTATAGATTATTAATCTTAAGAACTAAAAAAAACCAAATCAATTGAGAAAATCCATAAAATAAAATATTTATTAAATTCAAATTTGGCAATGAAATTGATACCACTGGATAGATTATATTTTTTGAATTTAGAACATATTCTCTTTTATATATCTGATCCATAAATTATTTATTATGAATTTTAGAAGATCGACCAATCAAAAAATACCAAAAATCCTTGTCGGCAGATAAAATCCGATAAGTTGTCAACTTTGCGGAGTTGGGCCAATCACGCTCGACCAACACATTGCTCAAGCCAGTGCAAATCTTAGTGCAAAAAGGAGAAGTTATGAGGGCCAAAAGACATTTATGCTCCTGGTGAAAAACTAAACACAACAAGAGACCAGAAGGGAAAAAGAGAGAACTCAATACCCCTTATCTTCTGCCTCGACATACCAGACAAAGCTTCTTTAGTGGTGTGAATATATGCATTATCAAAACAAAATAACCAGAAATGGGGAGAGAAAACATACCCATTGAGTCCGCCGATACCATACGATCCCAACAATCCCAAGATGAGGTAGTTTGGCTACCAGAACATCAACTTAGCCATTTTCCATGACCACAACAAGCTGGGGATACATGTGACTCAGAAAATGATGGGCCTTAGTCACAGACAAAACATCAGCATATTCAGAAACCCATAACAAATTCAGACACTACGTAAGCTGTGAGAAATTGGAAGCAAAGACCCTCCAATTTGACCTTTTTTCTCAACTACCGAAAGAAGAACAAAAAGAGGGGAATTTGGTATGTTTGCCTTGGGACCAAATTGAGAAGTTGAAAATCTTCACCGAGGCTCAGGGATTGATTCTGCTTCGCTTCTTTGGGTTGTGATGGTCAACAATGTCTCGGCAAACTCCAACCACCCATGGAAAGAAGGTATGGCTTGGATAGGGGTAGCGATAGAAAACGGGGCAACAACTCAGTTCCTTCACGTTACAGGAGGTTATCACATAATTTTATAAGAGAGAGAAGAGGTAGTTGGAGATTAAGGATCACTAGTTGAATATTGATCAAATATTAAGAGCATGATGACTCCATTCCTTGAGTTCAATCTGGATGTTTGTGACAAAGGAACTATACAATCACGATAACACTAATCACAAAATTATGTTGAAGTTGTTCTCTAATTTTCAAATTACTTGGGTAGCAATGATGTGACTCTAAATACCTCTCATTGCTTGTGATGTCATAATATAGTTATGGACATTCACTGCCAATGTAAACTGGGACCTATAGGGTCACACACATAGGATGAACATGGAATAGGAGTTTAGTCATAAATAAGGTTTAAATTGGTTACTAAAGTGTTTAGGTAATCAACTTAAACAACACTGGCCATCACTTGGCAGACTGGAGTGTCCAACCGACCAACTGGGAATGCCACTCGAGCATTTGAGAAGTTTAGTCGACCGACTGGATAATCAGTAAGTCTGATCAAGGAATCAATGCTGACATCATGATGTTAATTAATAATTGCATTGAAAGCCAATAAGTTTGACAATAGGAAAATGCTCGTCGACTGATTGGAGAGCCTAGTCAATCGACTGGTGGTTCGCAACAACTAAAAATTTATGAAATCCAAATCCGTGTTTCCACGAGTTTGTGGAAACCCTAACCCATCCACTCCTATATAAAGAGGGGGGGTGGTGGCCAAGTCTCTTAGTATAGATACACCTCATCTCAACATTGTGGTAAAGTGAGGGACATAGACATTTACCTATAGAAAGGAGAGATATACAAAGGGGAGAAAGTCGATGCTAGTGTGTTGAAAACATGAAGGTACAAACCTTCCCATTAGTTCTAAAAGAATGACAAGATCTACCCGTGGTCCGCAAGGACTATGTAGTAGCATGGAGATAGTTTCCATCATGATAGGAGGACTTGTAAACCACCGTATGTGGTGCTACACTAGGGGACCACCATGAATAATAGGATGGGTTTTGCTTAAGAAAGAAGCACAATGCTGCAAAGATTGTTGCTAGACTTGTTCCAGGACCAGGTATATGTCTTGCAACCTTCCTTCCCATTTATAGTTATTGACATGATACATTGGTTTATGGGGATATGGAATGATTTTTTTGTTTCCACTACCATCTCTGTCGCTAGATTTCCCCACATTATATCCATCATTTATTGTTATATTTTAATATATTTAGGTTATCTTTTAACATAAACAAATGTGACATCCGAAAAACACACCATTAAACTTGCATTGTCATTCTCTATCAGAGGGGTACCATGACTAGGAGAAAGAAGGAGGAAAGTGAAGAAACCCTACCTGATGGACTTTGGCAATGGAAATGATGATAAATATTCTCCATATATAGGTCCCATCCAAAACTTTTTCTCATATTTACTTTATCTTGAAATTTATGTTTTATATACTTTTGATTTAAGTGATAACATGTCATAGATGCCTGACCAGTTTTTCTTGTTTAGGACATGGAATTAGCTTAGTGTAATTTATTGTATTGGATTGCATCCTTCTATGGATGGAAATTGTTATTGGAAGTTTTATATAAAATTTGTCTCTTTGGTATGTGCATGATTGATCACCATGTTCATAGTTTTAGATATTTAATTGTTACGTAGACTCAAATTAATCTACTAGATGAATTTATTTAAACATAATTAATATCATACTTCATAAGAGGGATTAAGACAATGAGGGAGAGTATCCAATGTTCGTCATCCAATCTACTACTTAAACGTTGCAGAATAATGCTTTTGACTGTAAAGGATAGCGTGTTATGCTGCAGAAGCTGGTGACATAATATATGAATTTCCTAACTTAACTAATAGTAAATAGTTCATAAATTGGATTCATCTCTTGCACAATAGTTACATTGTGGTAAAAATGAGGATCCTAAAGATTCCCATCCACCTTCTCACTATACATTCTTGTTTACATTGTCTATTTAGTCTTAGTTTTTCATTAGTTCATAATCAAACCCAAAATTTCCTACAATTTAGCTGATTGATCTTAATTAGTAGTAGTCTTTAGCCTCACAACTCTATGTGTTTAATAACTTGGGACTCATAATCCCATATTAATTCGACATGTACACTTATGTTTTGCATGCACATTTAAATCATGTCAAGTTTTTGGCATTATTGTTTGGGAGTTGGGACGGTTAACACTATGATAAGTTAGAATGTGGGACTCTAGAAAAATTTATTTATATTAAAATTCAATTGTTAAATCTTTTTATCTAAAATTGGTTGCTATATCTTTTGAAATTTAATTGCTACATCTTTTTGTCAAAATTATACTCACAATTTTTGTGACAAATACAACACAAAATGAGATTTCTAAAAACCAAAATGGCGGTGAGACCCTAATCAAATTAAAAAGCTATAGATTTAAAACTAATAGAACATTTAAGCATTTCATATAAATACTTGAAGAAAGGCCCAAACTTCACATTTATTAATATCAAGTAACTTTACAAGAGTTTGGTGGTTTCATCCACAACATGTACACAAAAGGTATCCTCTAGATAGTTACAACGTTTACTATGCATATGGCATACAACCAAAAACTCAAGTCGATATACATCATATACAAATCCCTCTGCCAGAAATTGAGAGTATAGGGATGACCCTAGGACTCTAACCAAAACTATATCAATCTCACAACTCAATTGATCTCCTAACTAAGGCTCCACACCACCAAAAGGTATGATCCCACAACAGATCATCGTAAAGGTGTGGAAACCCATGGGGCGAAACCCCATGTCCCAATGATTTGATATAACAACTAATAACATTTATTACTTACAAGTAACTTATGTAATTAAATCTATTAAAGTAGATAATCTAGTGGGTTGGAGAACTACTCAAAGCCAATATAGCAAACCAGTATAGGTAATGGGACCAAGCATGTGAAGATAAGAATCACATATGAATTTTAGAAATATAGAAGCAGTAATCATAGAATATGATTTGCCAAATAACCCTAAACAAATATGCTACATGACTGAATTATACATTTTATTAAGTCCTAGGCAGTTTAAGGTGTACCACTAAAATTACTGATTGACCAATACAAAGTCACAATCAGCCCCATATAAGATCTAGGATGACCAAACTGTAAATATCTCTTCCCCTTGATCTGTACTATAAGACCCCAAACCTTTCTTAGTGGTTTTACATGATTTATTACCTTAATAAAGTGCTTAAAACTTTAATATAACCTTGTTATGTGCTTTTATACCATGCGACAAGCTTAAGTTTCAAGTTTGGTCATGTTTGGACACTGTTTGAGCAAGTCATGAAATTTTGTACACATTTTGGACTTTTATGAAATTTACCCATATTTGAGATTTTTCTTGCAATTTTCCATATGAATTGTGTTCCTTACAAGTTATCATATCATTCTTGAGTTGTTTGTATCTTGGGGAACCTTGGTGCACCTTGGTTTGATGGTGACACCTCTATACAGTGAGTTAGGGTTTTGCTCTCATGGATGAGCTACCTTGAGAGGCCATCAACCGATGGTTCCCCTTGGATGGATGAAAACTGATGGTCATACTTAGGTGGGAAAAACTGAGGTGATCTCTAGATTTGGTAGGTATATTGTCTTCTCTCTTGGGGTCCCTTGAGTCGATGGTTTTCTTGGAAGGGGTGACCAATCAATGGTTTTCAACCTAGTGGCCTAGGGTTTCATCAAACGATGGTCAAATAGTGATGAAACTCTATGGACACCCTAAGAGGGTAAATATAAAATGGCCTCAAAGACTCCACAACTAATGGATCTGCTTCTTTCATGGGCGTGATGTCCCTTGGCCATGAACACTTGGCAAACATGTTAGGACACCTTAGCCTTCTCTTCTCTCTCTCCCATGGCTTTATGAACCTCCTACCTTCCATGCAAACGAACTTTTTGGACTTATTTATCTTCCTTGATATCTAGAGCTTCCTCCTCCTTTCTATAGTGGAGAATAAGGTTCCCAAGGTAGGAGAAGGTGGTCGATATCATTGCATGTGCGACTAGGGTTTAGATCTACCCTCTTTTGGAGCTTATGGAGCTTCCTTTGCTTGTTCTTGACCTAAGAAAGTAAGCTATCCTTATTTCTCTTCATTTTTATTTCTTTTCTACCTCCTTTCTTCTTCTTGGTCTTGGTAATGGTGTTCCATGGTAGAGCTTTCTCTAGAGCTTAAAGAACCCTTCTTTCTTGTTTCCTTAATATGGGGTTTGCTCTCTTTCTTCGAGAAGGAGCTTGCTTGGCCATGTGGAGTGCTAAGATAGGGTTTCCTTCCTCTAGTGCTCGATCTACCTTGCTATTTGTAGCTTGTTATTCTACCTAGAGGTGAGTTATATAACTTTCTCCATGTTTATTACTTAGTTGTATCTTGCATGTGCTAGATCTTTCTCTAAAACTAAGTTCTAAGTAGAAAGATCATCCCTTCACATAGGGTTTGAGATTAGGTGCTAGTATCTTGGATGGTTTATCATCTTGGATGTGTTCTAAACCTTGTGAGTAAACTTCCTATGATATAGGAAGCATTAGGGTTGGATTTCTTGAGAAACTATGGCTCTTGGTCTCTCTTGAATGATGGGTTTACTTAGGTTTTGAGGGATATTTTCCATCCTTCTTCTACACCAGATGGTTTGGTTCCTTTTCTATTTTGTTTGGATATTGTGTACCAATTGATGGGGGTTACTTTGCTACTTTTTTGGGATCTTTCTCTTAAGCACAAATGATGGACATGCTTCCCCCTCTACAAACAATGGTTAAGGTTTCCATATTCGATGGTCTTTAGTACTTATATGTGGCGGTTCCAATGATGGCTTTCTTGGTTTAATGAATGATGGATTTTCTTTGGTCTTTGGATCAGTTCTTCCCACCTAATGATATCAACCAATGGCCCCACTGAGTCTCACAAATGATGTCTAGTTTGGGTCATCAAAAAATGGTTGTTCTGAGTCTCAACTAATGGCTCATTTGGCTCATGATTTGATGGTCCAAAACTGATGGTGACACAGAGTGTCACAACTGATGGGGGTCCTGGACACCACAACTAATGGTGGTCCTGGACACTACAACTGATGGTTTTCTTTAAGTGATCAACCGATGGTGGGCTATATTCCCATAATTGATGGTATGTTTTGAGTCAACAACCAATGGTGTTTCTATTTTGTCAAATAATGGCTTGACTAGGTTTAGTTGGTGACTCAACTATGTCACAACTCGATGATTTTCTAAGTGGTTTGTTCATGGTGTTTGCTTGTGTTATAACCAATGTTTTACCTTCTCAACATCTGATGGTTTTGAGTTTATGCTTATGGTATCTTTGTTTGGTTTTAATAATGTATAACCGATGGTGATTTGTCCTTAATCATGTAGTTTTACATTTGCCCTCATATGAATGTAAACTTATGACCACCATAATGAAATAAGGTGTAATGCTGATCTAGCTTACCTTGAGACACAAAGCCCTAATACAACCAAGTGGTGATAGTTGATCATACCTAATCTAGTTGTTGAACCTAACCCTAATATAATCCAATGATGGTGATTGCTTATGCTTAGATCCCTCGTGTAACTTATGTGGTGATGGAATATCCTTACAGTGTGGTTGTAACCCTAAGCTGCTAGTAGGTGAACATCCTAATGCAAGGTTATGCTAAACATGCATATCACAAGTATGGTGATGGTTTTTTGAGCCTTTTGTAAGGCATGGAAAGACAATGTTGTCCTTTTAGGTGATTATGATGTGATGGTCTTAATGATCTTTGGGCATGGTTGAGCCCTATTGGAAGTATGGTCCTCTTGTTTATGTGATAGGGAATGACATCATGTGGTGATGTGACAAGATTAATAACTCATATGCTTTTTTTATCTTCTAGAGTTTCTATACCTTAATGCTTGCTAGAATTGAATTAGGGCTTATATGTCCAATTTTTGATGCAATCTTAATTCACCCAATTGGCAATAACTGATCAAGTGAAACCTTAATCATGTAGTGCCCTATGCCATAGATCCATTCTAGTGTCAAAACTTGTTGGATGGTGAAAATGAGTATTCCTAAGGGAAACTCAGAGCACATACTATTGAGTATGCGAAATGCAAGTGACTTTGTGTCCTTGTTGTAACGACCCCGCCTTCCAGTAACCCCCAATTAAAGGAGTCCCAGAGGACGGTGCCGTTATCCGATTTCCAGATCAAGGTTCAACAATTAATTGATAACAATTAATAAATTCTACTAAACTATATGGAAAAGCTGAAATAAATTTTTTTTTGCATACCTTTGAAAATTTTGGATATCTAATTTCTATCCAGAACTAGGACTAACTAACTAATCCTCCTCGGACTTTAATTCATGTATTTCACAATATGATGAATTATTGTTTGTCCTTTTAGTTTTGTACCTAAAACGCCGACAAACAAAACATCAGTCAGCCGAAGCTGGTATGTGGGGGAAACAAATAATGTGCAACTATATTAACAATGTAAACAGTCAATTATTCATTTAACAACCAAATTTACATTTTAAGCCATACTACTCAATCCTTACCTATCCCCTAACTCTATGCTGTCCTTGCATGCTACCTCTCTTTAGGTAGTTCCTTACCCCCATGGTCCTACCTTACAGGTAGCCAATACATAGGGTATGGAGTCGCATGGCACTACCCAAGAAGTAGCCCAATATCTAACTCCAAGTGACTTGATGGTCCTACCCCATTGGTAGCCACATACTAAGTCAACTAATAAGTCACAGAGGGGACCGGGATCTGATCCAGTAGGCACATAACTTAGGTGATAGTCATATCCACATTATAGTTTGCATAAATTAAAATCATCCAACAATTAATTCATGTCATCGATGAAAACCTCGGTAAATCTCGAAACACATAACTCGATATATTCATAAGTGTAACCACATACCTCTTATTGCAGATTTGAATACAGAATCAAGTATGAAGAGAGAGAATATCCAAGTAGACAAGAAAATTGCATAGAGACCCTAAAATAAACATCCCAACTATATTTCATCAAAACTTATTCAATTCCATCTTATTCCTTGGGGTTTCTATTCCAATTTTAGGGTTTCCTTGGAAATTACAATTTTACCTCCATACTTTAGTTATCATGAACCCTAATTCCTCAAAATCACCTAAAACCCTTAGTTACTCTCCTTTTAATATTCCTAACAGTCTTATGACCATTATTTAGCAAATTACTTCCTTCATTCAAAATAACATAGTTTTCTTTCTCTTTTACCCTAAATTAGGGATCCCATATACATTACTTTCCATAAACCCTAATTTAACCAATTTTGTATTCAAAACAGATAGAAACTCCATCATATACATCAACAGGTTATTACCTTTATAATTACCCCTTTATCTTTCAAAGATACCTCTTTTATACACCATTAGGGTTTCTAATTAACTTGAAATGCATTTTACTAGAAAATTAAAGTACTTTTGCAAAACGAACTAGAATCAGGTTATACAATCATTTTTATTAGATTCCTTGCATTTTTCTACCCAACTTTCACATATAAAGTTTTCTCATTGGATATTCCTAGCATTTTCTATTAATTTTGCAAGGAAAAGCAATTTCCTAAATTATTTGAGTAGAGAGAGATGTATACTGAATTTTCATGGACGTTCGATTGGTGCGCCTTTGGTCCGCGCCTTGATCAGACATCCCTCATTGATTGGCTCCACTAACAGAGTGATGCGCGTGGCTGTGGGTTGTCATCCGTCAGATGGCGCTCGAGTCCACAATGGATCTCGATCGAACGTTTCGCGTCGCCTCGCTCCACTCAGCGAGCTACCTCAGCGTGCCTCTCCTGAGGTCGTTGGATCTCGCTCAGGCCCACCGTGCTCCCCGATCCGACGACTCCTTCTCATCGTCCTCCTCTTCTTCTTATCTGCAACTTGCGGTGGCACCGCGGCTGGGGCTCGTCAGAGCGATGGTAATAGGGCAGAAGAGAGGATGTGGGCGCTTGGGAATAGGCCGTTTGAGGTCGCTAGGGTGTGAGGACTCATGTGATGGTCTTTATATAGGACATAGGGGACTCCTCTAGGGTTTTCTCAACCCTGCTACCAACTGTCTTCTAGCCCAATTGGGCGTTTCATGAATAGGCGATGAGAACCCAACAAAGTAGGGTCGAGAAGCTTCGCCTCTCACGCCCAGACTCAATGAATAGGTTTCCAAAAGTGCACAAGCACTAGATCGCGAGAAAAGTGATGGGGAAAATTCCCCTGTGGTCGTGCTATAGTCCATGTCCCTATGGGACTTTGGACGATGAGCCGGGTCAGTTGGATCAAGATCCAACGACCCCTATTGTCCGCGTTCAACCAAAAAAAGGAAAGATTTCCCAAATTGCAAGGGAAAATCCTATCATAAGGATAATCTTGAAAAATCGATAAATCCGAAATCTTAATTCCATTTTTATTCAAATTTTGAGGGAAACTCTTTTATGTTTTTATCTCTCATCCTGCAAAATTTGAGATCATTATATCAATTAAACAGTTCCTTTTCTTTGGTTGCAAGAAAACACCTTTTTATTCATATTTTCCACATATTCTTTATTTCCCTTGCTATTATTTAATTATCCTGAGTTCCTTGAACCCCAAGGATCCTTTATAACACAAAATCCTATTATGGGAAATTATCTTTTAGCCTTTTAATCATATTTTATCCATTTTCTTATATTTCCATTATCCCATTGAAGTCCTTTTTCGTTTCTTTTCCTTTTTCTTTTAATTGGGCTAAATGGCCAATAAGGCCCATCAAGAAATCATGCAAGGCCATTATATACGAAATTCATTCAAATCAAACCATGAAATCAAACATTGATCTTATTTATCTTTTAAAGGAGATTCACAAATCTCATTACATGTTTTAGAAAATGATGTTATAACATCCTCCCCTCCTTATAGGAATTTTCCCCTCAAAATTCGACAATCAAGAAAACAAATCAGGATATGCTTTTTCCATGTCCGTCTTTAGCTCCCATGTGGCCTCATCCTCTCCATGGTGCTTCCAAATAACCTTTACCATCTCAATATTCTTATTTCTGAGCTCTTTTACCTTGGTATCTAGAATCCGCAAAGGTAACTCAGGATAAGACAGCTTTCCTTGAAGCTCAATAGGTTCAATGCTCAGCACATGACTTGGATCTTGCACATATTGCTTCAGATTGGACACGTGAAACACATCATGCATCATACTGTATTGAGGAGGTAACGCCAAATGATATGCGGCCTCACCAATCCGTTCTAACACTTCAAACAGACCCACATATCGGGGGCTCAACTTTCCTCTATTTTTAGCTATAGCTCGGAGCGGTCGGATTTTCAGAAAAACATGTTCTCCCACAGCGAAATGCACATCAGTCCGCTTCGCATCAACATACGACTTCTGTCGGTCCTGGGCTCTCTTTAGCCTTTGCCTGATCAAAGCAACTTTATCTGCATACACTTGGAGTTCATCTAACCTCAATAAGGTCCTTTCACCGACATCATCCCAGTGAAGTGGTGACTGACACGATCTCCCATATAGAGCTTCATATGGAGGCATCCCGATACTGGCTTGGTAACTATTGTTGTAAGCGAACTCAGCTAAAGGTAAGTACTGCTCCCATGATCCACCCCAATCGAGCACACAAGCTCGCAATAGATCCTCTAAGGTCTGAATCGTCCTTTTTGACTGTCCATCTGTCTGGGGGTGATAAGCGGTACTGAACTTCAACCTTGTTCCTAGTTCCTCTTGCATCTGCTTCCACAACTTGCAAGTAAACTTTGGGTCTCTGTCTGAGATGATGGAACTGGGTACGCCATGCAAGCGTACTATCTCTCTAATATATAGCTCAACTAAGTCTGACACCTTGGCAGTGGTTTTTAGGGCAACGAAGTGTGCTGACTTGGTAAGGCGATCTACCACAACCCATATTGCATCATGACCTCTCTTGGTCTGAGGTAGACCTACCACAAAATCCATGGTGATCTGCTCCCATTTCCACTATGGAATCTATATAGACTGTAAAAGTCCGTCGGGTCGTTGGTGTTCAACCTTCACCATTTGGCACGTAAGACAACTGGCTACATAAGCTGCAATGTCTCTCTTCATTCCTGGCCACCAGAAAAACCTCTGCATGTCCTTAAACATCTTAGTAGTTCCTAGGTGTACCGTGTACTTAGAACCATGAGCCTCTTGTAGGATACATTCCTTCAATGGTGAATCTTCAGGAACCCATATGCGATTCTCAAATCGGATTCCTCTGTCTATTCCCAATGAAAGACGGGTCTGAGGCTTCTGCATCAAGCCTTTCATCTTGTCAAGTCCTCCACTCGCCAACTGTGCTGCAACAATCTCACTCAATAACTCAGACTGTATCTGGATATTGGCCAATCGAACTCGATCATCTAACGGTTGAGGTGACCATTCCACCAGATCTTCTAAGATCTTCCACTGTCTGGACAACACAACTGCACACCTCAGCTGTTTCTGACTCAAAGCATCGGCTACGACATTCGCCTTCCCTAGATGATAGGAAATGGTGAAGTCGTAATCCTTCATGTACTCCATCCAGCGTCGTTGTCGTAGGTTCAAGTCTTTCTGCGTCAGAAGATACTTCAGGCTCTTATGGTCGGTGAAGATTTCAAAAGTGGCACCATACAAGTAATGCCGCCAAATCTTCAAGGCATGGATGATAACGGCTAACTCGAGGTCGTGGGTTGGGTAATTCACCTCGTTGGGCTTGAGTTGTCAGGAGGCATATGCAACCACATGCCGATTCTGTTCCAATACACAACCAAGTCCCATCTTTGATGCATCGGTGAAAATCATGAAACCCTCATTGCCTGATGGTAGAGTCAAAACCGGTGCAGTGGTCAGCTTCTCTTTCAGCTCCTGAAAACGGGCCTCACAAACATTGGACCACACAAACTTCACATCCTTCCGGGTCAACATAGTCAAAGGCAAGGCAGTCTTTGAGAAATCCACAATGAAACATCGATAGTATCCTTCTAACCCCAAGAAGCTTCATATCTCATAGGGGTTCTTCGGTGCTGGACAATCTCGAACCGCCGACACTTTAGCTGGATCTACAAAGATTGTTCCTCCTGAGATGATGTGTCCAAGGAACATGACTCGGTCTATCCAAAACTCACATTTAGAGAACTTCCCATAGAACTTCTGCTTTCTCAAGATATCAAGGACTTTGCTTAGGTGGTCTCGGTGTTGATCTACGTCATCCGAATAAACCAATATGTCATCTATGAAGACTATGACAAACGAGTCAAGGAAGGGTTGAAACACACTGTTCATAAGGTTCATGAACACACTAAATGCATTGGACAACCCAAAAGGCATGACCACAAACTCATAGTGGCCATACCGGGTTCTAAAAGCTATTTTCGGGATGTCCTCACTCTTGACCCTCAACTGGTGGTAACCCAATCTTAAGTCGATCTTGGAAAAGACTCGAGCCGACTTCAACTGGTCAAACAAGTCATCTATCCAGGGTAAAGGGTATTTGTTCTTAATGGTAGCCTAGTTGATCATCTGGTAGTCTATGCACATTCGGAGCGAACCATCCTTTTTATTTACAAAAAGAACCGTCGCTCCCCATGGTGATGTTCTAGGGTGGATAAAACCCTTATCCAACAATTCCTATAATTTCTTCTTTAGCTCAAGCAATTCAACATGGGCCATTCTATAGGGTGCTCGGGAAATAGGGTTTGTACCAGGGGCTAGCTCTATGGAGAAATCTACCTCTCTTTCGGGAGGAATTCCAGGTAGATCATCTGGGAAAACATCTGCATAGCCCCTAACTACCTCTATTTCTTCTAAGGGTTGCACTTTGGGTTCTGGCTCGGTGACTACTGCTAGGAAAGCTCGACACCCTTTACTCACCATCCATTCTGCTTTAACGGCTGACACATATGGGATGGTGGTGGCATCCTTCCTACCCCTAATGACAAAAGGTGGTTGACCTGGTCTCTTGATGATCACTTTCTTCTCTCTACAGTCAATATTGGCCCTATACGTATAAAGCCAATCCATGCCAATGATTACGTCAAAATCATTCATGTCAAGAAGGATAAAGTCTGTAGGAAAATCATGATCTCGATATTTCACAAATACCACTGGGGTTTTCAAAAGGGAAGTAAAGATTCGACCACTCGGGGTTGTAACATCTAAGACATACCCTAAATCCTTGATATCCAAACATGGCACAGTTGCAAGATTTCTCGAAATGAAAGTATTAGTAGATCCAGAGTCAAACAAAGCTTTCGCATTATGTCCCATAACTTCAAGCATGCCTACATTATTGTTCACCATGCATTAGACCATTACATGCTTAACTTTAAGACAGAAAAGAAAACTCTAATGGTTATTACCTCAATCAACCGATTGGCATTTGCTTGAGCTTCCTCATTATCAATGGCAAACACCCGAGCTTGTCTTCTCTCTCTAGCAGGTGGGGCTGCAACTATAGGTGGTGCTGCCACAGGTGGAGCTGCTACTGGTGGGGCTACTACCTATCCTGGTCCGCTTGGATTTGGCAGAGGGAAAACAGCTTGAAGGTGCCCTTCTTGGTGGCATCGGTAGCATACCTTCTTCTTGTTGCGGCACTCACCGACATGCCACCTCCCGCAGGTGCGGCATCGAGGTCGGTTGTTCTCTTGACGGGGCTTCCCCTTTCCTCCATGTATTCCTTTATCATGATGATGTCCCAGACCCTTCTTGTGGTTGTTTCTCGGGCCTTGGGCTCCTTCAGTGAAACCCAAATACCCCTTGGGTGGAACTTGGGCATGCATCACGGTCCTCTCCATATCTAAAGTAGTGTTGTATGCCTCGACGAAGGTTTTGGGTTTACTTGCCATCACATGGGGCTTGATGGCAGGGTGAAGATGTTCCACGAAGTGGTCCACCCTCCTTTCTTCATCCATCATGTGTACAAAACATTCCTAGAGGCGGAACCTGCGACCAAAGTCTGCAACTGAGGAGCTTCCTTGAGTCATGCTAGTGAACTCTCTTTCTTTCTCCTTCCTTGCTGAAACGGGGAGCAATCTGGCGGTGAAGATGGTCTTGAAGTCCGTCCATGCCATTGGTTCCTCACTTAGGTCTCTTCCTGTGATATGGTTCTCCCACCATATCTTGGCTGCCCCTTCCAAAAGGTGAGTAGCAAATAGAACCATCTTAGTCGGCTGCACCTCGAGCATACGTAACCCGTTCTCGACTGCAAGCATCCAAGCTTCAGCCTTGTCGACTACTTCAGATTTGTCTTCTCCCCAGAACTTCTCGACGTTCAGCTTGATGAAGTCCAGGATGGTGGCTCCCAGTCGAGGTCGAACAGGAAGTGGCTCACCATTCTCATTCCTTGTCATGTCCCTAAGAGCCAGTGCACGGATAGCCTCAGTCAGTTGTTTTTGTTGTTCCATCCAAACTGCATATGTGGTGTGAATCACCATGGCTGGTTCTGGACCACCAGGCTAGTCCTCCTCCATTTGGGCTTCCTCTTCATACACATGGTGTTCTTCATATTCTGGTCCTTCTCCTTGTTCTAGGTTAATGCCGGGCATTGGTTCAGGGTTGGGGGCCTCATGCACAGCTTCTTCAGGCCTCTTTCTCTTCTTAGAGGTCTCTCCACCATGATTCTGCTTCCTCTTCTCAGAAGACCCATTCTCTTTACTGGGTGGCCCACCTCCACTGGTGGAGAACGGGATTGCCACAACCTTTGTACGAGCCATCTACATAAGCATAACAAACAGACCTTTAGTTTGTCATTATACTAATTATACTTATGTCAGTGATATCTCATTATATATCTTTTATTAATTTGATGGAGGATCCCTTAATCCTTAACTTACTTGCCCATACCACATGAGGGTGATGAAGAGAGAGAAAACCCTAACTCTTAAAGTCCTTAATAGAATTTGTGATGAGAAGGGATGAGTAAGATGAGAAAGTCCTAAAGGTGTCTTATTTTGATTCAAATCCTAGGACATCGGCCAGGCAGTCACACATTCCAGGAGTCCTCGTATTCCGACTAGCGGTGCGGAGGAAAATTTTGCCAGCCCCCAAAAGTGATCCTTTTCTAGACACCTCAGTATTTTGGAAAATCCTCTAATAACTGCCTTGGGTTCTACAGAGTTTGTAAAATTTAATAATTATTAACAATTAAATGGAGAACCTAGGCTCTGATACCAAATGTAATGACCCCGCCTTCCGGTAACCCCCAATTAAGGGAGTCCGAGAGGATGGTGCCGTTATCTGTTTTACGGATCAAGGTTCATCAATTAATTGATAACAATTAATAAATTCTACTAAACTATATGGAAAATGTAACATCCCTGACCTGGGTTATAAGCTAACCCTAGGTGTTTTGCCTAAATATGTAATTAAATCCTTGTGATTAACTTTGGGCATGTAATTAAGTTTCTCAGAAACATATATTTTAGTTTTTGCTCCTTTTTATATAAAGTTGTAGCATTGTTTTGTAATACAGGGACCTATGTGCAAATTACCCAGTTAGAAGAATTAACTTGCAAATTTCACATGTTAAGATGATTTCTCTGATGTTGATACATCATGAGAATGATTATGTTGAAGTTAGAGGGATTTCCCAAGCTTGGGCACCAAGGTGCAGCTGTGGAAGCAATCCCGGTGCTTAAAACCCTAATTTGGGGTAAAATGCAATTTACCCAAATTAAGGGATGCAACTTGTAAAATATATCATATAATGTATCTATTAATACTCTTGTCATCATTTAGAGAAGAAATGATGAAGAGGTCACCTCAATTGAATAATCAAGTTATGAATTACACCTTTGTGATTGAATAATCAGGGTGTATGTGCAATAGCCCTTTTATGGGTATGTTTAAGTAATAAGATGATCTTCTTTGCTCTCATTTCTTGACCTTAATAGGAAGTTGTCCTTAAAAGAAAGAAGAGAGGATGAGCTATGAAGGGTGGAGGGACTTAGTTGAAATTATGGAGAATTTATGAACTTATAATTAGAACCCCACCCCAAGTATATATACACTCCACCTCTCTACGCAAGGGAACTTTCCCTTCGTTTCCTTACTGTTATATTCACCCAAAAACGACCAAGGACTGCCTTGGAGCTAAGGAGGACGACCAAGGGTGCAAGGTAAGTTTGGATTCCTCTTCTTGCCTAAATTCATGGTTAAAACTCGAATTCAAGGTCAATTTCATGACTAGCTCTCATGGCTCTATCTTTCTAGCCATCTTTTCTTGACTTTCCCTGGAGGTTTTCACCTTGGCCAACCTGTGAGAGCTCAAGGACGCCATTAAAGATTGGAGCTCAAAAGCTTGGAGCTCAAGAAGCAAGCTTTAGGCGGGTTTTATAACTCTAAACCCATGCTTTATTATATACATCTTGATTATGCATGTAGATGATAGTTCTTCTTCTTCCCTACTTTCCTTCGCTATTTTGCAAGCAAATCCGTGGGAAATCCTTGCTGTTCTTGAGCTAGGAGATGAATACGTTAATTCCAAGAAAAATCCACCGCTTTTCACTTTATTAAACGGTCTCCCCAACTTGCTCTCTCGGTCTCAAGACCGTGAGGTGAGCAAACGGTCTCAAGACCGAGAGAGGGCAAACGGTCTTCAAGACCGTATAGCAGCGTTGACCGAGCGTGGACCGTATAATAAACCTGTAAATAATTATGTAGACTAATCACCCTCAAAAATTGAGAGGTTAACTCCAAAGGAATCGGGAGATATGTCCTTTTTAATCAACAACTTTAATTGAATTTATTCCTGATTTTCAAACGGTCTGAAATAGCCTTTTTGGGAAAACGGTCTCAAGACCGTGTAAGGTCGTTGACCAGGCGTTGACCGTATGATATTACTGTTCAAAATAATGTTAATTAACAACTTACCAAATTTGATGGACTAATTCCAAACGAGCTAAGAGTTGAAGGGTGATTACTAGGGCAAACCCTAATTGAAATCAGTACTGAAATCACAATAAAATAATGAGTGTTTTTGGGTTGATTGACCTAAACGGTCTCAAGACTGTTTGGGGATCAACCAAACGGTCTCAAGACCGTGTGGGAAATCACCCAAGACCATATGGAGGTATGAGGTCAAGAATAGTTGACCAATTGAAGGTACAATAATACCAAATTACATTGCAATTAAATATTGATATAATAATCAATTCAATGGATCCAACCTTGAAGAAATTTCACTAGAATCCAAAAGTTGGATGGGAAAACGGTCTCAAGACCGTTTGGAACTCATCCAAACGGTCTCAAGACCGTGTGGTGATAACCCAAGACCGTTTGGAGGTCTAGGGTTAAGGTAATTTGATCAATTGAGGGTCCAATTGCAATAAGTTATCAAATTAATCAAAATACTGATTTGTGACTCAATCAAGGTTCAATCCCTATCAAATCACATTAGATCTTGATGAAATCTTGAGCAAACAGTCTCAAGACCGTGTAGAGTTCATCCACACGATCTCAAGACCGTTTGGGCCAAGTTTGGGCCCAAGTGGAGCTCAATTGAAGGGTTCAACCTTGAGTTGATTCACATTGTTGAGTGTTGATGGCTGAACATTGATAGACCTTAATTGAATCGACTTCAACCCTCATTGGTTAACAATTGAGGGTCAATTGAGTGACCAATTGGTTAAACATAACCCTAATTGACGTAATCCATAAGTGGTTACCATGGCTTTGACCTTTTGGGGGCTTCAACATTGATAAACATAATCAATTGAAAAGCTTGAACCTTGTTGAAGGACCAAACGGTTGAGACCATGTGAGCCTCACAGTCTCAAGAACGTTTGAGGGCTCACGGTCTCAAGACCGTGAGAGGCCTCATGGTCTCAAGACCGTGAGAGGCCTCATGGTCTCAAGGTCGAGAGACATCAAACGGTCTCAAGACCGAGAGACATCAAACGGTCTCAAGACCGAGAGACATCAAACGGTCTCAAAACCATGTAAGGCCTCTCGGTCTTGAAGTCAACATGGTTAAACGGTCTACAACCCCTATCAGTTTGGGCTCACAACCTTGAAGGTCACATGGTCTTGAAGTCAACCAAAGCAAACGGTCAACCCATCCAAACGGTCTCAAACCGTTTGGATGTTGAAGGTTGAGATCGTTTAAGGTGTTCAAAGGTTGACTTCACTTAACCAATTGGAGATGTAAATGGTTCAAAGATGCTCTAACCTAAAACCCTAATGATAACCTAGGACATTAAGGGATTAAGTGACTAATGATTTGAACCATGATGGTGATCAATGGGGTAAATTACCAAAATACCCTTGAAGGGTCAATTGAGTAATACCTTGATCAAATCAAACCCTAATCACATGTTAGTGATGTTTTTGGCTATGCTAGCCCATGATGACTTATTTCAACTTGATCTAGAGTGATGTTATCACCATCTACTAGTATGAGGAGAGAGAAAGTACTTCTAGAGAGAGAAAGTACTTCCAGAGAGAAAGTACCCTTTTTAGGTGGAAACTCAATTAAAGAACCTTCAATACACATGAATGTGCATAATTAGGGTATGATCCACCTGTGTGAGATCATGGAAACCCTAATTATGATGTATGATGAATCTTAAGCCAGTCTGAGAGCATCAATGATGATGTTCCACATACATGATGATGTTATGAGTTCAATTCACTTCAATGTGAATAGTAAACCCTAATTCAAGGGTAATGGCATTCAATGTGATTAGTAAACCCTAATTCAAGGGTAATGACATGCTTTATGAGTATTAAACTCTAATTGATAAGAATCAGAGAACTTAGCTCTTACGATAAGAGTGAGAAGTATATTCCTTGTTTTAAATTACCTTTATCAGTTGAGCTAACTATGCAGGTCCTGATATGAAGGTGATCATATCCAGGTATGGATGATGATACTGTATTCATTAAAAGCATGTTAAAGGCTTTATGAATAAGTAAAATATCTTGATGCCTTGTCAGTGGCATCCTATGAGTTAATGGGCTGTAAGAGCCATGAATACCACCAAATCATGCTTCAGAGATGACTGGTGATGAGTATAATGAGAAATGATGATTGATGTGAGTTAGGCTTGTTACATTTAGTATTCTCCTTTCATAGCTGTTATGCTACTGTTATTGTTTGATGAACAATGTGTGATGATTAAATGAATACTAAATGTACCTAACTAATCAAGTATAATGTAGAGCCCTGATCATAGATCCATCATTGTCAGAGATCAAATGATGGTGAAACATGATTTCCTAAGGGAGCTCCTGGAACACATACTATTGAGTATGTGGGGTATATGGATGTGTAGAACCTTACATCCTAGTGTAGGTGATTGATGTAGATGTGTAATCCGTCAACCCTTCACTACTAAACCCTACTGTATCAGTGGAAGGTAAACATGAAACCTCCTGATGACGAAGAAAACATAGATATCCGTATCAGTGGAGATAAACATGAAAACTCCTGATGACGAAGAGAGTACAAAACGCCACTGTAACTCTAAAAATAGCGAAGGACCAGTTTACCCTGGTGAGCTATAATAAGTAGAGACACAAGATGTCCTACAAGTGATCCTCTTACTGACTGAGGAAGATGAAGGTCATGAGAATCCGGCTCTCTTAATGACCTATGTATGATACTGATGTGACTTCTCAGCGATCAGTTGGAGTATGAGTGGTATGCCTCATCTCCACAGGGCATAATGTTGTTTGTAAAACATAATCAACCACGTAGTATACCTGCTAGAGATAACTACGAGTTAGTTGATTGATTATACACTGTGATAGTGCTTATATTTCTTCATGTCTCATTAATGTTGAACTCTTGTTATATAGTTGCAACTGTTATTGAATACTTTGAAAGCTTTACTGCTTAAGATATTCTCTGATGTTATAATAAAGTTTCTAGCGGAGAGTTATAACTCTCGCTGGGACAATTATGTAAAATTGTCTCACCCCGTAGACTTCAACTTTTTAGGTGGACGTCGTAGACGGAGGAACCGGTCTACAGGTGACCAATCTCAGCAGCAGCAGCACCAGGAGCAGCAGTAATCTCAGGTGGAGATTTAGCCTGCCATGTGGTGTAGTTAGAGTCAGTCCTATGTGTCCTCTGTACTCTCAGGTCTTGGAGTCTTTTGTGTGAGTTCTTGAGATTTTGTATCTTGATGTATATAATTACTCAAGAAGTAATTATCTTGAGATATAATCAGTTTATCTCTTGTTATGAAAGGAGTTTTTATGGATTCAAGCTCTTGTCCCAAAAAGTTTTAATTTCCCGTGATTTTTGTCTTCCGCTGTTTATCGAATCGCTTCCGCTAACTTTAAATCGAGATTATATCGCGGTTTGTAGATCAGAGCCCTCAATTAGTGGTATCAGAGCTCTAGGTCAGTTGAGTCTACAGAGGCATATGACTTAGGATGTCGAGTCTATTTTTAGTACTCCTTCCTTATCTAATAGAATCTTCTGCTCCTCAGGAGAAGAAGATACATAAGAATGGCTGAGCCACATGATGAGTACGTGGTAGAGAGTAGTGCTAGTGCACCTCGAGGCGGTGCAAGGGTTCCAAAAATAGAACAGCCTGCACCTAGGGCACCTGTCCATCCTGAAGCATAAGGTATCAGTAAGACGTTCGAACGACTTCGTCGTGTCGGAGCTACCGAGTACTTCGGGACTGCCGACCCCGCCGATGCTGACCTTTGGTTGACAGAGTTGGAGAAGGCTTTCAGGATTCTTATCATCCAGGAAGCTGAGAAGGTTAGACATGCTGTCTATCTTCTCAAAGGTAGTGCTGGTCACTGGTGGAACATGGAAGAGCAGAAGAGACCTGGAGTAGAGTTCTCATGGGAAGAGTTTCGTCGGGAATTTATCAATAGATATTTTCCAAAGACCTTCCTCGATGAGAAGATCTCTCAGTTTGAGAGACTAAGGCAGGGTATGATGAACATTAGCGAGTATGAAGCCAAGTTCATGGAGTTGCTGCGGTTCTGTCCGCACATGGCTGCCACAGAGGAGGAAAGAATCAGAAGATTTGAGAAGGGTTTGAATGCTGATATGTCAACCCCCGTGTCTGCCTTAGAAAACCGAGAGAGATTCTCTACCTTCGTTGAGTTAGTCCGAAGGATAGAGAGATCTGTGGTTGAGAAGGGACAAACTCAGAAAAGATATCCACAGTTCCAGGGTTCTTCATCTAGGGATTCCAAGAAACCTAGATTCTCTGCACCTAACCCTCCACCACCCAGATCGAGTTTTCAAACTCAATGGACACCGAGCAGAAGTAGAGGACGGAGTCAACCGCTTCAAGGAACTCATAGTTTTGCATCAGTGTCAGTTACTGGACCACACAGGCCACAACAACAGGAGAGGAGTTGCTACAACTGTGGTAAGGTGGGACACTTGATGAAGGATTGTCGTTCTAGGCCTGTCAGTGTGACACAGCCTCCGAGACAGAATCAACAGGGATCTTAGAGTTGACACCATCAAGGAGCAGCTCGAGGACGTGGACAAGCGTCTCAAGCTGGATCATCAGCACCACCTCAACACCAGGCGACTGCGAGGTTCTATGCTATGAACCCACCTGAAGCGGTGGTCAATCCACTGGTAGTGGCAGGTCAGATGAAACTTTTATATTCTGATATGTCTACATCTTGTGCTGTATCTGTTCTGATTGACCTGGGTGCTACGCACTCTTTCATCGCTCGTAAAGTGATCCGTAACTGCAATATGATTGTTAGTCATAGGGCAAATAGTTTGTTGTTGGAGACTCCATTGAGTGGGTCTGCCGTTTTGTAAGAGGTATGCTCTCCCTGCATCCTCTTCTTTTCTGAACATCGCATTCAAGTGGACCTTATACCACTTGATATGCGAGGATTTGATATAATCCTCGGGATGGATACCTTGGAAAGGTATATAGTTGTCTTGGATTGTGAGTCCAAGTTGGTTGTGTTTGCTGATGAAAGCAACACATGGATCTTTCAAGGTGAGAGAAAGATCCTGCCCACCTGCCTTGTGTTAGCTATGGTTGCTGATAAGTTGTTGAGGCAAGGATGTTATGCATTCTTAGCCCATGCGGTAGATGTTACCAAGGAAAGTTCCAATCCTGTGGAAGTTCCCATAGTCAGGGAATTCGAGGATGTGTTTCCTGAAGAACTTCCTGGCATACCACCACCTCGGGAGATTGATTTTGAAATCAATTTGATCCCAGATACGAAACCCGTAGCCCAGACTCCGTATAGGATGGCGCCTGCTGAGATGGCAGAACTAAGGAAACAGCTCCAAGAGTTACTTGAGAAGGGTTTTATCCGACCGAGCACTTCACCTTGGGGTGCTCCGGTCTTGTTTGTTAAAAAGAAAGATGGGTCAATGCGGTTGTGCATCGACTACAGACAACTCAATAAAGTAACAATAAAGAATAAGTATCCTCTGCCAAGGATTGATGATCTCTTTGACCAGTTGCATGGTGCAACCGTCTTTTCAAAGATAGACTTGAGATCTGGATATCATCAACTCCGTATTAAGAATAGTGACATATCCAAGTCTGCCTTTAGGACAAGGTATGGTCACTATGAGTTCACGGTTATGTCGTTTGGACTAACCAATGCACCAGCTGCATTTATGGAACTCATGAACAAAGTTTTTCGACCTTTCCTTGATCAATGTGTTGTCGTCTTTATAGATGACATTCTGATCTATAGTAAGGATGCTCAGCAGCATGAGCAGCATCTTCGCCAAGCTTTGACCTTGCTAAGAGAACATAAGCTGTATGCTAAGTTTAGCAAGTGTGAGTTCTGGCTACCGGAGGTATCTTTTCTTGGACATGTGATATCTGCCTCGGGAATTCGTGTTGACCCTTCAAAGGTAGAATCTGTTCTACAATGGGAACAACCGAAGACACCGACGGAGATTCAAAGTTTCTTGGGGTTAGCTGGCTATTATCGAAGGTTCATTAAGAACTTTAGTTCTATAGCTTTACCTTTGACCAAGTTAACCCGGAAAGATGTCCCTTTTTCTTGGAGTGATAAGTGTCAACAGTCTTTCAAATTGTTGAAAGAGAGGTTGACAAGTGCACCTGTTCTTGTGCTACCTGAACAAGGAAAAGGATATGTAGTCTTCTGTGATGCTTCCAAGAATGGTCTTGGATGTGTGTTGATGCAGGATAAACAAGTGATTTCTTTTGCTTCCCGACAGCTTAATAAACACGAGGAGAATTATCCGACACACGATCTGGAGTTAGCTGCCGTGGTTCATGCCTTGAAGATCTGGAGACATTATCTCTACGGAGAGACATTCCAGATTTTCACAGACCACAAGAACCTTAAGTATATCTTCTCTCAGCACGAGCTTAACATGAGGCAACGTCGTTGGATGGAGTTAATCAAGGACTATGATTGTACAATTGATTACCATCCGGGAAAGGCCAATGTTGTTGCAGATGCCTTGAGTAGGAAATCAGCAACATCAACCATGGATAGAGCACAACTAAACTCTTTAGTATGCTCTAAGAGAGATATGCTTATCTCTTTAAGGCAAGACAATGTACAGTTGAAAGTGTCGTTGCTAGCCGGATTGTTGGCTGAGATGCATATTAAACCTACCCTAAGGGAGCAGATTAAGGAAGCACAGCAAGGTGATGATGCAGTTCAGCAGATCAGATCTGAGTATGGAAATGAGAAGAGCGATGGTTTCCATGACTCAGATGATCATGTAGCTTGTTATAATGGAAGGATGATAGTGCCGGATGTGGATAACTTGAGGAAGTTAGTCCTGGAAGAAGCTCATTCTTCCATGTATGCTATGCATCCAGGAAGCACCAAGATGTATCGGAATTTGAAAGATTTGTATTGGTGGCCTGGGATGAAGAAGGATGTTGCAGAGTTTGTTCTGAGGTGTCCTGTGTGTCAGCAAGTTAAAGCTGAACACCAGAAGCCTGCAGGGACAATGCAACCTTTACCCATACCACAGTGGAAGTGGGACCATGTGACCATGGACTTTGTTGTTGGCCTACCCAGGACAAGCAAAGGACATGATTCCATTTGGGTAGTTGTTGATAGGTTGACTAAGACAGCACATTTCTTACCTGTCAAAACAACCTATTCTGCTGAAAGGTTATCACAGTTGTATGTTCAAGAGATAGTGCGTTTGCACGGAGTTCCTGTCACTATAGTTTCTGACAGAGGTCCCCAGTTTACCAGTCGTTTTTGGGAACAGTTGCACAGAGCCTTAGGAACCAAGCTAAAGTTTAGTACGGCCTTTCATCCGCAGACTGATGGACAGTCGGAAAGGACCATACAGACCTTAGAAGACCTATTGAGAGCATGTGCTCTCCAGTTTACCGGAAGTTGGGATCTACACCTAAGCTTGATAGAGTTTGCCTATAACAATAACTATCAGCATAGTATTGATATGGCACCTTATGAGGCCTTGTATGGTAGACGTTGTAGATCACCTTTGTGTTGGTTTGAGACTGGTGAACATCAGTTGTTAGGTCCTGATCTTGTGCAGCAGACTACAGAGAAGATTAAAGTAATACAACAACAGATTAAGACTGCACAGGATAGGCAAAAATCTTATGCTGACAAGTGTCGTAGACCCTTAGAGTTCCAGGTTGGAGACAGAGTGTATCTCAAGGTCTCGCCTTGGAAAGGGGTCCTTCGTTTTGGAAGGAAAGGGAAGTTAGCTCCTAGATTTATGGGACCTTATCCAATCATTGAACGAATTGGAAAGGTAGCATATAGACTAGAGCTGCCTCCAGAGTTACAGAGGTTACACCCTGTGTTTCACATTTCTATGCTGAAGAAATGTTACCCTGACACCGAGTCAGTTCTACAACCTATGGAGGTAGAATTGAATGATGATATATCCTATGAGGAGGGACCAGTGTCAATCCTTGATAATAGAATTAAAAAGTTAAAGAAGAAATATATAAGTCTTGTGAAAGTCCTCTGGAACCACCGTGGTGTTGAAGAAGCCACTTGGGAACTAGAGAATGAGATGATAAGGAAGTATCCTGCCCTTTTCTCTTAATATGTCTTATCGATTTCGGGGACAAAATCCTTGTAAGGGGTGGATAATTTGTAACATCCCTGACCTGGGTTATAAGCTAACCCTAGGTGTTTTGCCTAAATATGTAATTAAATCCTTGTGATTAACTTTGGGCATGTAATTAAGTTTCTCAGAAACATATATTTCAGTTTTTGCTCCTTTTTATATAAAGTTGTAGCATTGTTTTGTAATACAGGGACCTATGTGCAAATTACCCAGTTAGAAGAATTAACTTACAAATTTCACATGTTAAGATGATTTATCTGATGTTGAGACATCATGAGAATGATTATGTTGAAGTTAGAGGGATTTCCCAAGCTTGGGCACCAAGGTGCAGCTGTGGAAGCAATCCCGGTGCTTAAAACCCTAATTTGGGGTAAAATGCAATTTACCCAAATTAAGGGATGCAACTTGTAAAATATATCATCTAATGTATCTATTAAGACTCTTGTCATCATTTAGAGAAGAAATGATGAAGAGGTCACCTCAATTGAATAATCAAGTTATGAATTACACCTTTGTGATTGAATAATCAGGGTGTATGTGCAATAGCCCTTTTATGGGTATGTTTAAGTAATAAGCTGATCTTCTTTGCTCTCATTTCTTGACCTTAAGAGGAAGTTGTCCTTAAAAGAAAGAAGAGAGGACGAGCTATGAAGGGTGGAGGGACTTAGTTGAAATTATGGAGAATTTATGAACTTATAATTAGAACCCCACCCCAAGTATATATACACTCCACCTCTCTAAGAAAGGGAACTTTCCCTTCGTTTCCTTACTGTTCTATTCACCCAAAAAAGACCAAGGACTGCCTTGGAGCTAAGGAGGACGACCAAGGGTGCAAGGTAGGTTTGGATTCCTCTTCTTGCCTAAATTCATGGTTAAAACTCGAATTCAAGGTCAATTTCATGACTAGCTCTCATGGCTCTATCTTTCTAGCCATCTTTTCTTGACTTTCCCTGGAGGTTTTCACCTTGGCCAACCTGTGAGAGCTCAAGGACGCCATTAAAGCTTGGAGCTCAAGAAGCAAGCTTTAGGCGGGTTTTATAACTCTAAACCCATGCTTTATTATATACATCTTGATTATGCATGTAGATGATAGTTCTTCTTCTTCCCTACTTTCCTTCACTATTTTGCAAGAAAATCCGTGGGAAATCCTTGCTGTTCTTGAGCTAGGAGATGAAGACGTTAATTCCAAGAAAAATCCACCGCTTTTCACTTTATTAAACGGTCTCCCCAACTTGCTCTCTCAGTCTCAAGACCGTGAGGTGAGCAAACGGTCTCAAGACCGAGAGAGGGAAAACGGTCTTCACGACCGTATATAAGCATTCACCGAGCGTGGAATGTATAATAAACCTGTATATAATTATGTAGACTAATCACCCTAAAAAATTGAGAGGTTAACTCCAAAGGAATCGGGAGATATGGCCTTTTTAATCAACAACTTTAATTGAATTTATTCCTGATTTTCAAACGGTCTGAAATAGCCTTTTTGGGAAAACGGTCTCAAGACCGTGTAAGGTCGTTGACCAGGCATTAACCGTATGAGATTACTGTTAAAAATAATGTTAATTAACAACTCACCAAATTTGATGGACTAATTCCAAACGAGCTAAGAGTTGAAGGGTGATTACTAGGGCAAACCCTAATTGAAATCAGTACTGAAATCACAATAAAATAATGAGTGTTTTTGGGTTGATTGACCTAAACGGTCTCAAGACCGTTTGGGGATCAACCAAACGGTCTCAAGACCGTGTGGGCAATCACCCAAGACCGTATGGAGGTCTGAGGTCAAGAATAGTTGACCAATTGAAGGTACAATAATACCAAATTACATTGCAATTAAATATTGATATAATAATCAATTCAATGGATCCAACCTTGAAGAAATTTCACTAGAATCCACAAGTTGGATGGGAAAACGGTCTCAAGACCATTTGGAACTCATCCAAACGGTCGCAAGACCGTGTGGTGATAACCCAAGACCGTTTGGAGGTCTAGGGTTAAGGTAATTTGATCAATTGAGGGTCCAATTGCAATAAGTTATCAAATTAATCAAAATACTGATTTGTGACTCAATCAAGGTTCAATCCCTATCAAATCACATTAGATCTTGATGAAATCTTGGGCAAACGGTCTCAAGACCGTGTAGAGTTCATCCACACGATCTCAAGACCGTTTGGGCCAAGTTTTGGCCCAAGTGGAGCTCAATTGAAGGGTTCAACCTTGAGTTGATTCACATTGTTGAGTGTTGATGGATGAACATTGATAGACCTTAATTGAATCGACTTCAACCCTAATTGGTTAACAATTGAGGGTCAATTGAGTGACCAATTGGTTAAACATAACCCTAATTGACTTAATCCATAAGTGGTTACCATGGCTTTGACCTTTTGGGGGCTTCAACATTGATAAACATAATCAATTGAAAAGCTTGAACCTTGTTGAAGGACCAAACGGTTGAGACCATGTGAGACTCACGGTCTCAAGACCGTTTGAGACCTCACGGTCTCAATACCATGAGAGGCCTCATGGTCTCAAGACCGTGAGAGGCCTCGCGGTCTCAAGGTCGAGAGACATCAAACGGTCTCAAGACCGAGAGACATCAAACGGTCTCAAAACCATGTAAGGCCTCTCGGTCTTGAAGTCAACATGGTTAAACGGTCTACACCCCCTCTCAGTTTGGGCTCACGACCTTGAAGGTCACACGGTCTTGAAGTCAACCAAAGCAAACGGTCAACCCATCCAAACGATCTCAAAGCGTTTGGATGTTGAAGGTTGAGATCGTTTAAGGTGTTCAAAGGTTGACTTCACTTAACCAATTGGAGATGTAAATGGTTCAAAGATGCTCTAACCTAAAACCCTAATGATAACCTAGGACATTAAGGGATTAAGTGACGAATGATTTGAACCATGATGGTGATCAATGGGGTGAATTACCAAAATACCCTTGAAGGGTCAATTGAGTAATACCTTGATCAAATCAAACCCTAATCACATGTTAGTGATGTTTTTGGCTATGCTAGCCCATGATGACTTATTTCAACTTGATCTAGAGTGATGTTATCTCCATCTAATAGTATGAGGAGAGAGAAAGTACTTCTAGAGAGAGAAAGTACCCTTTTAAGGTGGAAACTCAATTAAAGAACCTTCAATACACATGAATGTGCATAATTAGGGTATGATCCACCTGTGTGAGATCATGGAAACCCTAATTATGATGTATGATGAATCTTAAGCCAGTCTGAGAGCATCAATGATGATATTCCACATACATGATGATGTTATGAGTTCAATTCACTTCAATGTGAATAGTAAACCCTAATTCAAGGGTAATGGCATTCAATGTGATTAGTAAACCCTAATTCAAGGGTAATGACATTCTTTATGAGTATTAAACTCTAATGGATAAGAATCAGAGAACTTAGCTCTTACGATAAGAGTGAGAAGTATATTCCTTGTTTTAAATTACCTTTATCAGTTGAGCTAACTATGCAGGTCCTGATATGAAGGTGATCATATCCATGTATGGATGATGATACTGTATTCATTAAAAGCATGTTAAAGGCTTTATGAATAAGTAAAATATCTTGATGCCTTGTCAGTGGCATCCTATGAGTTAATGGGCGGTAAGAGCCATGAATACCACCAAATCATGCTTCAGAGATGACTGGTGATGAGTATAATGAGAAATGATGATTGATGTGAGTTAGGCTTGTTACATTTAGTATTCTCCTTTCATAGATGTTATGCTACTGTTATTGTTTGATGAACAATGTGTGATGATTAAATGAATACTAAATGTACCTAACTAATCAAGTATAATGTAGAGCCCTGATCATAGATCCATCATTGTCAGAGATCAAATGATGGTGAAACAGGATTTCCTAAGGGAGCTCCTGGAACACATACTATTGAGTATGTGGGGTATATGGATGTGTAGAACCTTACATCCTAGTGTAGGTGATTGATGTAGATGTGTAATCCGTCAACCCTTCACTACTAAACCCTACTGTATCAGTGGAAGGTAAACATGAAACCTCCTGATGACGAAGAAAACATAGATATCCGTATCAGTGGAGATAAACATGAAAACTCCTGATGACGAAGAGAGTACAGAACGCCACTGTAACTCTAAAAATAGTGAAGGACCAGTTTACCCTGGTGAGCTATAATAAGTAGAGACACAAGATGTCCTACAAGTGATCCTCTTACTGACTGAGGAAGATGAAGGTCATGAGAATCCAGCTCTCTTAATGACCTATGTATGATACTGATGTGACTTCTCAACGATCAGTTGGAGTATGAGTGGTATGCCTCATCTCCACAGGGCATAATGTTGTTTGTGAAACATAATCAACCACGTAGTATACCTGCTAGAGATAACTACGAGTTAGTTGATTGATGATACACTGTGATAGTGCTTATATTTCTTCATGTCTCATAAATGTTGAACTCTTGTTATATAGTTGCAACTGTTATTGAATACTTTGAAAGCTTTACTGCTTAAGATATTCTCTGATGTTATAATAAAGTTTCTGGCGGAGAGTTATAACTCTCGCTGGGACAATTATGTAAAATTGTCTCACCCCGTAGACTTCAACTTTTTAGGTGGACGTCGTAGATGGAGGAACCGGTCTACAGGTGACCAATCTCAGCAGCAGCAGCAGCACCAGGAGCAGCAGTAATCTCAGGTGGAGATTTATCCTACCATGTGGTGTAGTTAGAGTCAGTCCTATGTGTCCTCTATACTCTCAAGTCTTGGAGTCTTTTGTGTGAGTTCTTGAGATTTTGTATCTTGATGTATATAATTACTCAAGAAGTAATTATCTTGAGATATAAACAGTTTATCTCTTGTTATGAAAGGAGTTTTTATGGATTCAAGCTCTTATCCCAAAAAGTTTTAATTTCCCGTGATTTTTGTCTTCCGCTGTTTATCGAATCGCTTCCGCTAAGTTTAAATCGAGATTATATCGCGGTTTGGAGATCAGAGCCCTCAGAAAAGCTAAAATAAATAAAATTTTTGCATACCTTTGAAAATTTTGGATATCTAACTTCTATCCAGAACTAGGACTAACTAACTAATCCTCCTCGGACTTTAATTCATGTATTTCACAATATGACGAATTACTGTTTGTCCTTTTGGCTTTGTACCTAAAACACCGACAAACAAAACATCGGTCAGCCGAAGCTGGTATGTGGGGGAAACAAATAATGTGCAACTATATTAACAATGTAAACAATCAATTATTCATTTAACAACCAAATTTACATTTTATGCCATACTACTCAATCCTTACCTATCCCCTAACTCTGTGCTATCCTTTCATGCTACCTCTCTTTAGGTAGTTCCTTACCCCCATGGTTCTACCTTACAGGTAGCCAATACATAGGGTATGTAGTCACATGGCACTACCCAAGAAGTAGCCCAATATCTAACTCCAAGTGACTTGATGGACCTACCCCATTGGTAGCCATATACTAAGTCAACTAATAAGTCACAGAGGGGACCATGATCTGAGCCAGTAGGCACATAACATAGGTGATAGTCATATCCACATTATAGTTTGCATGAATTAAAATCATCCAACAATTAATTCATGTCATCGATGAAAACCTCGGTAAATCTCGGAAAACATAACTCGATATATTCATAAGCGTAACCACATACCTCTTATTGCAGATTTGAATACAGAATCAAGTATGAAGAGAGAGAATATCCAAGTAGACAAGCAAATTGCACAGAAACCCTGAAATAAACATCCCAACTATATTTCATCAAAACTTATTCAATTCCATCTTATTCCTTAGGGTTTCTATTCCAATTTTAGGGTTTCCTTGGAAATTAGAGTTTTACCTCCATACTTTAGTTATCATGAACCCTAATTCCTCAAAATCACCTAAAACCCTTAGTTACTCTCGTTTTAATATTCCTAACAGTCTTATGACCATTATTTAGCAAATTACTTCCTTCATTCAAAATAACATAATTTTCTTTCTCTTTTACCCTATATTAGGGATCCCATATACATTACTTTCCATAAACCCTAATTTAACCAATTTTGTATTCAAAACGGATAGAAACTCCATCATATACATCAATAGGTTATTACCTTTCTAATTACCCCTTTATCTTTCAAAGATACCTCTTTTATACACCATTAGGGTTTCTAATTAACTTGAAATGCATTTTACTAGAAAATTAAAGTACTTTTGCAAAAAGAACTAGAATCAGGTTATACAATCATTTTTATTAGATTCCTTGCATTTTTCTACCCAACTTTCATATATAAATTTTTCTCATTGGATATTCCTAGCATTTTCTATTAATTTTGCACGGAAAAGCAATTTCCTGGATTATTTGAGCAGAATGAGATGTATACCGAATTTTCATGGCCGTTTGATTGGTGCGCCTTTGGTCCGCGCCTTGATCAGACATCCCTCGTTGTTCAACTCCACTAATAGAGTGACGCGCGTGGCTGCGGGTTGTCGTCTGTCGGATGGCGCTCGAGTCCACAATGGATCTCGATCGAACGTCTCGCGTCGCCTCGCTCCACTCAGCGAGCTACCTCAGCGTGCCTCTCCTGAGGTCGTTGGATCTCGCTCAGGCCCACCATGCTCCCCGATCCGACGAATCCTGCTCATCATCCTCCTGTTCTTCTTATCTGCAACTTGTGGCGGCACCGCGGCTGGGGCTCGTCGGAGCGATGGTAATAGGGCAGGAGAGAGGATGTGGGCGCTTGGGAATAGGCTGTTTGAGGTCGCTAGGGTGTGAGGACTCATGTGATGGTCTTTATATAGGACATAGGGGACTCCTCTAGGGTTTTCTCAACCCCTCCGCCAACTGTCTTCTAGCCCAATTGGGCGTTTCTTGAATAGGCAATGAGAACCCAACAAAGTAGGGTCGAGAAGCTTTGCCTTTCACGCCCGGACTCAACGAAGAGGTTTCCAAAAGTGCACAAGCACTAGATCGCGAGAAAAGCGATGGGGAAAATTCCCCTGTGGTCGTGCTATAGTCCGTGTCCCTCTGGGACTTTGGACGATGAGCCGGGTCAGTTGGATCAAGATCCAACGGCCCCTATTGTCCGCGTTCAACTAAAAAAAGGAAAGATTTCCCAAATTGCAAGGGAAAATCCTATCATAAGGATAATCTTGAAAAATAGATAACTCCCAACTCTTAACTCTGTTTTTATTAAAATTTTGAGGGAAACTCTGTTATGTTTTTATATCTCATCCTGCAAAATTTGAGATCATTATATCAATTAAACAGTTCCTTTTCTTTGGTTGCAAGAAAACACCTTTTTATTCATATTTTCCACATATTCTTTATTTCCCTTGCTATTATTTAATTATCCTGAGTTCCTTGAACCCCAAGGATCCTTTATAACACAAAATCTTGTTATGGGAAATTATCTTTTAGCCTTTTAATCATCTTTTATCCATTTTCTTATATTTCCATTATCCCATTGAAGTCCTTTTTCCTTTTTCTTTCAATTGGGCTAAATGGCCAATAAGGCCCATCAAGAAAGCATGCAAGGCCATTATATACGAAATTCATTCAAATCAAACCATGAAATCAAACATTGATCTTATTTATCTTTTAAAGGAGATTCACAAATCTCATTACATGTTTTGGAAAATGAGGTTATAACACTTGTCATCTTGACTCCAGGTGTTTTGAGGATGGCAACGGTCATGCCTCAGTGTTTGAGAACGAATGTGGTTGTGTCTTGATGTTTATCTAAGTGATGTGGTTGTAGGACAACTGTGCTTGTACCTTGATGATTGAGCTTTTATATCTTGGTATCTAGCGTTGTGACCTGTACCAAAGTAGGCTAGGTGTTTTCAACTTTACTATATGTCGCTGATGGCAATTCGACTGATATGTCACTTCAGTGTAGACTCAAATTGAATGAGTAGTGCGGAGAAGATCTTAGAGTCTAAGTCTTCTTGGATCTTGTATGGAACTGATTGCGACCAAGTGGTGGTCATTTGGAATTTGAGTAGTACGACTCAAATTCCCCAGGTTGTAATAAAAGACGTAATACAACCGTGTAGCATATCTATGTAGGGTTAAACACACTTCAGATTGGATGTTTACCCTTGCCTTGTTCCTTATGCTGCTAGTTGTTTATTATATAATATTGTTTCTTAAGATGCACAATTATTATATATTTTGGTAATATTAGTTAACTATTATACATTTCTTCATATTCCTTCTAATTGCATATGATGATCTGCTTATGCTCGCATCCTGAAGGGGAGGGCGGTGATTGAAACTTTGAATTTATAACCCAAAACCTTCAAGGACCCCCACAAGTTTATTATGGTGTCGAAGTAGATATATGATGTACGGGTTTTGAGTCACTTATTACAGGCCTAATTTACATTCGTTTTGTGCATTTGTTAGTCAATTTATTGATTATATGTGCATAAATCTTGATAATTGGCTTGTATACTCTTTGTGCATCAAACTATGCTTATTTAATCATAATTATATTATTTTATATATATTTCTCGACTTAATACATGGTCTTTGTCAATTTTCAGGAACTTCCATATATTTGAGGAGTCGGTGCCACCGACCACCCAGGTTGGTGCCACCGAGATGACATTAGGGACATAGGCTCAATTGACTAAAAGATTCGATGGAACCGACCACACATGTCGGTGCCACCGAGATAGCATCAGAGAGGAAGAAAAAAATTCATAGCAGCTTGGTGCCACTGACATTCTAGTCAATGGTACCAACTCAGCCAGCCACCGACTCTATCAGATTTCAGTAAAATAAACCAGCTACCCCGATCCAACGGTCCACGAAGGGTGGTACCATAAGTGACCGAGGACAAAAAGGGAGGACAGCCTTACCTAAAGGGCATCCGTGTTTGCACCGCATGACAACCAGAGAGGAGAGGGAAAGAGCACGGAGCCGAAGGACGACAACTGGACGATTCAAGCACCTCCAACATACATTTCTGCTGTTGGAAGACTACAAATCACACGTTTCTCGAGGAGGATCATCTGGAGAACCTTCTTTCTAGGGGTTACACGAATCTCCTTCATGCTTTCCACATTTTTCTTCTCTCCTTCTATGTGTTCTCAACTGAAAACCATGCTGGGCTAAACCCTTCTTTTCCTTAGGACCCGGGAGTAGCCCGGGGAATAGTTGTATTGAATGTTTACATGATTTAGTGTAAGTTTCTCTTTATTCCTAGATATATAAGTGTGTATTTGAATAACTTATCTTTGTTTGATCACCATCGATATGATTACAGACTGATAATTACTCTGGAAGGGGGATTAACGGTTAGAATACCATAACTTGTACACTTCCCTACGCGTTCCTTGCAATAGGTGACGTACGGGTAGTTGAAAGAACCCATAGTTTTCATTAATGCACCAAAATTAAGAATAAATTACCACATACGTGGAATTGGCTTAGATTTAGGTAGTGAATTGCATCACGAGAGTGAGCAATTCAGGCTACAGGCTTTCTATCTAGGTTAGAAGTAGGAATTTATGTTAATTCAGTAGAGATAATATACAACGAGACCCCGTGGTGAAACTGGTAATCCTAAGGAATTCAACCATATTCGAATCAACCGTTTCCATTTTCTCTGAATTTTCTTTTGTCTTGTTAAAATTCAATTCAACATTTTCAACTCACTTAGCTGATCATACCATAGTTAGTAGTAGTCACTGAGACTACATCTCCCTGAGTTCGACTCGGCCCTTACAAGGCCTATATTACTCGACACGTGCACTTGCGTTTCTATGCATGGTTTTGGCGTGTCAAGTTTTTGGTGCCGTTACCGGGGAGACAGCGACATCTCAGCACTACGAGTGTTGTAGTCGGCCACTTTAGGCCACTTTTTAATCTTTGTACAATTTATTAAAAAAATATTTATTTCATACTCATATATCGAATTTTCTCTTTAGGTACCTTGGCTAACTATTTTCAAATTTTTAGGTACTAGTGTATGGTGACAACGAGGACCACCAACTGTAGAGAAGCTACACCTGATGTTCCAGTCACTGTTGAGGCTCCAATCCAAACAACATAATTAGAAGGCATACCAGTGTCACCCAGGCGACGAGCAATGGGGGACGGAAATCCAGGAGTAGAGAGGACCATCTGGGAGAGGATAAAGGCATCCTCTTCATCTGCACAGACATGTGACATGGAATATTATCGCACTACAAACTCACTTAGGGTTGAAATCCCCAAGATTTTACCAAAACCTCATGCAATAATACCACCCGCAAGCAGACGAGTCTTATCGTAGTATAGTTAAGGATCAAATCCCAAAGGACAACATTTTTAAGAATCTTTGTCAGTCTAATCTAGCACAAGTAAGACTAATATTTAGAATGATTGATTGGGTTATGGTTGATTAAACTAATTGTAAGAAAGTAAAAGAGCAGAATTAATGTTTGTTTTAGATTAATGATATGGAATTGCAGGGATGGTCTTGGGTTTCACCACCACTACACATGCAAACAAATCCAAACATCAAACATCCAGGCAAGAATCTAACTATCCAAATGGAACTGCTACGGACCCTCCCTAAGGGATGTTTAGGCCCACGTAAGCATCCCCTTCGACATCATATTTCTCATCGCCATTCGGATCATGCACTCATAGTTCCAAAGATACAACATCTAACTGAGGCTGAGGTCTTCCCTAAGGGATGTTTAGACCACATAAGCGTCACCACATGCTAGATGGCTCATCCCCTCACTGATCATACACTTACAACCTCAAGGAATCCCATTCTATTTCTAGTCAGGGAGTCAACCATGCTAATCGACAAGTGAGCAGGTGATTAATCTACATGCAAACATCGATGATTAACAAAGAAGATACAAAATCCAACTAATATTGTGGCCCTCCCTAAGGGTTTTTTAGGCCACATAAGCGTCACCGTAGGCTAGATGGCTTGTCCCCTCACGAATCATACACTTACAACCTCAAGGAACCTCATTCTATTCCTAGTTTGAGAGTCTTCCTCATTAATCAAAATTCTACCCTACATACAAAATTTCTCATAACATAGGGAAGAACAAGATGAAAGCAAGCAGGTAATTAGGCTATAAACATTATCAATTAACAACGAAATGGAAAGTTATATATCTTTCCTTGGAATGTTAATGAAAAGACATGAAAGCATGGGCAACGGGGCTAGTCCCCGCACCCCAGCGAAAACTGAATACTCGCTCATGATGTGAGAAACAAGAAGAACAAGAGAGAAGGAAGGTTCCGCCATGAGCAAGATGTAGAAGGTAGTCATAGATCAGTGAAGATGATGCAGTCTTCTACATTGTGTCAGGGCAGATCTGGATGAGGAGGAAGAACCAACAAGGCGGCTGGGCAGACCTTTTCTCCACCTTCTTTCTCTTCTTAGCCTCCTTGCTCACAGTAAGAGGAGGTGTGGGCATCTTGACAATGGCGTGAAGATAGTGGAGTGGCGGCAATGTGGAAGGGAGACCAATCCTTGCTCAAGCAGCCTCTCGGCATCCTGGAATCAATGCCCAAATGAGGAACCTTGTAGTCCTATTTATAGGCTTGGATGAAGTCCTCACATTTTTGCTGTGAGTTTGCTACAAACGGTTTAGAGCAACCGGTTCGCTTGAACGGTTGGGAGCAAATAGTCTTGGAGACTGTTTGACATCAAAGAGTCTTGAGAATACATGACCATTCAGTCTTGGAGACCGAACAAATCCAAATGGTCTAGGGATTCCATCTTCATACGGTCTTGCAGTCTGATCAAATGACCAAACGGTCTTAGGAAGAACTGCCCATACGGTCCTGGAACTTTGCCTTCAAACGGTTTGAAACCGATCGGTGCCAATCGGTCTTCACATGCGCTGGCTTCAAATGGTCTTCAGCGGTAGCTGGCCAAACGGTCTTACAGACCGATGGGCTTTGATTGGTCTTGAAGACCATTTGTGCTTGATCAGACTTGAGTCTCAGTCCAAGTGGTCTTGATCTTGATCGGTCTTTGCTTTAGTGTCCAAACGATATTCATCCAAACGGTCTTGAGTCTTAGTCCAAACGGTCTTGCAAATCTATGACTATACGGTCTTCAGCAAATGATCATCGTTCAAATGGTTTTGAGAGTATCTGTTGACCAAACAGTCTTGAAGACTGAACAGATCCAACCGATCTTGGGACCGTGCACCGCCAATCGGTCTTGAGCTCTCACAGTTTTGGGCAATCAGTCTGCAACCCATCGGTCTTCACTTCAAACAGTTTCTACTCCAACTGGTCTTGGCTTAAACGGTTTTGGAGACCATTTGATGGCCAAACAGTCTTGCATGATTGCATCCATACAATCTTCATCTACGCACCAAACGATCTTCGATTCATTGATCAGTCTTGGCACCCAAATAGTATCGCGGGTGACTGGCCTATCGGTCTTGAGATCGTATGCCACAAAACGGTCTTGAAACCGTATGAATGACTGGCTGAGACCGTTTGGGGTCGAGACTGTATGGTCAAAACTGTTTGGTCAAGACCAAGGATGACGGGATCTTGAGTGAATTCCATATGATGGTTTAAACCTCATCATGACCTGCACAAAATCAATATAAATCTAGTTAATAATCTTGATAATTGAATCAGTTAAGAAATCTTGCATTTTTGTGAGATTTAGGATATGAAATCGAAAGTATTGAATCAAATTGGTCCAAAAAAGGTGACTGAAAATCATGATGAGTATGCATTCATCAGAATACCCCGAACTTAAACGTTACTCATCCTCGAGTAACACAAAATCTAAAATAGTCACCAAATGAATACTTTTTGATCATGTGATTGCCTCCTCTTCACATCACGATTGTTTCCTTTCTACTCAGTATGAGTAAGCATCTCAACTTCCTGAAACCACTGAACACATATTACTATATCTTCATTCCTGGGTTTGCTTTCCAACTTCACTTCCTCCTCACTTTTTCCAACAACAATCATGTCAAAGAGTTTTGTAGGAGTCTAGAGATACCCGTAGAACAACAAGTGTGCATCTGGTATGATACTGGTGTATTTCAGGGTAGGGGAGGCATTTATTGCACCTTTAGGTAGAAAAGGGAGTGAAGGGTGGTATGGAAGGAAGAAATAAATCTCTCCTCTATTCAACTCGATATTTTTTATTATATTATTTGCAATTTCATTTATTGCATTTTTTGTGCGAATCTCTCCTCTATTCGACTCGAGATTGCATTTTTTGTGTGTGCGCTTTGGCATCTTTTCTTTGTGGTATGCTCCTATTAATTTGTGAGGGGTATGGAAGAAGCGTATATAGAGGGAAGTGGCGTGCCACCTTGAACTTAGGGTTTGGCACTATTTTGGCTATTTTGTTTCTTTTTATTGGATGGAGGGGTATGAAGATGATAGAAGAAGTGTAGAAGAAAGTTCAGATCCTAATGCAACTTGATTTACAATTCCGTGCACGGGGTTGTTCTCTTTATCATACTCTGCTCAAATAATGACTTGATGAGGATCCAGTGGGGATTCCATGTTATTGTTCCACTCGCCAGTTAGGAAGCACGATGTGTTTGATCCCTATCAGTTCAATAGAAACTTGCCATTTTTGCAGAAGGATCATGATGTTAGGATTCATAAGCTTCGCAAGATGATTTCAATCAAAAGGCTAGTCTCAAAAAGTGGTCCTTTTGAGGATCTACTTTGAATAAGGAGGGTATAATGATTCAAAATGCATAGCAGGCAAGACTTTGTCAAGTATCTGTCCAAATTCTTTGAGAAACTTTGAAATTTTTTGGAAATTTTATTTGAAAATTTTGATAAAAAATGCAACTATGAAATCTTTGGTCTGAAACAGATGGGTGAAGGTGGAAAGTGAAGTACGTACCATCCACCCTCCACCCCAAACTTAGAAATTTTCTCGTCCCGAGCAAACGCTAAATCTGAGATGGAGGGGAAAGTTCATGCCGTTTGGGCCACCAGATGTAGTTGCATTCCAATCAGTGTGCATCCTCCATCTGAAAATATCAAAAATAAAGAACAATCAGAACTCAAGACAACATCTTGTGATGCAATTTTTATTGGGTGCAAAATTATCTAAAAAATAAAAACAAAATTAAGAAAATTTCTAGTTCAAAATTGAAACTAAATACGAATTTATTGACCGGGTTGCCTCCTGACAAGCGCCTTTGTTTTATGTCGATGGCTCGACTTTGTTTCTTCAACTTTCATAGTGGATACGTTGGATTGGTGAGTTCTAGTATTACTTAGGTGTCTGTGTCAGGAGAGGTGAAATATCTCTTCAATCGTTGACCATTTGCCACGAATTCGCATGACTTTTCACTCCATAAAGAAAAAGCACCATGTGGGGAGATGCTCTTGACGATGTAAGGTCCTGACCAACGGGAATGGAGTTTTCCTTGGAATAACCTTAGTCTTGAGTTGAATAGAAGAACTTGATCTCCAACTTGAATGTCCTTCCTCTTGAGATGACCATCATGTCACAAATTTGTGCATTCTTTATAGATTCTAGCATTCTCATAAGCTATCATTCAGAGTTCTTCCAGCTCTTGGAGTTGCAGAATCCTGGCTTGGCCAGCTTCTTTCATATCAAAATTCAGTTGTTTTATTGCCCACCATGCCTTGTGTTTCAATTCTACCGATAGGTGGCATGACTTTCCATAGATTAGTTGAAAAGGTGTAGTCCCAAGGGGAGTTTTAAAAGCAATTCGGTAGGCCCACAAGGCATCATTGATTTTTACTAACCAATCTTTCTGATTGCGGCCTACAGTCTTTTCCAAAATAGCCTTGAGTTGTCAGTTAGAAACCTCTACCTATCCACTAGTTTGTGGATGGTAGGGTGAGGCTACCTTGTGAGTTACACCATATTTCCTCAGTAATGCGTCAAAGCTTCTTTCCAGGGAATGAGAACCTTCGTCGGAAATCACAGTGCGTGGGACTATGAATCGGGGGAAAATGATATCTTTGAACATTTTGATGACATGTTTGGAATCACTAGTGACGGTTGGTATTGCTTCGACCCATTTTGAGACGTAATCCACTGCCACTAGGATGTAGGAAAATCCATGAGAAGATGGGAATGGACCCATGTAGTCCACACCCCAAACATCAAATATCTCGAATTCTTGCCACAAGTTCAGTGGCATCTCATCTCTTTTGGTTATGTTACCCATTCTATGGCACTTGTCACATGATAAGAAAAAGTTGTAGGAATCTTTGGATATGGTTGACCAAAAGAATCCACATTGCAAAACTTTCAAGGCAGTTTTCTTAGGGCTCATATGGCCTCCAACTAGGCCTGAGTGACATTGCTCCAAAATAAGTTGAGCTTCTTCTTTGATGATACATCATCTTTATAGGCCATCAACACAGAGCTTGAAGAGGTATGGCTCATCCCCGTGATATTGCTTCACATCATGCAGAAATTTCTTCAGTGCATTTGCGATGCATTCGGGGTGAATGACACCCACAACCAGGTAGTTCACAAAGTCCACGTACCAAGGGATAGCTTCAGAAACTTTCATAAGCTAGTCGTCTGGAAGAGAATCATTGATGGGGATCTTCTCAGTTTCCAGGGTGTGGATACGACTGAGGTGGTCTGCCACGACATTCTCTGTACCTTTCTTGTCTCTTATCTCCATATCAAACTCTTGTAAGAGGAGAATCCATCTAATTAACCTAGGTTTAGCATCTTTCTTTGCCAGGAGGTAACAAATAGTAGCATGATCTATGTAGACAATGACTTTTGAACCAATGTGGTAGGATCTGAACTTGTTAAAGGCATATATGATCGCAAGAAATTTTTTCTCGGTAGTTGCATAATTCCTCTAAGCTTCATTGAGGGTTTTCGATGCATAGTAGATCACATAATGTCTCTTCTCTATACACTGGCCTAGAATAGCACCCACAACATAATCACTGGAATCACACATGATTTCAAATGGGTAATCCCAATCAGGAGCTCTGATGATGGGTGTTGTTGTAAGAGCATGCTTTAGATGGTTGAAACTTCTAACACATCCTTCGTCAAAATTGAACTCAACATCCTTTAGTAGTAGATTTGTCTTCGGCTTGGTTATCGTTGAGAAATCATTTATAAACCATCGATAAAAGCCCACATGACCTAGGAATGCACAGACATCCTTTACATTTGTTGGGATTGAGAGCTTGGAAATTACTTCGATCTTGGCCTTATCTACTTCAATTCCTCGATTACTGACCCTATGGCCGAGGACAATGCCTTCCTTTACCATAAAGTGACACTTCTCCCAATTTAACACAAGTTGTGCTTCTTCACACCGTTTGAGGAAAAGGGAGAGGTGTTTTAGGAATGAGTCGAATGAATCTCTATACATAGAAAAATCATCCATAAAAATTCCATGACAGTTTCAGTGAGACTAGCGAAAATGGCAGCCATGCAACACTGGAAGGTTGCAGGCGCATTACAGAGGCCAAACAACATTCTTCTAAATGTGTATGTTCCGAATGGGCAGGTGAAAGTGGTTTTCTCTTGGTCATCTGGATGTATGGGTATTTGATAGAATCCAAAGTAACCATCGAGATAACAAAAATATTCTTGATGAACCAACCGTTCTAATACTTGATCAAGAAAAGGCATTGGGAAATGATCCTTTCGAGTTGCCTTGTTTAACTTCATGTAATCAATGAACATCCTCCACCCTATAAACATTCGAGTGGGGATGAGTTCATCATTTTCATTTCATATCACAATATTTCCACCTTTCTTTGGGACCATATGCATGGGACTCACCCATGGTGAATCTGATATCAGATAGATTATCCCAGCAGTGAGCAATTTAATGACTTCAAGACAGACTACTTCCTTCATATTTGGATTCAATTTGTGTGGATGTTCAATAGTTGGCTTGTGATTTTCCATCATGGGGATTTTGTGCATACACAATGCTTGACTAACCCAAGTGAGGTCGCTCATCTTGTAGCCGATTGCTTTTCTTCTTTCCTTCAATTCCTTCAAAAGTTTGTCTTCTTGTTCTGTCGTTGGATCTGAATTTATGATGACATGATAGACCTTGAGTTAATCTAGAAACACATATTTCAATCCTTCCGGTAGGGGCTTCATTTCAGGAGCTTGTGGCTTTTCACATGATTCTTTAGTAACATCCACTGCTTTTAGTTCATCAATTCTGGCTTCATGATCTTCTTCAACAATATCGAGGTGGAAAACACAACTTTTCACTTGTTGGTCATCTGAACTTTCAACATTTGGATTGGAGAGGGTCATCCCTAAAGGATCTTCTTGTTCATAATCCTCCTGTGTTAGGAGTGACATCTGCTCTACGTGCTCAATCAAATAGACTTCCTCTTGCATGCTTGGCCTTCGCATGCTTTCAAAAACCTTGAATTCAAGAGTTTCTTTACCTAATCTGAGCAGCAAAGTTCCTGCTTCAACATCGATCAGAGCTCTTGCAGTGGTGAGGAAAGGTCATCAATTCAGATCCAACGACAGAACAAGAAGACAAACTTTTGAAGGAATTGAAGGAAAGAAGAAAAGCAATCGGCTACAAGATGAGCGACCTCACTTGGGTTAGTCAAGCATTGTGATGACATGATAGACCTTGAGTTAATCTAGAAACACATATTTCAATCCTTCCGGTAGGGGCTTCATTTCAGGAGCTTGTGGCTTTTCACATGATTCTTTAGTAACATCCACTGCTTTTAGTTCATCAATTCTGGCTTCATGATCTTCTTCAACAATATCGAGGTGGAAAACACAACTTTTCACTTGTTGGTCATCTGAACTTTCAACATTTGGATTGGAGAGGGTCATCCCTAAAGGATCTTCTTGTTCATAATCCTCCTGTGTTAGGAGTGACATCTGCTCTACGTGCTCAATCAAATAGACTTCCTCTTGCATGCTTGGCCTTCGCATGCTTTCAAAAACCTTGAATTCGAGAGTTTCTTTACCTAATCTGAGCAACAAAGTTCCTGCTTCAACATCGATCAGAGCTCTTGCAGTGGTGAGGAAAGGTCATCCAAAGATAAGAGGGTATCTAGCATCTTCCTTGATGTCCATGATGACGAAGGCACACAAAACATAGGAATCTTTTCCTACCTTGACAGGTACATCCTCAATGATTCTGTAATGCCTGGGTCCACTACCCATGGCTCTAGTAGAGTTTCAGGAATGACGACTGGCCCCACAAACCACCACTAGCCTTAAATGCACACTTTGTCTACACTGACATGCAAGTCAGGATTAACTTCTCGACTGGTCACCCATCCTAGTACTACTCCAAGCTGAGCACGCTTAACTATGGAGTTCTTTAGTGATGGGCTCCCGGAAAAGGAGGTGCACCTTGGTGATATGGGTAGTCCAATCATTCCTTTTAAGACCGTCTTATCCAAGGCCTCAAATCCTGGGATGTTACAATCTCCCCCACTTAGACTCTTGACGTCCTCGTCAAGGCTCAATTATATGGCCTCATAATCTTTCCCCATTTTAGTGTAGACCCAAATGTCCCATGTACACCCAGCTCCCGATCACGGCTACCAACGCAAGGGCGGCTCCATCAACTCAGATAGCCCTTTCAAACATGCCTGGACACTATCAGCGCATGGGCGGCTCCATGAACTCAGATAGCCCTTTCCAACATGCCTGGACACTATCAGCGCATGGGCGGCTCCATCAACTCAGATAGCCCTTTCCAACATGCGTGGACCGCACGGCTCAAAGACTGGCATGCCATAGGCTCATGTGGGCCCCACCTACTGGAGGGGAATTAGCTCTGATACCATTTGTAATGCCTGGGTCCACTACCCATGGCTCTAGTAGAGTTTCAGGAATGACGACTGGCCCCACAAACCACCACTAGCCTTAACTGCACACTTTGTCTACACTAACGTGCAAGCCAGGATCAACTTCCCGACTGGTCACCCATCCTAGTACTACTCCAAGCTGAGCACGCTTAAATATGAAGTTCTTTAGTGATGGGCTCCCGGAAAAGGAGGTGCACCTTGGTGATATGGGTAGTCCAATCATTCCTTTTAAGATCGTCTTATCCAAGGCCTCAAATCCTGGTATGTTACAGATTCCTAAAGGTAGAGTCACAATGTTATCTGCAAGTTGTATGGTCATGCCAGTCGGGAGAAGTTCAGAAAACCCTAGCCTTTTGCAAAGGCTAAGTGGCATGATGGAAATGCTAGCACCAAGATCGGCCAATCCTTTCTTACAGGAAGAATCACCGATATGGGCAAGAAATCCCAAAAGATCTTGGATCTTTCTACTTCTTGGGCATTTTACTCTGGATGATATCTGAAGTAGTTGTCTTCAACTTGACTATCTTGTACTCTTCAGTTATGTATTTCCTTGTCAAAAGTGATTTCAAATATTTTGTCCAGGCTGGTATTTCAGCCAGCGCATCTAGGAAGGGTATATCCACATGAAGCTTTTTTATAGCTTCCTTGAACTTATTGAAATGAGTGTGGAATTTGGTTTGATTCAAAGGAGCTGGGAAAGGTGGACGAGACTTGTATACTGGTACCTCCGGTTCTGGTGTTGCTTCTTCCTCTTCATCAATAGGGTTTTCAGATCTTTGCTCGGCTGTCTTATCAGCAATCGCTGGTTCTTTCGGTTGAGGCTCAGGCATTGTTGAGTCTTGGATGATAACCAGTTCATTCTCATCTGTAATAACCATAGGTTTCTTGATGGGAGGATCAAAATAGTCTTTTCCTAGCCTGGTGGTGACAACCTTTAGTTGTTCCAGATGCTTGGGATTGTTTTCTAGTTGGCCAACAAAGGATCCAGCAGGTGGTTTCATACTAGCTGCCAGTTGAGATTCAATAGCTTTTTGATGGGCTTGCTGGTTAGCTATCATAGTTTGCTGGCTAGCTATTAATGTTTGTTGCAATTGTAACATCTTTTCAATAGCCGATAGCTTGTCATCAGAAGAGTTAGGGCTAGCTTGTTTCCCTTGTTGTTGATTTTTGTAAGGGAGTTGGTTGGGGTTCTGAAATTGAGAATTGTTCTGATAATTATTGAAGTTCCTGTTCTGATAGTTTCCCCTAAAGTTCTCTTGATTTCCAAAGTTTTGTTGTTGGTTATACTAAAATCCTGGTGGGCCTCTTTGTTGGTTAGTTGAACCAAGTTGTCGTGAGTTTTCCGCTCCTGAAGGATTTCCATATTGAAAACCAGGATGGTTCCTATTTTGATTCGGATTGTAGTATCCTTGACCAGGAATGGTGTTGATGACATTAAGATTTTCTAATTGACTATTATCTCCTTGTTCACATGCGTTGTTTATAACAACATCGTAAAGAACATTGCATGCTAAAGTGGAATGATCAGTACTTTTGCATGCTTCACTGAACATCGAAGCTGACTTGATCAGTTCTTGTTGTTGAGGGGGTGAACGCCTTCTTCCAAATGTAGTAAGGGATGATTTGATATGATCTTGCTTGGCAAGTAAGAGTTTGAGGGTTTCAGCAAATGACTTGTATTCTAGAATAACTTCAGCCATAGCTACCTTAAACACTCCCATGCCTACAGATGTACCCCAATTATCTTGATTTTCAGCTCCAAGGGTGACAACCCTCCATGCGCTATCATAACTTTGTCGCATGAAGTTTCCTCCAGATGAGGAGTCTAAAAACCTCTTGATATCATCATCCAAACCCCTATAGAAGATTTTGATGAGTTGATTCTTGGGAATGCCATGGTGTGGACACTTGCGTAGAAGCTCTTTATATCTTTCCCATGCTTCAACAAGGGTTTCTCCAGGGGCTTGAGTGAACATTGTTAAATGATCCCCTAATTTCATAAGTGAGAGAAGGAGGATAGAACTTTTCTAGAAAAGCATTTTGAAGCTGCTCCCAAGTAGTGATGGGTTCACATTGCAGGGAGTTGTACCAACTTATGGCTCTATCAGCAAACAAATACTTGAAGAGTTGGAGTCGAATAGCATTATCAGACACTCCATTTTGCTTCATCATAGCACATAGATCGATGAATCTCAAAAGATGTTCTTGACTATCTTCTCCTTGTTTACCATAGAATGGGTTGTTTTGTAGCAAGGTAATCCAATGTGCTAATATCTCAAAGTTGGGAGTATGGATGGGAGGAGGTTGGACTGGGTGATGAACATCAACAGCCTTAGGGATTGAGAATTCCCTAAGATCCTTTTGTAGTTCTGTTGCTTGTGCTGCTGCTTGCACTGCTAGGATTTCTTCTTGAACTACGGCTCTGGCTTCTTACATGAGCCTCTCTCTCTGTGCATTAATAGCTTGAGCCACCCTTCGGGCTATCTCCTCTTCTTGAGCCATTCTTGCTTGGTTTTCTCTATTCTGACGATGAAAGGTTCTGTCTATTTTAGGATCAAAGCTGGCAGTGAGTCCGGGACTCTTCAAATGGTGCATACACCAGTCTTGGGGGTACCTGAAATGAAAAGATCTGAAGTAAGATTGATGGAGTAGAGTGTAATTCAAGTAGATGATCGATTGTATTAAAAGAAAAACAAAATCCTAGATTAGCCTTAAAAGAACTAGATTTGACTAACTGATTTCGTTGTCCCCAACAACGATGCCAGAATTTGACGTGGAATATTATCACACTACAAACTCACTCGGGGTTGAAATCCCCGAGCTTTTACCAAAACCTCATGCAATAATACCACCCACAAGAGGATGGGTCTTATCGCAGTATAGTTAAGGATCGAATCCCAAAGGACAACATTTTTAATAATCTTTGTTAGTCGAATCTAGAACAAGTAAGACTAATATTTAGAATGATTGATTGGGTTGTGGTTGATTAAACTAATTGCAAGAAAGTAAAAGAGCAGAATTAAAGTTTATTCTAGATTAATGATATGGAATTTCTGGGATGGTCTTGGGTTTCACCATCACTACACATGCAAACACACCCAAACATCAAACATCCAGGCAAGAATCTAACTATCCAAATGGAGCTGCTACGAACTCTCCCTAAGGGATGATTAGGCCCGCATAAGCATCCCCTTAGGCATCAAATTTCTCATCGCCATCTAGATCATGCACTCACGATTCTGAAGATACAACATCCAACTGAGGTTGAGGTCCTCCCTAAGGGATGTTTAGACCACAGAAGCGTAACCGCAGGCTAGATGGGTCATCCCCTCACAGATCATACACTTACGACCTCAAGGAATCCCATTCTATTTCTAGTCAGGGAGTCAACCACGCTAATCAACAAGTGAGCAGGTGATTAATCTACAAGCAAACATCGACGATTAACAAAGAAGATACAAAATCCAACTAAGGCTGTGGCCCTCCCTAAGGGATGTTTGGGCCACAGAAGTGTCACCGTAGGCTAGATGGCTCGTCCCCTCACAGATCATACACTTACAACCTCAAGGAACCTCATTCTATTTCTAGTTTGAGAGTCTTCCTCATTAATCGACATTCTACCCTACAAACAGAAGTTCTCATAACACAGGGAAGAACAAGATGAAAGCAAGCAGGTAATCACACTACAAATATTATCAATTAACAATGAAATGGAAAGTTATATATATTGCCTTGGAATGTTAAATGAAAAGACATGAAAGCATGGGCAGCGGGGCTAGTCCCCACACCCCAGAAAAAAGTGACTACTCGCTCATGATGTGAGAAATAAGAAGAAAAAGAGAGAAGGAAGGCTCCTCCATGAGTAAGATGTAGAAGGTAGTCATAGCTCAGTGAAGATGATGCAATCTTCTATGTCATGTCGGGGCAGATCTGGACGAGGAGGAAGAACCACCAAGGTGGCTGGGCAAACCTTCTTCTCCACCTTCTTTCTCTTCTTGGCCTCCTTGCTCACAACAAGAGGAGGTGTGAGCGGCTTGACTATGGCGTGAAGATAGTGGAGTGGCAGCGGTGTGGAAGGGAGACCAATCCTTTCTCAAGCAGCCTCTCGACGTCCTGGAATCGATGCCCAAATGAGGACCCTTGTGGTCCTATTTATAGGCTTGGATGGGGTCCTCACATTTTTGCTGTGAGTTTGATCCAAACGGTTTAGAGCAACCGGTTCGCTTGAACGGTTTGGAGCAAATAGTCTTGGAGACCATTTGACATCAAACGGTCTTGAGAATACATGACCATTTGGTCTTGGAGACTGAAAAAATCCAACCAGTCTTGGGATTCTGTCTTCATACGGTCTTGCAGACCGATCAAATGACCAAACGGTCTTGGGAAGAACTACCCATATGGTCCTGGAACTTTACCTTCAAATGGTTTGAAACTGATAGGTGCCAATCAATCTTCACATGCGCTAGCTTCAAATAGTCTTCAACGGTAGATGCCAAACGGTCTTGCAGACCGCTGGGCTTTGATCAATCTTGAAGACCATTTGCGCTTGATCGGACTTGAGTCTCAGTCCAAGCAGTCTTGATCTTGATTGGTCTTTGCTTGAGTGTCCAAATAGTCTTCTTCCAAATAGTCTTGAGTCTCTGTCCAAACGGTCTTGCAAATCTATGACCATACGGTCTTCAGCAAACGATCATCGTTCAAACAGTTTTGAGAGTATCTGTTGACCAAACAGTCTTGAAGACAGAATGGATCCAACCGATCTTGGGACCGTGTGCTGCCAATCGGTCTTGAGCTCTCACAGTCTCGGGCAATCGGTCTGCAGCCCATCAGTCTTCACTTCAAATGGTTTCTACTCCAACCGGTCTTGGCTTAAACGGTTTTGGAGACCGTTTGATGGCCAAACGGTCTTGCATGATTGCATCCATACGGTCTTCATCTACGCACCAAACGGTCTTTGATTCATTGATCGGTCTTGGCACCCGAACGGTCTCGCGGGTGACTGGCCTATCGGTCTTGAGACTGTATGCCGCCAAACAGTCTTGAAACCGTATGGATGACTGGCAGAGACCATTTGGGGTCAAGACCGTTTGGTCAAAACCATTTGGTCAAGACCAAGGATGAGGGGATCTTGAGTGAATTCCATATGATGGTTTGAACCTCATCATGACATGCACAAAATCAATATAAACCTAGTTAATAATCTTAATAATTGAATCAATTAAGAAATCTTGCATTTTTTTGAGATTTAGGAGACGAATTTGAAAGTATTGAATTGAATTGGTCCCAAAAAGGTGACTGAAAATCATGATGAATATGCATTCATCAACAGGGCCAATCAAAAAGCAACATCTGAATGTAGCTCAGTATAAGATTGATCCGGGTTTGATCACACTCGTCAAGTCACAAGAGTTTTATGGGAACGCTCATGAAGACCTAGTGGCACATATTAGCAATTTTGTGGAGATCAGTGGTACGGTCAAAGTCGATAGGTTTCCTCAAACCACCATCTATCTGAAGCTGTTTCCAACACCGTTGGCTGACAAGGAAAAGGAATGGCTACACAATCTGCCAAAAGAATCAATCAAGAATTGGGATGAAATGGTCGAAGCATTCTTTGAAAGATATTTTCCTCCTGAGAAGACAAATGAGTTGATAAAGAATATCCACAACTTCAAGCAACATGCATCTGAATCTTATTTTGAGGCGAGGGAGTGCTTTCAAATCATGCTAAAAAGGTTCCGCACCATGGGATAGATTTAGAAAATCAAGTGAAGATGTTCTATTTTGGGCTGCGAAAAAGTGAACAAACTACTTTGGACAGTGTAGGTTCAGGGTTCTTTCTCAATAACCCACCCTCAACATGTCATGATATTTTGAAAAACATGGCGAAGAACCAGGCATGGGGCAATGAGAGAGACAATCCAAAGTAGATCAAGAGCATAGGGGAATCTAAAGTCATCACATCTTTGAATGAAAAGCTAGACTTGATAGCAAAGAAGCTGCTTGAGAAGGACAATAATTCATCAGATGAAGAAGGCTAGGTGAAGTATATGTGACAACAAGGCTATAGGAACAATGACTATGTGTGGAGAAATGATCCTAAATTCTCTTGGAAAGATTTGAACAATTTTCTTTAGGACCCTGATCAACAACATCAGCTTAGGAATAACCAGCAACAATGATCTGTAGTGGAGGAGACCACAAATAAGATCCTCAACCATATAATGAATAAAAATGAGCAAATGATAAACAATTTCTAGCATGATCTCTAGAACCAGATGAGGAGCTTTGAGACAACTTTGTCTCAACTACCGACAGATGTGGAGGCTTTGAAAAATCCTTCTTAGTAGGGGTTTCTAGGAAATACTGACACTCCAATGGGAAATCAGTAGGTCAAAGCCATACTACTGAGAAGTGGGAAGAAGACATTGACCCCACAGACTGAGGAGACTGAGGTGATCAAGCCCGTTGACAGTGGTGACTCAGTGGCAGAGCACACACAAGCAGAACCTAAGGCAGTTAGCACCAGGGAGGAGAAAAAGCAAGAATCTAAGGTGGAAAAGAGGACATGATATGTGCCACCACATCATAGGACACAGATAGTACCGATTCCATATCCTAATAGCTTGAAGGAAACAAAGATGGATCAACAATTCAAGAAGTTTTTGGATAGATTTAGGAAGCTTTATGTAAATATACCATTGATTGAGGCAATTGAACAAATACTCTCATATGGTAAGTTTCTTAAGGATATCATTAACAAGAAGAGGAAGATCCCAGATTCCGAGGTGGTTGTACTAAGATAGAAAGTCAGTGCCTTCATCTTAGGTACACTTCCACCAAAGAGGCAAGGCCCTGATTGTTTTAACATCACATGCTACATCGAGAAGACAAAGTTTGGTGAGGCACTCTGTGATTCGGGGGCAAGCATCAATTTGATGCCCCTATCCACTTTCAAGAAGCTGGGTCTCAAAACATCAAGGAAGAGCAGTATGAAGATTCAGTTAGCAGACAACTTGCTAGTAACACCATATGGCATTTGCGAGGATGTGCTTGTCAAGGTGGACCATTTTGTTTTTCCTGCAGATTTTGTTGTAATGGAGATGCTAGCTGAACATGGCAACGAGCTTCTTCTAGGAAGGCCTTTCCAAGAAATAGCTGACATGATCTTGGAGATGGGAAGAGGATGCTTGACTATGGGAATTAAAGATGACATGTTTGAGATAACTATGCCAGACAATTTCAAGTCATCCAATGCTCAAGAGCAGTACAATATGATGCATCACATGAATAACAATATTCCTTTGTTCTTGGGAAAACCATTTCTGGATATGGCACATGTTATGACAAAAGTGGACAAGGGTACACTTGCTATGGACATCATGGAGAACACTAAGGTGGTCTCACTTGCCAAGGTGATAGGATATCTGAATGATAGAGAAGAGGAATTGAGCTTATCTACTGTGGATAATGACGTAGAGGATTCCATACTAGAGGTCCATCCACAACTTCTCCTAGAGGCTTCTCTAATGAACATAATGGATGATTGTGTTTGGGTCCGATCACTGGAGGAGCGTGCAAGATTACTGAAGGATTTTCCATATCATTACATGAGGCATTTTGAGGACCTAGGACCACTACCACCGCCATTGGTTTCTTCACTTCTAAGCCTGCCTGAGTTAGAGCTCAAGCTGTTGCTGCCTCATCTGAAGTATGTTTTTCTAGCAGCAGATTAGAAGCTACCAGTCAGCATATCAGCATCATTGAGTATTTCGAAAGAAGAAGAGTTGATCACTGTGTTAAAGAATCACCGAGGTGCTTTTGGGTGGTCTGTGGCCAAAATCAAGGGGATATCTCCCACCTTGTGTCAACACAAGATTCAGCTAGAAGAAGAAGTGAACCCAGTCATTCAACCTCAGCATTGCTTAAATCAAATTATGACAGAGGTGGTGAAGGAGGTAATAAAGCTATTGTCGGCAGGTATTATCTATGCTATTTCAGATTCTTTGTGGGTTAGTTCGACGCAGGTAGTGCCTAAAAGGGGGGGAATTACTGTCACTTCTAATTCATCTAATGAGCAAATCACCACTAGATTAGTGACAAGATGGCGAGTTTGCATTGACTATCGCAGGTTGAACACTGCTATACTTAAGGACCATTTTCCGTTACCGTTCATTGATCAGATTTTGGTGCGACTCACCGGACGCTCCCATTTTTGTTTTCTCGAAAGATATTCAGGCTACAATCAGATTTCTATCAAGCCTAAGGACCATGAGAAGTATACCTTTACCAGTCCTTATGGCACCTTTGCATACCGTCGCATGCCTTTTGGGTTGTGCAATGCACCTGCGACTTTTCAAAGGTGTATGTTGGCAATTTTCTCAGATATGGTGGAGAGATGTCTCGAGGTTTTTATGGATGATTTTTCAATTTATGGGAAGTCTTTTGATGATTGCTTGAAAAATTTGTATAAGGTATTGCAGAGATGTGAAGACACTCATCTAGTGCTTATAATTGGGAAAAATGTCACATGATGGTTAGCAAGGGCATAGTGTTAGGCCACAAGGTGTCTAGCAAGGGCTTGGAGGTGGATCTAGTTAAAATAGATGTGATCTCAAAACTTCCTCCACCAACGTTAGTGAAAGAAGTTAGGAGTTTTCTAGGCCATGCCGGGCTTTACCTTCGCTTTATAAAGGATTTTTCAAAAATCACTAAACCATTGTCTGAGCTTTTGGAAAGGATGTCGAATTCAATTTTGATGAGAGGTTTTTAAAGGCTTTTGAGATATTGAAAGAAAAACTCATATCCATACCGGTTGTGCAGGCTCCAGATTGGAGCCAACTGTTTGAGATGATGTGTGATGCACCAGTTTATGTTGTGGGGGTAGTGTTGGGGCAATACCTAGACAAGGTTCCTACGGTGATATACTATGTATCTAAAACACTTAATGACACACAACTTAATTACACCACAACTCAAAAAGAGTTGCTAGCTGTTGTCTTTTCTTTTGAAAAATTTAGGCAATATCTTGTGGGAGCAAAAGTGGTGGTGTGGACTGACCATGCGGCTATTAAGTACTTACTGCAGAAGAAGGATGCTAAACCAATATTGATTAGATGGATCCTTTTATTGCAGGAGTTTGATATTGAGGTCAAGGATAAAGCAGGGGTAGAGAATGTGGTGGCTGATCACCTATCTCATTTGGAGAGGGTACATGAGAAGGACATGAATATACCCATTCTAGAGACCTTCCCTGATGAGCAGTTGTTCACCCTTAAACAAAAAGATCCTTGGTTTGCTAATATTGTGATTGATTTAGCTTGTAAGGAATTACCTGCTGACTGGGGTTATCAAGAGAAGAAAAGTTTTTTTTCATTCTTTGCGCTATTACTTTTGGGATGATCCTATTTTGTTGAAATAGTGCAGTGATGGAATTTTGAGGAGATGTGTACCTAAAGGTGAGTATGAGAGTGTGTTAAAGCATCGCCACACACTACCTACAGGTGGACACCATGCTAGTTCTAGGACATCTGCAAAGGTGTTGGAGAGCGAGTTATATTGGCTGACCCTATTCAAAGATGCATATGACTTTGTGCGTAGGTTTGACGCATGTCAGCGGTCAAGTAACATATCAAAGAGACATGAGATGCCATTGAATGTGTTCCAAGAAGTAGAGGTTTTTTATTTGTGGGGTATTGATTTCATGGGACCCTTCATGTCCTCTAGCTCCAACCTTTCCATTTTGTTGGCTGTAGATTATGTGTCAAAATGGGTGGAAGCAATTCCAACCCGAACCAATGATGCAAATGTTGTATGTAAATTTGTTAGGGATCACATTTTCTGTAGATTTGGAGTGCTAAGGATGATCATAAGTGATGGAGGAACTCATTTTACTAATCAGAAATTTGGGGCACTTTTGAACAAGTATGGAGTGACACACCGTGTGGGTACACCATATCACCCACAAACACAAGGACAAGTATAGGTTTCCAGTTGTGAGATTAAAAAGATCCTTGAAAAGAAGGTAACGTCAAGTAGGAAGAATTGGAGTGCTTTTTTAGTTGATGCGCTATGGGCCTATAGGACAGCCTACAAGACACCCATAGGAACCACACCCTTTAAGTTAGTCTATGGCTGAGCGTGTCATCTTCCTGTGGCATTAGAACATAAGGCTCATTGGGCGTTAAGAAGGCTCAACTTTTATCTTGATGAAGCAGGCAAGACAAGGATGTTAGAGTTGAATGAGCTTGATGAAATTCGAATGAATTCTTATGAGAACTCAAGATTGTACAAGGACAAAACTAAGAAAATTCATGACCGCCATATATTTAGGAGAGTCTTTTTACTGAGAGATAATGTGTTGCTCTTTAACTCAAGATTGAAATTGCACCCCGGGAAATTGAGATCTAGGTGGAGTGGACCATTTATCATAGAAGAGGTGTTTCCACATGGAGCGGTTAGGATAAAAGAGGGAGAGCAATTCTTTTTGGTCAATGGTCAAAGATTAAAACATTATTTTGGGGAAGATTTTGTAAGGAAGAAGCATGAGGTGAAACTTATTGCTCCTAATTAATCTCAACAATGGAGTTGTCTAGCCTAGGACATTAAACAAGAGTGCTTGTTGGGAGGCAACGCAACCATTAGGATGTTCGTTTCTTTCATTTCCATTAAGTTGTTTTATTAGCACTTAGTTTTTGAAAATTTTATGTAAAAATGATACCCTGACTCGTTTGTTTAGTGTGGAGTCTGTGGCTGGTCGATGGCACCGAGATAGGGTTAGAGAGATGGGCATATCAGCTGATTAAAGTCGGTGCCACCGACATCTATGTCAGTGCCACTGACATCTCTGAAGAAAGTGCAGAACTCAGATGCGGTTAACTGATGAGCCGTCGGTACCACCGACAACAAAGTTGGTGGCACCGACTCGGTATGAGGTCCCAGGTTCAATGGGTGCGTCGATGCACCAAGAGAAAAAAAAGTCAATCATCATGTCGATACCACCGACACCACCGTCAGTGCCACCATCCAAAGGAAACACCGATCCGTGGACAACCCCGATCTATGGCTCAGATAAGCCCACATAGATTATCCAAAGATTCGATCCCGCCCAAAAGTCAGTGCCACTGACTCGTCAGCAATCTGGAAAAAGAAGATCGCGCACTGACAACCGTCGATGCATTGAGGGCATGGACTCTGTCACAGTAGGTCGGTGCCAGCCCTATAAAAGGGAGGGTATGGTTTGTTTCTTTCTCACAACTTGAAGAACCACAACTCCTAGAGCACGAGCGGCTACTCCGAGCATCCAACAACTTCATCGAGCTATTTCTTTCTTAATCTTCTTCCCCCCTCACACCATCATCATGGTTAGATGAGGAGGACCCCCTGACACTCTTACACCATGACCATGCCTCATGAACCCCAAGACGGAGGTGAGGAAGGTCTATGAAGATCTTACAAAGTGGTCGTTCGCACCAACGCGATACGACGACCATCAAATACTAGAGGATATGGGCTTCACTGACAATATGGAGTACGTCCTCGACAATAGGAGTTCACGGGAAGGTCTGTAATCCCATCTTTGGCGGATGGCCGGTGTACAAGGAAATCATCATCGAGTTCATGGCATCACTGGAGATATGCGTCACCCCCGGCCAGGTGTGACCGTCAAGTGGTGAGTAGAGATAAGGAAGGGTGGATTTTCTCTTGTACAACACCAACTACACCCTTACTCTTCGTTCCTTCAACAACATTTATGGTTGGCCACATATGCCATGCCGTCAGCATGAGAATGTCGATTTGGATGCCATCTAGAAGGATTTTGTGACAACCCCAGAGGGTAAAAAGCTGAACTTCCACCATAGTTCTTTGGCGGACTTCGAGAATCCCTTTGTTCGGGTGCTACATTGGATGTTGACCAACATGCTATTCACCAAGTCAACCCAGGAGCAAGCCAAGGTACAAGTGTTGGACTTGTAATTTCTATATTAGCTTATGGACGGAGAGCCGGTCAACTAGGGAGCATTCTTTCTCTAGCACATTATTTAAGTGAGGTGCAACGTCAAGCAGGCTACACCCATACTGTTTGGGGGACTTATCACCCCCATTACTCTTCACTTGGGCCTTGATCTCTCTACCCTAGAGCCACTGAACTCCAGGCTACACATTGACTGCCTTCATTTCAAGCAGTCTGACCTCATCACTATGGAAGATGATGTCATCTATGCCACATGCTTGGTCGATGATACTTTCTACAAGCGTCAACTTCATGATCCCATCTTCAACATCAGGGGAGTCGGGCACTATAAACGGCCAACTCTAGACGATGATGACAATGTTGGACAACAAGAAGCTCAGGCTGAGGAAGAAGATGCGGGAAGCGACGATGTGGAGGAAGTGGAGCCCACCATTCCTGTGAGACATAGAGTGGGTCCACATAAGCATCCTCACCATTACGTTACCTCATAATCTTCTACCCTGCCGCCCTCTCAAGAAGGAGATGATGCTTATTCTATGGTAGATATGTATACTATGTTGTAGGACATCCAAATGTATCAACAACAACAAACCCAATCCCTGGCTAGCATTCAGGACGTGCAAGGTCTCCTGTATAGCAACCAACAGACAATCTATGAGAATGAACGCCTTCTCTTAGCCAACCAAGAGAATATGCATCAACGTCTGCAACAAATGGAAAATTATCAGCACCCTTTCTTTGATCATTACTGGAGGCAGGAGTATTTTGGAGGTTACCCGATGCTGCCAGACATGCCCCCGTCTAATCTGACCTTCCAAGGGATGTTTCCTCCCCAGGACCCTACACAGCCACCACCACCACCATTTTGAGTCGGGTATCACTATTCCACCCCTTAAGTTAGGATATTGACTATGATGCCATAATTGAATTCAAGCTTAGGGGGTGTTGGAACAATTTCTATCTTATTTTCTTATTTTCTTTCATTATAGTTTTGTTTATTTTATTTTAGTTAGTTTTCTTATTAGTTTTCCACTATGTAGGATCCACAATCTATCTAGTGTAATTTGTGGAGAAGTAAATGCATGGTTTCAATTAAGAATATCAATCTCTGGGTTGGGTGCATAAAAAAAAACTATTTTTTTGTATGAACTTATCTTGCAAGTAATCAAGTCACATAACTGAGGAAGTGCTTGAGTAAGTCAGCTTTAGGACATCAGAGCATAAATGACCATCTAATTTGTTTAAAAAAGTGATTAACAAGGATTGTTGAGCCTAAACTGATCAAACACTAGCGTGACCTTAAATTAAAATTCAAGAAAGAAACCCCTTGATTACCTTTACACAGGTCATTAGAGAGGGACATGTGATTTTTTCTATAGGTTCTATCTCTTAGTCATGTGATCTCAACCACCACATACCTTTGACTCACACCCCACCATAAGAGGATTGAGCACATGTTGTCATTCTTTCTCTTGATTGCATTGCATAATAGACCTTGCATAGTAGTTGTTTATTTTTGCTTGCATTAGTGCATATAAAAAAATATAATAGTAAAATCATATGTGCACAAAAAAATCATGGTGCATGCATCTAGTTTCATAAGCATGACATTTCTTCTTGCATAAAATCTTGTCTAACTTCTTCTCTCTTAATAAAAAGGTAGTGATTGTGCCCATTCTTTGAAAAAAAGAGAGAAAACACTTACAAAAATTAAAGGTGTAGTGCAATTAGAAGCCCAAAGAAATTTTATCGTGATTTAAAGGGGGATTAAATGAAAAAAAAGAAAAAAAAGTATACAAATATTTCTAAAAGTTCAAAGGCACAATTCTACCCAATTATAAAGAAAAGTTATCACATGATGTAGTTTTTTAGATATTTTGTCTTATCTCGAGATGAAATAATAGTTGCATGCATCATTCGACCACAATGATTAGACATTAGGAGCATTCTAAAAATCTCATCATCATAGGCTCATCATGATTTTTGATTGCATGAATGATTTTATGTGCTCATGATTCTTCCTCAACCACCTACTTCAACCATCCATTGCTCTTACTGGTAGGCCACTCAAATGGTTTTCTCCTCATTCATTATTCTATCAGAAGAATTTCTTCCATGTAGATGGTAGGTAGAGAAAAGAGCAACATAGATAGGAGATCACACGATGCATCAAGTATGAACCAAATGATTCTATCATATTAACTGCTTTAACTAATAGTGTCTCATTGATTGGGGGGTGGACATCTTGGATAGAGGTTTTTGGTCGCCTATAGGGAAGTTAGTGTTCAATGGTCAGTAAAGGCTGGAAGGAGGACCCAAAGGTGGAGATTTTTAGATGTACCTTATGCATGATGTCATTCAGCTGACTTATCTCATTCAGATCCAAAGGTGTTGTTGCTCAAGGACGAGCAAGAGTTAGCTTAGGGGGGTTTGATGTATGAGTTTTGAGTCACTTATTACATGCCTAGTTTACATTCATTTTGTGCATTTGTTAGTCAATTTGTTGATTATATGTGCATAAATCTTGATAATTGGCTTGTATACTCTTTGTGCACCAAACTATGCTTATTTAATCATAATTATATTATTTTATATATATTTCTCGACTTAATACATGGTCTTTGTCAAATTTAAGGAACTTCCATATATTTGAGGAGTCAGTGCTACCAACCACCCAGGTCAGTGCCACTGAGATGACATCAGGAATAGAGGCTCAGTTGACCAAAAGAGTCGATGACACCGACCACCCAGGTCGGTGCCACCGAGATAGCATCAGAGAGGAAGAAAAAATTTTGTAGCAGCTCAGTGCCATCGACATTCCAGTCGATGGTACCGACTCAACCCGAGATTGACCAAAGCACGATACCGTCGGTGCCACCGACTTTGTCAAATTTCAGCAAAATAAACCGGCTGCCCCGATCCAACGGTCCACAGTGGGTGGTATCGTAAGTGACCTAGGATAAAAATGGAGGACATCCAGACCTAAAGGGCATCAGTTTTTGCATCGCACGACAACCAGAGAGGAGAGGGAGAGAGCATCGAGCCGAAGGATGGCAACCAGATGATTTGAGCACCTTCGACAGACGTTTCTACTGCGGAAGATTGCAGATCGCATGTTTCTTGAGGATGATCATCCAGAACACCTTCTTTCTAGGGGTTACATGAATCTCCTTCATGTTTCCTACATTTTTCTTCTATCCTTCTATGTGTTCTCAACTGAAAACCATGCGGGGCTAAATCCCTCTTTTCCTTAGGACCCAGGAGTAGCTCGGGGAATCATTGTATTGACTATTTACATGATTTAGTGTAAGTTTCTCTTTATCCCTGAATATGTAAGTGTGGATTTGAATGACTTATCACTGCTTGATCACCATTGATATGATTACAGACCAATAATTACTCTGGAAGGGGGATTAATGGTTAGAAGACCATAACTTGTACACTTCCCTATGCATTCCTTGGAATAGGTGACATACGAGTAGTGGAAAGAACCCAGAGTTTTCATTAATGCACCTAAATTAAGAATAAATTTCCACATACATGGAATTGGCTAAGATTTAGGTAGTGAATTGCATCGCAGGAGCAAGCAGTTTAGGCTACATGCTTTCTATCCAGGTTAGAAGTAGGAATTTATGTTGATTCTATAGAGATAATATACAATGGGACCCCATGGTGAAACTGGTAATCCTAATGAATTCAACCATATTCGAATCAACCATTTTCATTTTCTCTTAATTTTCTTTTTTCTTGTTAAAATTCAATTCAACATTAGCTGATCGTACTATAGTTAGTAGTAGTCACTGAGACTACGTCTCCCTAAGTTCGACTTGGGCCTCACAAGGCCTATATTACTCGACGTGTGCACTTGCGTTTCTACGCACGGTTTTGGTGTGTCAATATATGAGGTTGAACACAGGGACGTGGGGATGCTTAGGATGCTTAAGATCTCATTCTTAAGTCAGATAAGACAAACTGATAGTTGATAAAAGTATGGAGTTAGATCTAGTCTAGCATGTTGTCACAAATCAAAACAAAGAAAATAAAATAAAACAAAGCCTGTAGGATTCTACTAATTAGAGAGAAGGAGTTCCTGGCTATGCAACCACAAGTTGGGCAGTCTATCCACCCTTTCTCGAGCATAGACAACCCCCAAACACCCGAGAAAGAAACCTACATCCAGATCCATCGATGATATGAAACCTCTCGCAAGGATGACAAATCAACATCCTAGAACATTCTAGATACCCTCTCAGGTCTAGAACATTCTGAGATGTCAAGAATAGATACGATCCACACAGAACCAGGTAGTGGGATCAACCCAGTTCTACGATTCTACGCGGATCACCTTGAACTGTCCTCCTTTCTGATTCTGATCCAAACTATCTTCTCTTGTCTATTCCTACAATGAATCTCTCGATATAGGCAGAAAATAGAAGTTCAAGTAAGAAGGAGATCAATCCAAACTAGCAATCATAACTAAAAAGAGAAGATAGAATGAGAAACATACTAGATCTGGGATAAAACTACTTTCTTAAGGTAAACGTACATAAACATGCCCAAAATGGGCTACATAGACAAGAAGGAGCTCAACTAGCCATGGACAAGCATAGTTGGCAATGAACAAAGATGGAAGAACATCATTTGTATAGAAACAAAGGAGAATTATAGAAGAAAGGAGAAGAAGAAGAGGTTTAGCCCATAGAGGAGAGGTTGCTCTTTCTCCTTAGCCTCTGTATAGGCTAGATATCATCCTTTGGGTCATTCTCCTTGATCTTCTGAACTCCTTGGCCTCCTTTCTCTTTAGATCCACCCCTAAAAATAGCTTGGTGAGTGGATGGAGGTGGGAAATGATAATGGATGATAGGAAATGGATAGAGATGGGTGGATGATGGTGGGAAATGGTGGAGGGTGGAAGCACACTGAGGATACAAGCGTAGGGTGAGCACTTCGGCCTTCTCAGACCTCTAAACCCTCCCATGGGGCTCTAGGAACCTCCAATGTTGGAACCACTAGGTGGAACTGCCAAAATTCAGAACCCCCCTTCAGGTGGAGAGGGGCGGGTATTTATAGGCAGAGTCATCAAGGTGCTGGTCCAGGTCATGGCCTTAATTAGCGTGGCTGTGGTGATGACCGCTGGTTGCATTCCTCCCTTTGTCACAGGACGTGGTCGAGGTACCTTCCTCGGGTCACGATCTGACCTCACCACGATTGTGGTGATGACCATGGGTCGCGGTCCTCCCTCGGTCATGGTGCATTAATGCCACAACCGTGGTGGCATGTCATTGACACGATCGTGGTAACTGGCCACGTTTGTGGTGAAGAAGGTCGAGGCAGAACTTGTAGGTCGCGGTCGAGGTACCCACCGCGGTCATGGCTGGACCTGTCCACGACCATGGTGAGACCTTGGTCATGTCAAGTGACGGATGGAAGCCTAGCTACTGTAAAAATTATATATATCAGGGAGAAATATTTGGAGAATAGATGTCTTTTCTAGGTTCGGTGCCTACAAGTTCCAAAATTGGCTAGTTGAGCAACTTTATCTATGAAAAGATATAAATTACTAAAAGATAAGAATCTATGATTATTTTGGGCATATTAAGGTTATATTGACACAAAACTATAAATAAATGCTTAGCATAGATGCCTAAATTTGGGTGTTATCAACCACCCCAAGCTTAAACCTTTACTTGTCCTCAAACAACACTGTGCTCAAAGAACAAAAAGATAACATCCAAATTAAGCACGGCGATAAATGATAAGGTTATGAAAAATAATTTAAAACATCAATTCTCTTGACCCATGTCATTTCAAAGCAAACCCCCACCAATCAAGCACAATCCTGCTAAAGTATGATCAAAGAGCATCCAAGCAAGATTAAGTGAATTCACTGCAACTTGTCGATACTCATAAGGGTTTGAATCATAATTATAAAACATAAAAGAATTGTCAGATAAGTGATCACGTAGGTGATGAGTAGTGAGCCGTCATCGTGTATTCATGTAGACCAATCAGAACAACGCGACTCCCACTTATTCATGTCCTAAGAAGCAACAAAATCAAAAATACTCTAATGACTTTTAAGGGTCCCGATCTGCGTCAGGTTGGTCCATGTAACAAGCAACAGTCCCTACAGTCTGAGCCAGTTGGCCCAAAGCAGTGAGATGAAGTCCTCGTACTGTGCTCAAACCAACCATGCTACTGGGATAATCTCATAGGTCTCTTAGGGGTTCCTAGTGACTCTCTAATGAGCTTTAGGGTGGCACTACCAGACACGACATACCCACGTTCATGAGCGCAGTCATACACCAGCTGGGCACCATCCTCAACTCTCCAAAAAGAGAAAACAACACTCATTTATTCTTTTCACACTCAGGCTTTTATTCTCTGCATTCTGATTTATAGGCCTAGGTGAGAACTATTTTTGATATTTTTGGGATTTTGTGGGCGGCGAAGCCTCTTTTGAAAAATTTTAATTTTTCATCTTTTTGACTCAATCTAAGGTGAGAGGGCGCACAGACCATCAAGGAAAAACACTTCAACTTGATTATATCTCAAAGCTCATCAATATCCACTTGATACTTGTGTGAAAAGATGGTAATTATGATTCAAGGGTCCTTAGAATAGAGGCAAGTTCGTAAAAAAATGCAGCTTGGAGTTTTGATCATGCTATAGCTCTTTCCAACGGTCCTATATCCTAGATTTGTCATTCACAACATAGATCAAGGAAATAATGTTTTAAGCTATAAAAAAGGTGTAAAGCCTTAGATTTATTACCAAACATAAGGAAAGAGTCAATGAGCAAGCTGAGAAAAAGATCAAGTAGTTTAAGATGAAAATTGTGCATTTAGGCATAAAGATAAGCAGTTAGCTATATGATAACCTCCTATTTTAGTAGTTTATCTTAGTCTTTTTCCTTAGTTTTCCATACTCTTTCTACATTTATATTGTACTTAAACCTAATTTTACCCCTTTTTTGTAAATACATCATCAAACTAACTTTTCCTTTTATAATTGCAGAAAAAGCACAAAAAAAAATAACAAAAGAATAAACCAGCCCAAGGGTCGAGTGGATCCAAACGGTCCCAAGACCGCATGGAGTTCAAACGGTCCCGAGACCGCATGAAGCCAAACGGTCCCAAGACCGCATGGAGTTCAAACGGTCCCGAGACCGCATGAAGCCAAACGGTCCCAAGACCGCATGGAGTTCAAACGGTCCCGAGACCGCATGAAGCCAAACGGTCCCAAGACCGCATGGAGTTCAAACGGTCCCGAGACCGCATGAAGCCAAACGGTCCCAAGACCGCATGGAGTTCAAACGGTCCCGAGACCGCATGAAGCCAAACGGTCCCAAGACCGCATGGAGTTCAAACGGTCCCAAGACCGCATGGAGCACAAACGGTCTCAAGACCGTTTGATGCCAAACGGTCCCAAGACCGTTTGACGCCAAACGATCTCAAGACCGTTTGACACCAAACGGTCCCAAGACCGTTTGACGCCAAACGATCTCAAGACCGTTTGACGCCAAACGGTCCCAAGACCGTTTGACGCCAAACGATCTCAAGACCGTTTGACGCCAAACGGTCCCATGACCGTTTGAGCCCAAACGGTCTCCAAACCGTTTGGATCTCACTCAAAGCCTATAAATAAGACCTCAGGGCCATCCATGAAAGAGAGGAGTCCAGACGTCCAGAGGCTGTCTCTCCACTACCAGAACAACTCCATTCACTCGAGGCTGCCGGTCTGAGACTCACATCCATTGCAAGCTACTTTCTCTCTCATCAACAAGGAAGGTGAGAGGAGAAGATCCGTCATCAAGCAAGCTACAAGGAGTGGAGATCGTTGCTCTCTCCACCAAGGGTTCAACCTTCTCTCCTCAGTGGAGATGATGTTCTTTCTATCTCTTCTTGCCTCCTTCTTTGTTGCTCCCCCTATGAGGAGCGAGTAGTTCCATCCACTGGGGCGCGGGGACTAGCCCCGCTGCCCATGTTTTGTATTATGTACTGTAAAAAAGATGTTATCATTTCGTTTTAATACTAAATCGTTTCACACATGCTTGAATGATGGCCACGTTCTTGTATGCATTTATTGTCTTTCGTTGTGGTTTGTCTACGACCTCTATCGAGGCTTGAATACCGATTTAGTGTTGGTTTCTGGTGTGTGTATCCACCACGCATCCGTTTCGGTGTCTAGAAGTGTATCTCAAAGAGTGGAGTAAACTCACTATCATCTGGCACACTCCCATCTGTATGGAAGAGACCTTTGGTAAGTCGAGGAACACACTTTGCGAGGGGAATGATGTAAAGCATGTGACCATTCGTTCGAGGATGGCTGGCGTTGCATCATTCCCGCACTTCTCGTAGCTAGGTTATCCCTCACCGGAAACTAGGCCTACAAAGACGCTATTCGATTTGGTAATTATCGCTCGCTTGTTAGTTTTAGATGCACGTTTCTTGAGGTTGAGTAAGATTCTCTCTTCGGAGACTACATCCTTCAGTGACGCGTAGTGATGTACCGCATGAGAGTTACTTAACCCTTGGAGGATGAGATGCATTGCCCTTTTCTTATATGGGCATTGGTCTTGTGGAACATCGAAGGGTGCAATGCATCGCTCTTGTCTTATGTGGGCATCGGTCTTGTGGAACACCCTTGGATGCAACGCATCGCTCTTGTCTTATAAGGCATCGGTCTTGTGGATACATCCATGCATCTAGCTTATAAGTCTTGCTTAGTACATATACAATGCATGTGTAGCGGTGGTAAATACCTGCTTAACCCCAATGATTCATCATCATTTGTTAACTCTTAAGATTTACTTGCTTTATTTACTTTCTTGCTTTACTTTCTTTGTACTTAGTTTAAAACAACCAAATCAAACTTTCGATCTAAATATCAATCTTTAAGTTGTTAAGTAAAGGCTAAACGTTTTCCATCTTGACTTCGTCAAGACCGTTGTCCCGAGGATTCGACCCTTAACTATACTACGATAAGACTTCCACATGTCTTAGCACATGTGGGTGGAGTTCTTACCATAGTACTAGCAAGGCTAAACTTAGAGACTCATCATCTCTAGGATTTTTAGTGGTGTTGCATAAAAAACACTCCATCAAAAATTGGCGCCGTTGCCGGGGACAACGGAACTTTTTAGTTTTTACTTACCAATTTCTTGGTTGATTAGGATTTTACACCTTTTTTAATAACCAATCCAATATTTCTTGATCTTTTTCATTTCCTTCCATTTTTCCTAACTTGAGATTTTCCTTCTACTCAGGTAGAAAACGTGTATGCAACCCCCGCATAGCATCGGATTCTCCCCTGAACCAGGATACGATTCTGAGGTAGAAAGAAGTTTTCACCGAAGGAATAGACTAAACCGCCAAAGAGCCAGACAGATGGCCGAAGAGCAACGCCTTGTTGCAGAAAGAGTCAACGCCGCCATAGCAGCACAACGAGCACAACTCATTGCTGACACTCGTGCTCAGGTGCAAGCTGAGATCTGAGCTGAAGAACAAGCACGCATCCAAGCAGAGCAAGCTGCTGCTCAACTCGCGTTAAGAAACAAGCAACTTCGGGATTACGCCGTCCCGAAGAATTACGAAGATAACCATCCGGTCCGGCCTCCGATCATTAACATCCCACACTTCGAGATCCGGACCCAATGGATTCAGATTATGCAAGGGATTTCTTTCTCTGGAAGTTCTGGAGACGACTGCATGGACCACCTGAAACGGTTTAAGGCATTATGCCGACTGGTCCCACAAGCTGGCATTGCTTTCGACGCAATAATGCTCCATATGTTTCATTTCACTCTATCTGGAAGGGCCTTAAGTTGGTATAATTCATTGGATAGAGAACCCATTATTACCACCTGGGCCCCTCTAGAGGAGAAATTCCTAGAGAAGTTCTTTCCACCATCGCTTACTTACGAAATCAGAGGGCAGATCAACCATTTCTCTCAACTTCCTGGAGAGACCCTCGCCGAGGCATGGGAAAGATTCAAAGAACTTCTTTGAAAATTCCCTCATCATGGGATTTCGCAAAATCAACTGATTGAGACCTTTTATCGGGGGGTAAATGATGACATTAAACAGTTCCTAGATTCCTCATCTGGAGGAAATTTCATGAGGAAAAACTATGAAGACGCCTGGAAGATCGTCACTTTAGGGGCTGAAAACCAGTCCAACTTGGGGCGAACAGCCGGAAAAGGCGTCCTCAAAGTCTTTAAAGCTGAGGAATCCACGGAATTAAAGTCAATAGCAGAGGCTCTGAAAGCAATCGCCCATAAACAGCAAACCCTTGAATCATCTCTAGGGGAATTCAACAAGAAACAAACCCCGCAGCTGCATCAAGTCAAAGCTGTCACAGGTTCCTGTGAAGCTTGTCATGCATCAGATCATCCGACCTTATCCTGCAGAATGCTCTATAGTGTGATGATGGATCTTCATCCACCACCACAACCCTATGAGGCCATCACTAATCAGATTGAAGATCAGACTCCGGAGCAAGTTAACTCTATCCATACTATTCCCGGGCAAGTCTACTATAATCCCAGTCAACCAAGGAACCATCCTGGATTCCAGTATGGGAACCCTTCTGGGACTGCAAACCCGCAACACCAGACTCAAGGGGGATTTGACAGTAGGTTGCCTCCTGGGTTATCAAACAATCAAGGGAATCCAAGAAACAACTTCCCTAGGGTTAACTACCCTAGAAATCAGTCAGCCTACTACCAGTACACTCACCCCCCGCTTCACCCACAATTGCATGTTCAACAATACCAACAACAAAATTCTCAGAAGAATGTTACCACACAGCCGGAAGATGAGCTATCTTCAATAAGACAGATGCTGCAATCTCAGCAAACCATGCTGGCCAATCAACAAGCCCAACAAAAGGCAGTTGAAACACAGCTTGCTCATATTGCTGCACAATTGAAGCCTTCGGCTGGCACTTTCGCTGGACAACCCGAATTAAATCCGAAACATGGGCTGAACAAAGATCAACAATTAAATATGCCAGCAGTATAACAAGTTTTAGCTTCGTCGAGCCAGCGACATAAAACCAAGGCGCTTCTTGGGAGGCAACCCAAGACCTGAACATCAATTTCTCTATTTTCTAGTTTTATTCTCTCTTAATTTTGTTTTGCTTTCTTCAAGTTCTTTTATCACTAAATCTAAAAATACAAAAAAATCTACATAATAAAAACTACAAAAACAATATATAAAACAAACAACATAAAAATCCATAAACCAAAATACAAAAAAATATACAAATATATATATATACTCAAAAACATAAAAATATATAACCCCTTTTGTTACCTCCAAACGGTCTTGAAACCGTTTGGGACCAAACGGTCCTCAAACCGTTTGGGACCAAACGGTCTCGAAACTGTTTGGGACCAAACGGTCTCGAAACCGTTTGGGACCAAACGGTCCTCAAACCGTTTGGGACCAAACGGTCTCGAAACCGTTTGGGACCAAACGATCTTGAGACCGTTTGGGACCAAGCGGTCTTCAAAACCGTTTGGAATACGAAAGACCACCAACCAATCACTATATATATACACCATCCCTACTCCATCTTTCTCTCTTCGAATCTTCGAATTCTCCAGAGCGTTCGTGCGAAGAGTCTTCTTCCTGTTACTGTTGCATTCGCCCTAGCCGCTCACCCGTTCGTTCGACCTTCTTCCGCAAGGTAGTCCGGCGACTCCAAACACGCCGCTCACGCCGACGTTTCCTACACCGCCATCGCAGCCGTCATCGAACGAAGTTCTCCGACTCCTCTGTCGCCTTCGTCACCGCGCCATTGTGTCGCCACCACCACTGAACCAGTCGCCGTCTCCTCGACCATCGCGCAACGTCTCTTTCTCCGCTACCACCGTCGCTGTCGAAAGAAACTCCGATTCTTCCACCGCTTCCACCGCCGTCACCGTTTTTCCTATCGTCTTCGTCATCGTCGAGGTCGCTGGCGCGCTCACCTTCGCGCCGTTTCGCCTTCCCCTGCGCCGGCAACCTGCGACTCTTCGTTTTCCAAACGGTTTTCCAAACGATCCCGAAACCGTTTGAGACCAAACGGTCTTGAAACCGTTTGAGACCAAACAGTCTTCAAACCGTTTGGGACCAAACGGTCTTCAAACCGTTTGGGACCAAACGGCCCTCAAACCGTTTGGGACCAAACGGTCTTCAAACCGTTTGGGACCAAACGGTCTTCAAACCGTTTGGGACCAAACGGTCCTGAAACCGTTTGGGACCAAACGGTCTTGAAACCGTTTGAGACCAAACGGTCTTGAAACCGTTTGAGACCAAACGGTCTTGAAACCGTTTGAGACCAAACGGTCTTGAAACCGTTTGGGACCAAACGGTCTTCAAACCGTTTGGGACCAAACGGTCTTGAAACCGTTTGAGACCAAACAGTCTTGAAACCGTTTGAGACCAAACGGTCTTGAAACCGTTTGAGACCAAACGGTCCTCAAACCGTTTGGGACCAAACGGTCCTCAAACCGTTTGGAATCAAACGGTCCTGAAACTAAGAAGCTTCTAAATTGTTTCTTACTCTAAATTGTTTCAATCCTCTTTTCTAACTAAGAAACTTGTATCTTTTTCAGAAATGGCATCAAACAAGACTTCCGGATCTGCCCCTGCTCTGACAAGGGAGCAGATGATAGAGGAGCGAGAAAAGCTCGTGCAAATCAGGGACACCTACAACACCACTGGAGTTGTCCCTCCAAAAATCAAGATCATCGACGTCCTATGCGAAATAACCCGCCTTACCCAATGCCTGGGTGAGGCTCCTGAAGAAGAGATTGAGGAGGTCTCTTCGGACGACGATGAAGGTTCGGATTACATACCGAACCCCGATGAGGACTCCTCTGCCCAAGAGACAGAGGGGAAACGCAAGGCTGCAAAGGCTGCATCTGGGCAGCCTCCAAAAAGGGCAAGAAAACAGGTCCACCCTTCATCCGCCATGGACCAACCCTTCGCCAAACCATCCACATACGCTGCTTCCACCATCACCCCTGCAGCTACTATCCCTACCACCTTCATTCCCATTACCGCTCCAATTCCACCACCACAAAACCTATACATACAACCTTCCATCTCCATTGACAAAACCCTCAAACCGACTAAGTATGTTTGCTCCAGCATACTAGTCAAAATGGGAATTCAAGATCGCATCTTCAGCATACTACAGAAAGCCAACCTCGCCAGGTTGTGCTCATTACCTGAAGTGTCATACTTTGAACCTACGACGGAATTCTTCTCCTTTCTGAGAAAGGAGCCCGTTGACATCGCTGATAGGTCACGGGATGGGGGTGACAGAAGAATTGTCACCCAGATCTTTGGTAGCGATGTCGTCTTGACAGAAAATATGCTGAATTCTATGTTCATCGACGACACGGAGCAGCTACAAAAGGCCAAGCTAGTGGGAACCGATCACCCAGAATTCAACCGCCATACATTCTGGAAAAGCTTAACCGGACTTCCCACCTACGACGCAAAAACCTGTAAAGCGTCCAACATACATTCCGGATTTGTGCGCACTTTGCACAAAATCCTATCTGGCGCGCTTTTTCCAAGATCGGAAGGAGAAAACGTCACAATATCTGACCTCTTTGTCCTCTGGTCTATCCTCAACGACAAGCCAGTAAACATTGGACGATTGATGGTCCAGAAATTTTCTGCTGCCCTAATAGGGAAAGAGATCTGCTTGGGGGGCCATGTCACTTCCATAATAAAATTCCTTAAGATGGACAGGCTACTACCCCAATGCACGCCAATCAAGGGCGACATCCTTACGAACGAGCAATCTCTGAAAAACTCGTTCATAATCAAAGAAAAGGATGGGAAAATACACTACGTATTCTGCCCGATGGTTAAATCTTCAAGAACCCTCCTTCCGCTACCAGAGCTAGCACACTATGACATGACACAGCTCCTGTTTTCTGACGACGAGCTTACTAAGTTGCTAGCTTCGGTTAAACCCGCCGAGAAAGAAAAAACTGCGGGTCCAACCGAGATGAGTATTACAGCCCCGACAGCACGACTTACAAAAATCCCTGTCAAACGGCTCTCTAGAAGGTTGTTACAGGCCAAGCAGCTGTCGGAAACGCCAACATCCCGCCCCAACCCGGAGGATGAGCATTTCAACGACGAAATTCTCACAACATCCTCCCTTGACTCTTTCATCCAGAGTCTACACGAGCAGCTCTCCACTGCTCCCACCACCGCCTTCCCCTCCACCTCCACGCCAGCATTCACATCCACCTTTCCACCCTCCCTAACATCAGGCTTCCCCTTCCCCACCTCCATGCCTGATTTCACCACCTTCGCCTCCGCATCCACATCAGCATTCACATCCACTTTTTCACCCACCCCAACATCGGGCTTACCTTTCTTCACCTCCATGCCCGACTTCACCATCTCTCCATTACCATCCACAATCCCCACCCCTTCATCATCAACTCCACCACTCTTCACATCCGCCACCACCCCGACACCGCTGGTGACCTCATCAACAGTCACTACACAGTTCGGGCCTTCATCAGTGTCTTTTCCGCAAGACACTACCACCATCCCACATAGGCCCCAGCCACATCACCCTTCCGCCTCTGGGGCCCCCTTTACTAACATCGGTGAGGAATTCGGCCGTCAATTTGACGCTGTCCGACACCTCCTCACCGATCCTTCTAACTTATTACATTCTCTTTTTTCTTGTGTACAGGATTTAACTAAACAGGTAACCAGGATCGACAATCAGCATCAAGCTCTTCCTGTCGTCCTACAAGGTATTCAGCAACGACAGGATGAAGTGGCTAGGCAAGTTGAACATATCAACAGCCACACCAACAACCTGCCGGACCTGATCCTTGGGGCAACACGTCAGCAAGAAGCTACGACGAGAAAAGTCGATGAGATCTCGACCCAGACTCACCCTCTGCAAGAGAATCTCCGCAAGCTTGAGCAAAACCAAGACAAGCTAAGCTCGCGCCTGGCTACCATCGACGAAACAATTACGCAGCTTCACCATCATCAAGAGGAGGCTACCATCAATGAAATACAACAACTACGTGCCCAAGTCACAGATCTGACTGCACGCCTCCTCTCTGCCGAGGATAGATATACAGATCTCAAAGAAGCCCACGACGCATTGCTCGAAAAACACGAGCATCTGCAGGTGGCTTTCGATGAGCTACATGCCACTCACCGGCGGTGTAAAAAGCCGTCTACAAAGAAGAAAACAGACGAAGCCGCGGCTGACAACGACAATGATGATGAAGAAGAAGAAGACTCCGATTCATCTGCTGACTCCAATAAAGACACACCTCCAGGAGACAAGCACGATGATGGCGAAGATCCAGGGAATGCTGCAGGACCCTCCCATAAAGGGTCCGATAAAGGTCACCAGGAAAGTGACTATCACCCCAAGTCCCCACAGCACGATAACGTCAACATTTCTTATGGGGACCAATTCTTTGATTACTCCGCTATGGGGTCAATAGGAGAAGCCGCCAAAGATGCAGCATTCGCTGAGCTCCAACAGTGCATAAAAGGAGCCAGCGCTACCTCGCCGAAAACTCCTCTTCCCTATTCAACACCTTCTCCCCCTCACCTGGACGACGCGGACCGAGTGAGTCTAGATACAGACGAAGATCTTGACTCCGCCTCCGACCAGGATGACAATATCAAAGACCATGAAGAAGCCTTCGAACAACACGCCTCCCCTCCACCACAAAACCTCCCCCCGCCCCCCCCCCTTCCACAAAAAATGCATGATCTTGACAGGACAGCCATCTCTACTTTAGATGCTCAGGACATTTTCATCCTGAACACTATAGTAGACGATGCAAAAGCGGGGGACGATACAATTTACATTAATACAAAAACCAGGCGTACGTTGGCACGCGAAGATTTCCGTTGCATCCTCCGACCCCGGTCTACGATGCCACTGTCAATTTTTCGTGTCCTCCTCGCCAACTGTATAGAAATATATAAAAGTAAAAAATGGATACAACCAGCCTTCAACGCCTCACCTGCACTGTCTCTTGGCCTTTTACACAAAAGCCTGCAGGCGAGATCGATTGAGCGGCTACGTGTCGGATTAGCACGTCGGGCACGCTATATCACGCTGCCTTTCCAAGTCTCGGGACACTGGCTCTTTATGATAGTGGACACCGCGGCAAGGGACGCCAAAGTCTACAACTTCAATACCGCCGAGCTACCATCCGGCATAATTAACTTTATCGGAGACGCAGCAGGTGAAGCTCGGTGTATACCCTTCCGGCTGCTTAAAGTAATCTGGGCTGTACGCCCTTCTCTTCGCCAAGACTGGAGCCAACCATGGTTTAGAATCATTAACCCTCCAGTTCAAGCCACCACGGGATCCGGGGACAGCGCCTTCTATACCATCAGACATATTCAAGCGCTTAACCAGGAAATCCCATTCACTGACTTGGCAGCTGAAGACTTCCATTCGCTAAGAGGACGCTACGCCATGGAACTCATCTGTGACAGAAGATTTTTCAACGATCCGACTATGTCACCAGATGATGTTCCACGGTATCTTTACTCAGCTGTGCAACGTCGACAGCGGCGACCTTTCCGCCAAGTTCTGGAAGAGTCAGAACAAAACAAGTTGCCCAAAGAAGACACCAGCAAGAAAGACCCCGCGTACACAACTACACCAACTTTTCCTGATTTCGATCGCGATTCTTGCAAGGGTCTAAACGACCTTGAAATACGCATAATCATGGCAAAACTCTCCGCAGAAAAAGACGGCATCGTATTCATGTCTCAAAGACATTATCGTAATGGCTGATTCTTTGCGAGAGACTTTACAAGATAAGGGGCAACTTTCTTGCAGCCTCATGGCCGCTTACCAATCTCAGATTGGCCAACACAATCCCGATACATATATGGCGTCCCCGTACATGAAAGACGATCTGCTCAAACTAAAAAACTTCGGCACAATAGAAGCATTGATTGCATATCTTCAACATACAACGCCGAAGTTCATCATGCTACCGATCCTACATCACGAGCACTGGCTCCTTCTGGCAACCAATCTCCACACCGGAACCACTACAATATACAACAGTTCCGACATCCAGTTCAATGCCCGACAACGACAATACGTCGTAACGCCCAAGACGCCGACAGAAGAAATGGCAAAGGAGTGCGCTATGAAATTAATCGAACTTCTGAGTCAGCACACTAGGGCATACAACACTGAGCACTTCAGCCGCCCCGCCTTCTGCCATAAATGCCCCCAGCAAATACGACAATCCAACGACTGCGGCTTCCACGTCCTCTACTGGATGTACACTATAATCGTTCTCCAAAGACCAGTGGAGGAAATGACGGACGTGGATTACCACGCCTTACGTGGGCAGTTCGCATCTACACTACTGCGTTCTCCAGGGGCAACCGACAATCTACCTTAACCTGCAGCCCTTGTTCTAATGTTTTCTCAACCTATCACTTTGCCACTCTGGGGACAGAGTGTGTGATAAGTTAGGGGGGGATACATTAGACAAGGGCTAGGTATCAACTTCTATACTCCCTTCTTTTTCTCTAAACACTTTCCATACTTTTCTTTTGTTTTACAAATTCTTTTTATTCTTTCAAGATTCTTTTTACAAATTCTTTTTAATCACCTGAACTAACTCTAGAATCATGTTAGTCTCTACAAGTATTTAGCACTTAGACATCAAATGGCGATTTATCGACCCCCATCCACTATGGATCCTATATTTTTGCTCCAATTCCTTATCTGACTCTCCATAGGTCAAAATCAGGGCAGAAATAAGCCGAGATCTCAAGGATGAGAGGGAAATCAGGCAACTTCCAAGTCAAAAAGCTCTGCAAGTGGACCACAAACCAAATAAGTGCATGCTGAAAAACTTTAAGAACGACTTTCCTCTCTTCAAAATAAAAGAGGCTTGGCCGCCCAAAATAAATCCTCATCCCAAAACCCAAGCCTGTGAGTTTTTGAATAAAAGCCAGAGAGACGAATAAAATCATGAGAGTTGTGCCACGAATAAGGACCTATATAAAGAACTGATAAAGGGCTCACCCGGCCGGCACATTCCGCTGCCCTCACAAAGGCAGATGTGTCGCGTCCGGTAGTGAAACCCTAAAAGTTCCAAGTATATGAAAAGGCTAATAAAGGACTTGCCCGGCCGGTACATTCGGCTGCCCTCATAAAGGCAGATGTGTCGTGTCCGGTAGTGAGATCCTAAAAAGCATAGACAGCCCCTCCCCCACTCGAAGGGGAGTTACACTTCAAAGCCTTTAGCCAACCCTCATACCCTCTCTAGCTTCCAATAGGTTTCCAGAGAGGTATAAAGTTGATTAGAGTCAACAGCATGCACAAAATAAATGTGGTCCCAAGGCGAACTTTGAGATACGGAAAAACCTGAAATCCAAGCAACTCTCGAAATCCAAAAGGATCAAGGCATGCAATAAGCCTCGATACGACCCCTGGGGAACTCAGGTCAAGAATTGGAGCAAGAGTATGGAAATTTTAATTAAGATCGCCGCGCCATTTCATGTCTCAGCTCTATCTAACTTGAGGACAAGCTAGACTCTAAGTTAGGGGGGTGATAACCTCCTATTTTAGTAGTTTATCTTAGTCTTTTTCCTTAGTTTTCCATACTCTTTCTACATTTATATTGTACTTAAACCTAATTTTACCCCTTTTTTGTAAATACATCATCAAACTAACTTTTCCTTTTATAATTGCAGAAAAAGCACAAAAAAAAATAACAAAAGAATAAACCAGCCCAAGGGTCGAGTGGATCCAAACGGTCCCAAGACCGCATGGAGTTCAAACGGTCCCGAGACCGCATGAAGCCAAACGGTCCCAAGACCGCATGGAGTTCAAACGGTCCCGAAACCGCATGAAGCCAAACGGTCCCAAGACCGCATGGAGTTCAAACGGTCCCGAGACCGCATGAAGCCAAACGGTCCCAAGACCGCATGGAGTTCAAACGGTCCCGAGACCGCATGAAGCCAAACGGTCCCAAGACCGCATGGAGTTCAAACGGTCCCGAGACCGCATGAAGCCAAACGGTCCCAAGACCGCATGGAGTTCAAACGGTCCCAAGACCGCATGGAGCTCAAACGGTCTCAAGACCGTTTGACGCCAAACGGTCCCAAGACCGTTTGACGCCAAACGATCTCAAGACCGTTTGACGCCAAACGGTCCCAAGACCGTTTGACGCCAAACGATCTCAAGACCGTTTGACGCCAAACGGTCCCAAGACCGTTTGAGCCCAAACGGTCTCCAAACCGTTTGGATCTCACTCAAAGCCTATAAATAAGACCTCAGGGCCATCCATGAAAGAGAGGAGTCCAGACGTCCAGAGGCTGTCTCTCCACTACCAGAACAACTCCATTCACTCGAGGCTGCCAGTCTGAGACTCACGTCCATTGCAAGCTACTTTCTCTCTCATCAACAAGGAAGGTGAGAGGAGAAGATCCGTCATCAAGCAAGCTACAAGGAGTGGAGATCGTTGCTCTCTCCACCAAGGGTTCAACCTTCTCTCCTCAGTGGAGATGATGTTCTTTCTATCTCTTCTTGCCTCCTTCTTTGTTGCTCCCTCTATGAGGAGCGAGTAGTTCCATCCACTGGGGCGCGGGGACTAGCCCCGCTGCCCATGTTTTGTATTATGTACTGTAAAAAAGATGTTATCATTTCGTTTTAATACTAAATCGTTTCACACATGCTTGAATGATGGCCACGTTCTTGTATGCATTTATTGTCTTTCGTTGTGGTTTGTCTACGACCGCTATCGAGGCTTGAATACCGATTTAGTGTTGGTTTCTGGTGTGTGTATCCACCACGCATCCGTTTCGGTGTCTAGAAGTGTATCTCAAAGAGTGGAGTAAACTCACTATCATCTGGCACACTCCCATCTGTATGGAAGAGACCTTTGGTAAGTCGAGGAACACACTTTGCGAGGGGAATGATGTAAAGCATGTGACCATTCGTTCGGGGATGGCTGGCGTTGCATCATTCCCGCACTTCTCGTAGCTAGGTTATCCCTCACCGGAAACTAGGCCTACAAAGACGCTATTCGATTTGGTAATTATCGCTCGCTTGTTAGTTTTAGATGCACGTTTCTTGAGGTTGAGTAAGATTCTCTCTTCGGAGACTACATCCTTCAGTGACGCGTAGTGATGTACCGCATGAGAGTTACTTAACCCTTGGAGGATGAGATGCATTGCCCTTTTCTTATATGGGCATTGGTCTTGTGGAACATCGAAGGGTGCAATGCATCGCTCTTGTCTTATGTGGGCATCGGTCTTGTGGAACACCCTTGGATGCAACGCATCGCTCTTGTCTTATAAGGCATCGGTCTTGTGGATACATCCATGCATCTAGCTTATAAGTCTTGCTTAGTACATATACAATGCATGTGTAGCGGTGGTAAATACCTGCTTAACCCCAGTGATTCATCATCATTTGTTAACTCTTAAGATTTACTTGCTTTATTTACTTTCTTGCTTTACTTTCTTTGTACTTAGTTTAAAACAACCAAATCAAACTTTCGATCTAAATATCAATCTTTAAGTTGTTAAGTAAAGGCTAAACGTTTTCCATCTTGACTTCGTCAAGACCGTTGTCCCGAGGATTCGACCCTTAACTATACTACGATAAGACTTCCACATGTCTTAGCACATGTGGGTGGAGTTCTTACCATAGTACTAGCAAGGCTAAACTTAGAGACTCATCATCTCTAGGATTTTTAGTGGTGTTGCATAAAAAACACTCCATCACTATAAGACTCGCATGACATAGTTTTAATTGCAAAGCTACAAATTACGAAACAAAGTCTTACAAAGCTAAAAATTTATGCTAAATGTAAGGAACATAGAAGATAAACATGCATGCATGCAATGAAAGAAATAAAAGGGAAAGGCGGAAGATAGAGGGTGTTACACCCTGCCACCCCAAGCTTAAAAGTTTTGCTCATCCTCGAGCAAATTTCAAGCTTTGGATGGTGCGGAAAGCAGCTGCTACCGGTAGTCACTGTTTATAAACTGGTTCGGATCATCCATGCCGCCTGGTGGGTTCTCATAGTCCTGGTGTATTCCTTGCTAAAAGTGGAATGACTGTCCAATTTCCTAGATCGGCTGGTAGAAAGGCCAGAGGAGTTGTTGAAATGGCTACTGAAAAGTCAGTGGAGGCAGTGAAGGGAAGGCTATGTCGAACCTCTGTCTGAGGTACTACACATCCTGCTCCAGCGTAAACCGTCTGTCAGAGTCATCCCTGAAATCAATCATGAACTCATAAAGGTTCCCCGAGTTGAGATTTGGGGCATATTGCTCCTACTGAGGAGGGTGCTGGTAATCTGTTGTAGGCATCTCTGTGTAGGTCCCTCCCTGATATGGTATGTCATGGAAGGTTGCCCCTGTCTGTTCTCTGGCCTCCTAAGTTTCTGGCACTAATGGTGCTGAAGTAGATGCTCTTGCAGTTCTGCCCTCCTGAAAAACGTTTCCCTGGGTGTCCAATAGAGAGATTTCAATAAGTGTTGTTCGACATGCAAACTCTACATTTGCTAGCAGTAATACTCCATGCTTGTTGTAACCGAAGATATAAAGATATCCTATGCTACACTGCTTGACCACCCCTAAGTGAATCAAGTGATACAAGTCCAACTTAGACCACTCAGTATTTTCTTGCATAAGCGCTAGGTGTCCATCTCCAATTCCAAGGTTACACGCTATGAAAGCGATAATTCCTTCCATTGGCATGAATTGGACCTGCTTCTTGAAAGAGTTGTGAAAGTGGTAGATGATGAAGTTCCCCACATTCACTTTTCTTCCTATTGCTGCACACCACAAAATGTATAGGTCTGCTAAACTGAGCGCCCCTTGACTGTCTTGCTTCTCCAAGACACAGTTCATGATCACTCAATGCAGATAACGAAGTGCTGGGTTGTGGATGTGCGAAGCTTTGGCACTTCTAGCAACATATTGATCTTACCCTGTAAGCATCTTCCATGCTTGAGCAGCATTAAAGTTGCAGTCCCCTATCTCCAACCAGCCCCTAGACATCTCAGTGTAGTCTTTAGCAGAGAGTGACAACCAACTATCAAGGTGATCCTTAGTGACTTCGCGGGTCTGGTTCAGGAGGCGAAAATGCATTACAGTGTGTTGGTGGTCTTTTGGGGTCTCAAGCGTAGCATAAAACTCACACGTGAGTCAATGATAAGCATCACACTGCATATATGCAAGGACGTCTAGGCTAACAACTACAAGATATCTGTCGAATTGTGCTTGTATCCCTAGCCTAATGAGTGTTATAGGGTCATCATATCTTGGGCCAATTACCTTGTGCTTGCCCTTAATTAAGGCATCATACTGCTTCTTTTACTTCATACTTTTGAACAAGGGAGAAGGTAGGGGGAATTAGTTAACACCTTCAGGAGTGGGGTGGCATCTTCTCCCCTAAAATAAATCACATGATGAGGTTGACTGGTGTAAATACATTGACCATTTTGTTGATCATTGTCGCTGGTCCCCTACAGATGAGGCTCTGTGCAAAACTGACAGGCTCTCCTTATAAGGCCCCTTAACTTGCTTAATGAGTTGAACAAGCTTAACTATCATAATTTAATTCTTATTACCCTAATATAACCTTGTGATATACTTTTAAATCATAAGACAAGCTTAAGTTTCAAATTTGGTCCAATTTGGACACTGTTTGTGCAAGTTATGCAATTTTATGCACATTTTGGACTTTTCTACAATTTACCTAATTGATAGGAATTGTTTGCAATTTATCACTTTCATTATGTTCCTTGTATATTCTCTCATCATTATTGAGATTTTTGAGCCATGGGGCACCTATTTAAACCTTGGTTTGAAGGTGTTTTCTCCAAGGGTATTTTAGGGTTTACCCCTTCATGGATGAGCTACCTTTAGTAGCTATCAACTAATGAATTATTTGATAGGCTGGGAAATTAAACAAAGGAAATCTAAGAAGGACTATACAGATGGTGGGGGAGCTGCTTGTGTGTGTGATTGTATATTCTTAATAAATTAAGGCGATGGACACTTGGATAGATACTAGAACTTCAACTTTTTCTTTGTCTTTATCTTAAAGTTTCATATACTTATCCCTAAGCACCAAAACAAGCCATTTTCTCTCCACCACTTCCCGCCTTCTCCCAACCTCGTTCTCCCTCTATTCTTCTATGAATTTTTCTATCCAAGGAAGAAGAAAGTGGGGATCTTCTTGGATAAAGGATCTAGGGTTGCAATTGACTTCATTTTAGGGTTGAAAAAGCTTCCTTATAGTGATCTTGACCTAAAAGAGTAAGAATTCCCTTCTTTCCTCCATTTATTTCTTTTTTATCCTTCCTCCTACCTTTCTCCAGGTTGGAACCTTGATGTTCCATGGTAGAAATTTCTCTAAATCTTTAAAACCCTACCTTTCTTGCTCTTTATGCTTAGGGTTTGCTCATTTGATGAAGAAAGGTGCTAGATGGACAAATTCATAACTTATTCTTGGATTTTCTACCCTACATGCTCAAGTTTTCATCTGTGTGGGGTTTCATCTTCTCATTAGAGGCAAGTTTTATAACTTTCTCCACATTTATTGTTTATCATAAGCTTTCTAGATCACGTTCTTGCTTGAAAATGATGATTTATGCACTAAAAAGCTATGCTTGACTTGGATTCGATTTTTATAATGTTCCCCATTCTGATTTCAGTTTTATATGAATATGTGATCATGTGTACGTTATTACTAAGGTATAATATGACTTGGATCAGGTTGGTTTTACAACCTATGGTGCTAAGCACCTATCAACCAATGGTCAATTTTAGGGTTTAAAGCCGATTTCTTCTATAAACCCATGACTCGATGATGGTACCATTGCAACAACCCTATGGTTTTGTCTTCATGATAACCAATGGTCAAGATCAAAGGTTTCAGATGACGGTGACAACCCATGGTCACCCCCTTAGGTCAGGTTTTGGATCAATTAGAAGTTTAATGATCAACCATTAAGTACCCTACTGATGTTATCAATTAATGATGGCATTAGCTTAATATTTGATGTTGATTAATGAATATAGTGTTGATCTAACAACCTATGGTGATTTAATGATCACTAATGATGGGGGATCAGATCTATACAACCTATGGTGAGTTAATCATTATAGTTGTATCATCAATTAAGCCTTAGACCAATGGTTTCTTGGGTCACTTGATGCAATGGTCAAACCTATACTGTAATTGATGGTTTTAACATATGAACTTTACCCAATGGTCAAGATATAATGTTTATTCCTCCAAGAAAGTGGAATGATGGATAATGTAATGTTTTGGTCCTAATAATGTGATTTAGATGGTTTCCTTTATATGATCAACTTAAGGATTTTACTTGTTGAAAATGGATGGCTTGTTTTAAATGAATAGTTGATTATGGGTTTTATCCTACTCTCAATGGAACTTTTTGTATTGTTAATAAAGGGATGTCTAGGGTTAAATGGTGACTCTTTATAGAGAACAAATCAAGGACTTCATAGGTGGTTTATCCAAGGTGTTTACTTATGTAAACAACCAATGGTCTTACCTTTTAAACATCCAATGGTTCTGGGTGACATTGTGGTATGGTGATATGGGTTGATGATGGAACAAATGGAGGGTTACCCTTAATAAGGTAGTCTTACCTATTCACTCATATGAATAGAAGGGATTCTAATCATATTGTGTTGATATGTAACCCTAAATAGGTATAGCTTGTTATACCTAGCTTTAATATAACTAAATGATGGTAATTTGGTATGAATAGTCCTTGAATGACTAATACAATCATGGAGTACTATGTTGCTATTGTTGAAACCCTAGTATGTTATAACCTGATGGTTACACCTTGATTTATGTGTGGGTTCATACTTGAGAATAGTATGGAATGCGATGGTGATGCTTCACCTTATGCATCCATGATCCAATGGGGATGCCGTGAGTTAGGGTTTGGGTATAAGTGTTGATTAGTAACATTGATATAATTTATCATGTTGAACCTAACTCTAATGCAAATAGATAAAGATGAGTATTCATGTTTATCATTCTTATATGATGGAATGATGGTGGAATAACCTCCTTAACATGATCATAACCTTAATGTGTTAATTGGTGGTTATCATAACCACATGTTTGATACTTTCATATGCTAAACGTCTGCATTATGAATATGGTGAGTGTTAATCATATCTTTATTCCTTGCATGTTGATGTAATAAAGGAATGTTCTTAATGTTAATATTACCCTGCTATGATTATTTATGAATATCTCCTAGCTAATTAATGCAATATTGTGCTGATATGGTGTATTATATGTAAGTGATGTTATTGAGCCTTGTTATAAGGCATGGAAAGATAATGATGATCTTGTAGGGAATAGTATGATGTTCTTAATGACATTTGGGCATGGTTGAGCCCTAAATGAGGTGTAATCCTTTTATGCTAATAAAGGTTGATACCCTGTGATATTGTGAAAAGGATTTACATCTTGTGATAGTATGATGACTAGTGTGGTCTAATGAATGGCAAGTGAATAGTACCATGTGATGATGAGATGAGAAATTATGTTTCACACATTTTATATCTTTTGTAGTTTTGATATTTATATGATTTCTAGAAGTGAATTAGGGTTTGTATGTCCACTTGTTTGATGCAACCTTAATTCACCCAATTGTCATAACTAATCAAGTGAAAATCTAATCATGTAGTTCCATGTGCCGTAGAGCCATCTTCAATGTTAGAACTTGCTGGGTGGTGAAATGAGTATTCCTAAGGGAAACTCAGAGCGCATACTATTGAGTATGTGGGGGTGGAAAGTTGAGGATATATCCTTGTCATCCACAATGTAGATTGTGGAGGTTGGGTATGGTCATGCCTCATACATCTGATGTGATTGAGAATGGCTGCAGTCGTGTCTCGGTGATTATAACATGATGTGATTAGAGGAGAACTATGGTTGTACCTCAGTGATTGGGTTTGAATACCCTAGTTTCTAGTACCATGACCTATACCAAGGGTGGACTAGTGGTTAGCATCTTGACAATATGTCACTGTGGTGTCAACTTTGAATGATATGTCATTACCTTTTTACTCGTACTGACCGAGGGGAAGAGATCTTAGGATACCAACACTCCTAGATCTTGTACGGAATTGAATAGCCCTTCGCAGGGGTCGGTTGGACTTTGAATGGTATGGTTCAAATTCCCCATGGCATAATAAAAGATGTAATACAACCATGTAGCATATTTATTTAGGGTTATACATGACGTTTCACATTGGATGATAACCCTTGTTTGTTATCTTTACGTAAAGATGATGCTTAGTGCAATTAAGAGATAGCAAATATACTTATGTTGTGGATATGCTTAAGATTGTAGATGCATACATACAGTAGACATTATTATGTTAATAATTATACTACTACTGCTGATTATAATCATGATGCTATCTATCTTATGTTGTTAGCTCTTCTTATGATGTTGATATGTTCAACCAATTAGACATGCTCATGTTATTAGCTATGCTATGTTATTAGACTTGCTCATGATGCTAGATATGCATATGCTACTGAATTTCTTATATTGTCAGCAAGATATAGGATGATAGTCTGGATAATGATGATAGTTATTATCTGCTCCTTTATGTATATTGTTAATCATCAATACTACTGTACTTATTTGTTATATTTGATTAAATTGCTTAACTATTTAATTACTTAAAAATGTTGTAATCAATAAACGTTGTTGGAAGTTATATCTCTTGCTGGGACTGGGTCTCACCCTTGTGGTTCACCACATTTCTTTAGGTAATCGATAGTGACGAAAGCAAACTTGTGGCAACAAAGAGGAACTATAGTAATGAATCTTTGAGAAAGTTGATTAGATGTCTAGTGTGCCCTAGAGTCATCCCTGTACTCTTAGGTCTGGGCAGGAAAAGTTTGTATGTGGCATTTCAAACGAATCAGACTTTTGTTAGCATATTAATGCTTGTTTGTGTGGCATATACAAATATTGTTCTCCTGTGTATATATGTGGTGGCTAAGATGATAGAACATTTTGTATCAAATTATTGTCATAGTATGGATAAAAGAAAGATGTTGGGCTCTTATGCAAATGTTTCTGAGCAGGTGCTGACATTGAAATCAGTTTTAATTTACCCATATTTTTGGGTATGTGGTTAGTTGGTGATTGATTGGGTTTTATGTTTTGAGTAATCTCGTTTAGTGTAATGAGTTCTCACACTCCTGATGGCTCATTGAAGTATGGAGCTCAGCGTTGTGGCATGCTCTCAACCTTCTCTCACTGGAAACTTCCAGTAATGAATCACTACTATAGGTGTCCATAGGAGTGGAAGACATGTGATGGTAGTCTGAATTGGTCCCTTTCAACCTGAACCCTACTGAAATGGAAATCATAGCTTCATCTTCGTACACTGGGTTCATGGTTCACGTGGCACGGGGTGGATACCAGCTCCCGAGCTCTGCTGATGACGAGGATCTTCCTTCCCTTTTCTTTCATGAAACAGTTTTCTTGAGCTTCTTAAGGCTATTTCTCATTGCTTCCATGGTGCTGATTTGGTAGGCGTGACCATGGTGAGGTTTAGTACTGTCACGCCAAGACACATCAACCTCGGCCGTGAGTTGACTGTGACTACTAAGGTGGTCTCGACCACCATGACCAAGGTGCAATGGTTTCGACCTGTACCGCAATTGAGGTGACCGCAACCGGAATGGCCACGACTGTGGTTACCATGACCTAGACGGCCGTGACCATGACTTTTACCTTAACCATGACCACGATCATGGGGTCTGGTGTAGTCAGACATAGATAGCCGAGGCACTGGAGTAGTTGCTTGTGGTCGTGGGTAGGAGGGGGAGGTTTCAGGGTGGCTACTGCTGTAGTTGCCTCTGCGCCTGCTTCAAGTCTGCTAGCCAGCGATGGAAGAGGAAAACAAGCCAAGGGTAGTGTGGAAGAGTAGAGAACTCGAGTGGTAAAGAAGGCTCAGCCCGAGGGTATTTATAAGTCGGGTACATTATCCTACCCAGGGCCCAACCGTGCTAGCCTGGTGCCTAGATGGCAAAAAAATCAGGAAATACACAAAAACCCGGTCAAAAGTGAAAGGTCAAAAAAAGATGGAATATTCGGTCAAAAGTGCTATAGTCGATCAAAAAGGAGGAGACAAACCGACATACAAGTCAGTCAAGCCGACCCAGGTCTTGCATAGTTAGGCCCATAGTCACGGTCGTGGAGACCCGCGGTCATGGTTATGCAGACTCGCGGTCACAGTCGAGGCAAGCCCACAATCACGATCATCCCTGCGGTTGCCGCTGGACCACATTCGCAGTCTAGGCTATCAGACCGCGGTTGCGGTCCTTACACTTCCAAATGAAAAAAATCTAAATTAAGCATCTTATAGCTCCATAAGTGAGTAAAATGAGGGTGGAAGGTGTTGAAGACACCTTCAAAATCAAGGACTGTGGGAGAGCAACAAGATATATTAAATAACTTATTATAAAAACATAGGCCAAAAGCAGCTGTCAGGGTGAAAAGGAGGAAATACATGCAATAAAGAGTTAAAGGAAATCTAGATGATGCAAAGGAAACTAAGTTAGAAAAATTAGAGGAAATATAAAACTTGAATTGAATTTATTATGCAAACATTTAAAACTTAAAATTAAAGAGAAACAATGTAGGTAATAGGGGGTGGCTGCCCTACAACTCCTACACTTGGATCTCAAATCTGTAGTTTTAGGGTCAGTGTTACCTATGTCTCACAAATTAGACCCACCATGTAGGAGCAGAATAGGCAGAGAGGTGGGCCCTTTCGAGTATGGAGAAGAGGAATAAAATTCATTGACTCGGTGAAGTCATCTCTGTGTTGGGATTTACCTGAACTGCACTGAAATGAATTCTTTGGTGGAACATCCTCAAGGTACCCATCGATGTATGAATATAAATAGGAAGGCCCTAGGATGTCGATACAAGATGAGATGGAGTGAAGTGGTTGAAAGTCTTCTAGAGGGATCCTCCCTTCTCTCCCCTCCCCGACATTTGAGGTTGGATGCTCAGATAAACCTTCATGTATAGTCTGAGTCACCCAATCATCATCCGAACAAGAAGTGTCCCCAGGTAAATCTATTTGTGGTTCTACCACCCCAAGCTTATCAATTTCTATGGGGTTTGGGTTGTCTTCATGCTCAACAACCATGTTGTAGTGGACTGTCCATCCCACTCCCTTGGTGTCAACTCTTCCTTAAAAAGGGATTGTGGACAATGTCTACTCATGCCGGTCCAGTTTGTCATCATCGTTATACTCGCTCCACATGGATGAATTGTCATCATCACTTTCATTGAACGAATTGTTCCAAACCATGAATGGCTGACTGCTCAAAGCGAAGTGACAAGTCTCAATATGAGATGTATCACTCTGTTATGGATCAACATCTGATTCAGGTTCTTCGAATTGACCTTCATGTTATGAGGTTGTTTGACTACCCTGATCATCATCATCATAGAACCATTCATGCTTGTGGCTTGTAGCTTCCATTGGTCGATCAACTAAATCATTTGGATAGAATGAAGGGCTCCCCAGGTGGGTTGGTCTTCACAGAAAAATCTAGGTGAATCCAGTTGATGATCTGAATAGGATGGTGAGGCATGTTCCAATCCATGTCCAATGGAATGGCTCTGATGATTGTAATCTTTGTGGTTGTGTGATGGTGTTTGAAATTGAATGGTAAACAAATCAATGATCTCTTGAAGCCTCCTGCTCTGCTCAACATCGTTTTCATGAAGCTGTTGGACTTGAGCAACAATGCTTTCAAGATTCGTCGATTCTGTCATGCACTTATGTTGGAAACCCGCTATATCAGACTGATGCACTTGGACGAATCCTTGTTCAACAGCTTGAAGTATACTTCTACTGTGGCCTACGATCTCAGTGACTACTTGGAGCTGATGATCTTGCTTTTCTAGTAGCTGTTGGAGCGGATCGATTTTCTCTTGGAGATGAGGAGCTAGTGCGTTGACACTTTCTTTGGCTAGCTCCACTGCCTTAATCAACTCTTGATCCCACGTCAACGTGGAAGTAGAGGGATGATCTGCCACCTCCTTTGTTGGAATTTCAACATATGATGACGGTGGAGGTGATTATAGCTAGACTAGCTGTAGAGCACGACCTTCAATTATTTTCTAGTAGTCAGAACTACAGAAAAACTCAGGAGGATAGGTGGACAAGATGACCTGCCTTGCTGAAGCAAGGTCCATGGCTGAAAAAGTATAAGAAAAAGAAAAGAAAAGCTATTCAGTATATATGAACAAGTTTGTGTACAATAAAAAGAAGAACTATTCATATATATGTTGGCTTATGGATGACAAAATAAAATCTTTGGGCGTGTAAACGTGGAAAACCACCTCCCCGACAACATCGCCAAACGTAGCTTGTGTCCCGAAGGGGAGGGCGGTGATTGGAACTTTGAATTTATAACCCGAAACCTTCAAGGACCCCCACAAATTTATTACGGGGTCAAAGTAGATATACAGGGATGAACACAGGGATGCTTAGGACGCTTAAAGATCTCGTTCTTAAGTCAGATAAGCCAGACTGATAGTTGATAAAAGTATGGATCTAGAACTAGTCTAGCAGGTTGTCACGAATTAAAACAAAACAAAGAAAAGAAAATAAAATAGAGCCCATAGGATTCTACTAATCATAGAGAAGGAGTTCCTGGCTAGGTAACCACAAGTTGGACAATCTATGCACCCGTTCTCAGTCATAGAAAACCCTCGAACACCAGAGCAAGCAACCTACATCCAGACATGGTATGTATTGTGGTGTTTGTTCTTGTGGGGTCATCCCACTCACTTTCGTGTAGCATGACTAAAACCCATCGATGATATGAAACCTTTCTCAAGGATGACAAATCAACATCCAAGAACGTTCTAGCTACCCTCTCAGGTCTAGAACATTCTGAGATGTCAGGAACAGATACGATCCATGCAAAACCAGGTAGTGGGCTCAACCCAGATCTATGATTCTACACAGATCACCTTGAACCGTCCTCCTTTTAGATTTCGATCCAAATATCTTCTCTTGTCTATTCCTATAGCGAATCTCTTGATATAGGCAGAAATAGAAGTTCAAGCAAGAAAGAGATCAACCAAACTAGCAATCATAACTAGAAAGAGAAGATAGAATGAGAAACACACTATATCTTGGATAAAACTACTTTCTTAAGGTAAAAGTACATAAACATGCCCAAAATGGGCTACATAGCCAATAAGGAGCTCAACTAGCCATGGACAAGCATAGTTGGCACTGAATAAAGATGGAAGAATATCATTTGTACAGAAACAAAGGAGAACGGTAGAAGAAAGGAGAAGAAGAAGAGATTTAGCCCATAGAGGAGAGGCTTCTCTCACTCCTTAGCCTCCGTATAGGCTGGATCTCATCCTTTGGGTCATTCTCCTTGACCTTCTATACTCCTTGGCCCCCTTTCTCTTTAGATCCGCCCTGAACAATAGATTGGTGAGTGGGTGGAGGTGGGAAATGATAGTGGATGATAGGAAATGGGGGAAAATGGGTGGATGATGGTGGGAAATGGTAGAGGGTGGAAGCCCGCTGAAGAGATGGGCGTAGGGTGAGCACTTCGGCCTTCTTGGACCTATGGACCCTCCCACGGGGCTCTAGGAACCTCCCAATGTTGGAACCACCAGGTGGAACTGCCAAAATTTGAAACCCCCCTTCAGGTGGAGAGGGGTAGGTATTTATAGGCAGAGTCGTTAAGGTGTTGATCCAGGTCGCAGCCTTAATTACTATAGCCTTGGTGATGATCGCGGGTCACAATCCTCCCTTGGTCGTGGGCTATGGTCGAGGTACCTTCCTCGGGTCGCGGTCTGACCTCACCACGACCGTGGTGATGACCACGGGTTGTGGTCCTCCCTCGGTCGTGGTGCAATAATGCCACGACTGTGGTGGGCACGTCATTGACACGACCGTGGTAACTGGACACGACCGTGGTGATGAAGGTTGAGGCAGAACTTGTAGGCCATGGTCAAGGTACCCACTGTGGTTACGACTTGACCTCGCCACAGCCGTAGTGAGCACCTTGGTCACGTCAACTGACATATGGAAGCCTAGCTGCTATAAAAACTATATATATCAGGGAGAAATCTTTGGAGAGTAGATGTCTTTTCCAGGTTCGGTGCATGCAAGTCCCAAAATTGTCTAGTTTAGAAACTTTATCTATGAAAAGATATAAATTACTAAAAGATAAGAATCTATGGTTATTTTGGGCATATTAAGGATATTTTGACACAAAACCATAAATAAATGCTTATCATAGATGCCTAAATTTGGGTGTTATCAGCTTATCTATCATAACTGCTCAACCTGCTTAACCTATGTAATTAGCTTAAATAATACATTTAGCTGAATCTGCTCATCCTATTTAATAGTAATATATATGTGGTAACAAAAACTGTTGGTGGAGAGTTATATTTCTCACTCGGACATGGGTCTCACTCTCCCGGTTTCCACACCCTTTTTAGGCGGTCGTCAATAGCATGATAGAGATCATGCTGTTGAGGAAGGGGAGCTTGGAGAGTAGTGAGCGTAGAAGGTTGTATAGCTGCTAGTGTTGTAGTAGAGTCCTATGTGTCGTACCTGTACTCTTAGGTCTCGAGAGGGATGTGTTTTCTAGATGATGTATATTTCCACATGGTTTTGGTACTATGCCGTGGTTGTATATATATGGCATGTACATGTGAACATGTTCTTTTATATACAGGTTGTGGCTAATGCCACTAACCAACTGTAAATACCTAATACGATATGTGATATGATATAAGTGGTTGGACATTAACGCAAATGTTCCATCTTATGATGGTTATATGAGATTGGTTTTAAATTACCCACTTTTGTGGTAATGTGGTTGTTTAGTGGTTGATCACACACTTTGGTTCTGATTTATCTCATTGTGTGGTGTTGGGCATCACAGTTTGGTTGGTATCAGAGCTCGGAATTTTATGAGTATACATGGACATATGACTAAGTTTTGTGTCTATTCTTGCATCGTCCAACATATATGATCATAGCTTCTACTTATGCAGACATGTCGGGAGAACAAGAAGAACACACTGAGAGTAGCTTTGTTGCACCAGGAGGTGGTACTAGGAGGTAGACAAGAGTATATGGAGTGCCTGAAGTGCCCTAGTTTGACCTAAAAACCATGGTTAACCCTACTTTTTAGTCCATGTTTGGACAGATGGTGGTCACGGTTACACATTTGGCAGACCGAGCGTCCCTACCTCAGCCTAAGGTAGTTGTCCCAAATGCAACATCTCAAGGTTTTGATAAGACTTTTGAGAGGTTGAGGCATGTGGGGGCGATAAAGTATGATGGTATGATGGATCCGATAGATCTAGACATGTGGGTAATAGAGTTGGAGAAGGTATTTAAGATCCTAAATATCTCTGAAGTGGAAAAGGTGAATCATGTTGTGTATTTTCTAAAAGGCAGTGCTAGCCATTGGTGGGCCATCAAGGAGGAGAAGAGGCCTGGTGTGGTGATCAATTGGGAAGAGTTTTGATGGGAGTTTGTGGGCCGATACTTCCCAGAGACATATCTGGATGAGAAGATCTTGTTGTTTGAGAAAATCTAATAGGGACCGATAGAGCCAAGTTCATGGAGCTGTTGAGGTTTTGTTTTCATATGGTAGTGACAAATAAGGAGAGGATCTGGTGGTTTGAGAAGGGTTTGAACACCGAGTTGATGAAGACGATGTTTTCCCTAGAGAATTGGGAGAGGTTTTCTACCTTTGTTGAGTCTATGAGGAGGATCAAGTGGTCCACGATCGAAAAGCGTGAGGCTAATGCTAAGATGAGACCGAATCAATTTTAGGGGTAGTCTTCTGGAAGCTTCAAGAAGCCTAGGCTTGTATCACCTCAGTCACAATAGATATCTGGAGTGCCATCTCAGTGGTCCCCAAGCAAGGGTAGAGGAGTAGTTTTCCACTAATAGGTGCTTGCATCACAATGTCTGTTTCATTAACAGGGTCATCTAGGCCATGATATGAGAGTAAGACCTGTCATAAGTGTGGAAAAATTGGGCATATGAAGTGTTATTTCCCTGTAAAGGGTGAGGAGGTGACACACCATCCTAGGAAGAGTCAGCATGGTTTGCAGCAGTGGTAGTTCAAAAGTGGTGGTGGTAGAGGACATGGCCAGGCATTATAGGCCGGTTCCTTTGGATAAGCTAGTAGAGGATGTGGGCGACAACAGGTGATGACTCAATTCTATGCCATGAGTCAATCGGAGGGAGTGGTCAATCCATGAGTCATAATAGGTTAGATGGAGATTTTTCATTCTAAATTGTCTGGATCTTTTTTTTTTCCATTTTGGTTGACCCAGGTGCGACACACTCTTTTATCACCAGAGAGGTGATATGTAGTTTTTCTTTGCCTATTATCTATAGATATGATAGTCTTCAGTTAGAAACCCCTCAGGTTTGTTTCGCCGAGTTGTGGGAGGTGTGTCCATCTTGCATTCTTTCTTTCTCAGGACCCAGCATTCAAGTGGACCTTATGCCACTTGACATGCATGGATTCAATGTGATTCTTGGGATGGATACCTTGGAGAAGTACATGATGGTCTTGGATTGTATTTCCAAAGTGGTGATGTTCTTTGACAGTGATGTTTCATGGGTATTCCAAGGAGATAGGAAGATTCTTCTGACATGTTTGGTGTCAGTTTTGACAATAGAGAGGCTAATGAGGCAAGGGCGTGAGGCTTTTCTTACACATGTGGTGGATGCCAAGGTGAGAAGTCCTAGTATCCAGAAGATGCATGTAGTTTGAGAGTTTGAGGACATTTTTCTTGAAGAGTTTCCTGATGTTCCCCCTCTTAGAGAAATTTATTTTGAGATCAATTCGGTTCCTAGAACACAACCCATAACACAGTCACCGTACACGATAGCACCGAGAGAGATGCAAGAGTTGAAGAAGTAGTTGTAGGAGCTGCTCGAGAAAGGCTTTATCAAACCAAGCACCTCCCCTTGGGGTGCTCCCATGTTGTTTGTGAAGAAGAAGGACAATTCTATGAGGCTATGCATAGACTACTGATAGTTGAATAAAGTGTCGATAAAGAGCAAGTACCCGTTGCCGAGGATAAATGATCTGTTTGATCAGTTGTGAAGTGCCATAATGTTCTTCAAGATAGATCTGAGATCAAGTTACCACTAGTTGAGGATCAAGGAAGATGACACACCTAAGACAACTTTTAGGACTAGGTATGGTCATTATGAGTTTGTGGTATGCCATTCGGGTTGACCAATGTGCTAACAACATTCATGGAACTAATGAATGGAGTGTTTAGATCGTACCTTGACCAGTTTGTAGTGGTGTTCATCGATGACATCCTAATATACTCCAGAGAAAGTTAACAACACAAGCAACATCTAGACCTAGCATTGACTTTGTTGAGACAACACCAGCTATATGCTAAGTTCAGTAAGTGTAAGTTCTGGTTGAAGGAGGTGTTTTTTCTAGGGCTGGTGATATCTGCTAAGGGTGTATGTCTAGACCCAAAGAAGGTTCAGTCAGTGCTAGAGTGAGAACAACCCAAGACACCGATAGAGATTTGAAGTTTCCTTAGAGGCAGGCTACTACAGAAGATTCATCTAGAACTTCAGTGTTGTGGCGTTAACCCTAAAGAAGTTAACACAGAAAGGTGTACCTTTTGTCTGGGATGACAAGTGTCAGCATTCTTTCTAGCTTTTGAAGGAGAAGCTGATTAGTGCACCCGTGTAGTGTTGCCTTAGCAAGGGAAATGTTATATCATCTTCTGTGATGTATCAAACAATGTCTTGGGATGCGTTCTGTTATAGGACAAGAATGTGATTTCTTTTGCTTCACGATATCTAGAGAAAAATGAGGATAACTACCCGACGCATGATCTAGAGCTTGTAGCGGTGGTCCATGCCTTGAATATTTGGAGACACTATCTTTATGGTGAGAAGTGTTAGATCTTCACCGACCACAATAACCTTTAGTACATCTTATCGAAGAAGGAGTTAAACATGTGGTAGAGACGCTAGATGAAGTTGATCAAGGATTATGATTGCTTGATAGATTACCATCCAGGTAAGTCAAATGTGGTGGCGGATGCTTTGAGCTGGAAATCTTCTTTGTCATCATCTGTAGATAAGGCATGATTATCAACTTTGGTGTGTCATAAGAGAGACATGTCAGTGTCGCTTCACCAGATGAATGTACAGTTGGAAGTCTTCTTGTTGGCATGCTTGTTAGCTCAGTTACAAGTAAAGCCTACTTTGATGGAATGATTGAAAATGCATTGCAGGATGTTACTATGATACAAAAGATGATATTAGAGTTTGGCAGTGGGAAGCATGATGGATTCTATGAGATAGAGGATGGGACAATGTGTTTTCATGGTAGGACAATGTATTTTCATAGCAGGACAATGGTTTAAGATGCTGATGGTTTGAGGAAGATAATGTTGGGAAATACGAGCACAAAGTATAGTAACAATTTTTTTTAATCTATATGCATTCCCATAACTGTAAGATCTCTCAAATACTGTGAAATAGGAAGGATGATTTTAGTGAGTTATACCTAGTCCTGGAGCAAGTCTAATGACAAAACTCACTTCTTTACAACTATTGACTAGTTTCTCTTGGATGATGGCTGTGTAGCTCCTAGTCTTCACCATAAACAACTATTTGTGCAACCTCTACAGTGACTTCGGTGGTCTCTCCACAGACTGTAGGTTGACTTTACTCTCCAAGAAGTAACCAAAGGACTCCTACCTCTAGAGTAGTCCATACAGAACAACCAGAACTGATGCCATTTACTAAGAACAGATATGAAGGAGTTGTCCCTCCCGTTGGTGTACTAGTCACAACCTGCTCTCCTACAACAACAATAGCTTCTCACTTGTTCTCTCCCATTGACTATCCCTCCCTATTGGGTAGGACTTGCATGGGCTCTCTCGGTTACCACAACTATAGAGGACAACAATTATCATAGGAACTTATTCTCAGTTGTTTGTGTTGTGTCTTGGGAAGCCCCCCGTACCCCTCTATTTATAGTAGAGGATAGAGTCAAGGTTCCCAATCTATATGGGATTGCGTGGGAGTGTAAGGGACTAGAAGAAATTGAACTTTCACAACCCGCGAGATGCTAAGTGGTCATATAGAACACCCAGATGGTCGTCTGGGGTGCAAGACAGCCATCTCGAACTACCAAACAGTAGTTTGGCAGTTTCCTAATTGGATACGAATATGACATTCTCATTCCAATTTATATCATATATTAATTTACTGCACTCCAAGTATGTGCAATCGAAACTATTTGGGAAGCATCCCAAACCTTTGTTTGGCCTAGCTGAGCCATCTCACATAAGTGGGATGCTCATCTCTCTCACCAAGATGCCCGTCTGGTGAGTTGAGATGAGCCGACTGGTTTAATCATATTGAACCGATCAGTTTAAGGGCATAACTTAGCCAATTCAAACTCTGATTAGCCTAACAACCCAAACGTCTGTCTCAACACTTGAGATGCCCGTCTGGAATGCCCAAATGGCCGTGTCACTCAGTGAGATGGTCGTTCGACAGTTTAGTCATCCAAACAAGTGATCTATTGTGTGAATTGAATACCTAAATACTTTAGTAATCAGTCCAATTGTCATTCAAGACCAAACTCCTCTTCTAGATGTGTTCCTATGTGTGTGACCCTATACGTCCCATATCACATTGGCAGCTAATGTACATAACTATCTTATGACATCACAAGTAGAAAGTGGTGCCTAGTCGCACACCAGTGCTACCCAAGTGAATGGAAAGTTGGAGAACAACTTCAACCTACAATCTGTGTAAGGTGTTGCAGTAATTGTATAATTCCTTTATCTCTGATATCTGGGGTGAACTTGAGGCATGGAAGGTCATCCTCTCAATGTTCAATCCATGTTTCTTGAACCAATACTAGACTATCTGAAGTAATGTGACCTCAATATCATATATTAATTCACACGTGCATGCGAATGCGTTTCTCAGTCTCATTTAGCAAGTGGATAGGATATCATACTCCAATAGGAGGAACATATCCCATATCTATCACTCACACCTATCTCGATGTGTCATAGTCACCCAATCATAACTGTTATAGAAACCCATATTTTTTGGACTACATTTGATGATGTCAAACCATACCCAATGACATGTGACAAGTGTAGTGATTTCAAGTCTAAGAATCACAATCACCACCTTCACTATGAGAGATGACTGTGACCACCGCAACCAAGTGTCACCCTCAAGGTGGGTCTGTCCGATACACTATTCCCTAACATGTATCTGTGTGATTGGTTTAATATTGCCATGTCATGACTTAGTGAGACTCAATCATCAACCAACTCACACTCCAATCTTATGTGTTACTGGTGTCTATCTACCTTCCACAATAATAACCGACTAGGGACATAATGAGAATATGTATATGTACTCTTAACATTCATATGATCTCATTTACACAAGGCTAATAGTTGAAGACATACATCATTGAGTAAAATCATTCTCTATACATTCACTATGTATCCTCATTATCTCATAACTGAGTGAAACAGATGAATTGGAAGCTTGCCTTTATATATATGTTAATATTAATCAAATCCTTTTAGGTAATTATGCCATGTCAATCACCATATGATTGGATCTATGGGCATACCTTACCAACAAACTCCCACTTGCACTTGGAGCCAATCACCCATGGATCTCATCCTTAGTGATCTAAACATGAACATGCTTCTACTATGCTTGTAACACCCTAATTCTTTTTCAGAAACCCTAACTGGTAAATTTCAAATCTCGAGGCTTAATGAAATTTTTTGATGAAATTTGGAGGCCCAATTATGATTCCCAAATCATTTTCAAGGATAATTTCCATTATCAACTTTATTGAAACTCAATTTCATCAAATGTAACCCTAATTAGTAAATTAACAATGCATAGAGGGATTAAAGTGAAATAGATCATTTTCATAGAAATAAGATGACCTAATATTTTTCTTGATTACTTGAATCAATAATATCATGCTTTATCCAAAATATCAGTCTCTAAATATATTTAGATAGTCTTGGATAATTAAAATAATATTTAACTTGAAAAGGAAATAACAAGTAGAAGGAAGTCTCAAAACTAAAAGATAATTTGATTTTTGGATCCCTAGTGCTAAAATCTAGTATCATGCACATTTTGATTAGATTTGGACTCCCTTTGATGTACCAAATTACATAAGAAAGAAAATAAGAAAAAATTTAAATAAAACTAATCCTATTGTAACTACGATATAGTTTCGAGCTTTTAATATGTGGCATTTCTGTCACACACTCCTTTGGTTTGGACCTGGATCTGATTGGACAACCACGATCATCCTACTCGGTTCGCGGATGCATCTGGTGGCTATCAAGCCCTCTCCCCCGCTCATCCGAGTCCTACTCAGACTGCAACAATAGAGGTGGTGTCTCTCCCTCTTGATCTCTCTCCCTGTGCTTTCTCAACACAAACAAATTGCCCCCTCACCATCCTCACTCCTTCACAAAACTTTCGATCCCTCACACATTAGGGTTTCGTTCCCTAGGACCCCCGCTCGGCTAAGACTCTCCCTTGTTCCCCTATTTCTTTCCTCGCAAGTAACTCTACTCCTCTTAGTTGGCGAAACCTATATATAGGCCCCCGAAATCATTCCTCAAGGGTCTAGCATCTGAACCACAGTCTCGATTTTCTCTCTAGAACCTGATACACATCTACCCTATTCTGCCACCATCGCATTGCAAGAGCGACCTCGGTGGATCATCCTTGACCTCCACTACCTTTTTTGACCATGCAGGAGAGTTAACTAAACTCCCAAGAACCTTTAAGATGATAGGATTTGTTCCTTGGCGGTGAGTTCACAATATCCCTCATTTTCACCCTGTTTCTGATCATGTAGCCAATGTCGGTCCTCTGGACATGATGTCGCTTGGTTCCAGTGTGTTTGGTGTCGTCAGGTGATGCCTAGTTTTCCCAGAATATTGTTCTCTTTACAATCATGCATTTTCTGAGATTTTGGGACCATCCCTTGTTCCTCCTATGCTTTGCGATTGGAGACATGGCCATATTAGTGTGTAGACCATCGCAAGTGATGTTTCTGGGTTCTTTGGTTTTGACCGAGGGCCAGAAGGGTGCTCAACACCACAATTCTTCACGAAAGGGTCAAGATCCCAGTTTCATTTCTCCGAATCACCCTATTTCTCTCACAGTTCATTGCGGTTCTTCACTATTCTGGGAAGAGCAATGCCAAGTGCCAATTTCCACTTTTGCGCATCTGGTTTCAATCGTCTGATTTAAGTCCCAAGGGCTTTCTGGGGTTTTGGTCGTGTGCCTGCTTGTCACGACCGGGTTCCAGGTCGGATGGGCCTAAGCCACAGGGCTTTTGGCGACTGGGCCACCTCGATGGGTCCAGGCAGACAACTAGCATATAATAGAGAGTAGGTGGCTTTTTTGAGTTTTTTCTATTGGTTTAGGCTTTGAAAGTTCATAATAAATCTGTATGATGTTAGAAAAATATAATTAAATACTCGTTGGAAATGTTTTTGAATAAGGAATGATATGATGATCATTTTTAAAAGTCAATTTCGACTCTATTTTTTCCTGTTTCATCCAATAAACATGAAACCCTAAAAACTAAGGGGAACGTTATTATTAATGAATGTTAATTGATTCAACATGAAAATTAGGGTTTCTTAACCCCAGTGCATGACTAGGGTTTTACCAAACCTAGGAAAAGCATTTAGGTTTGCTCCAATAAAGGTAAGTGGGTCCATGCTCTTTGAGTATTAAACAATGATTTTCAACCACCTTATGATTATTATAATGATCAAAATGAAATATATGCATAACTATGTACTTCAGTTTTCATATTTCTCACATCAATATTATTACATGTTTCTTATACTTTCAAGATTTACTTTTAAGAGCTTATTCCATGATCAAATGAAACTCAGTTAAAGTAAAGAATTGTCAAGTTAATGATTAATCATGTAATTGGTTGTATTATTTTTCCCTCATTATGTTAATGTTGATCCCTCGGGCCTTATGAGTTCAATTGGAACATAGTAGCACGTATGTGCAATCATGAGCTCAAGTGGAGAATTATTTATGGCACTTAGGTGCAAATCATGAGCTCAAGTGGAGCATTATTTATGGAACTCAAGTGCAAATCACGAGTTCAAGTGGAACATCAGTTGAGCCTACGGGCCTTATGAGCACAGTTGGTGCATAAGAGTAGAGGACATTATAATCGATCATTAAGAGCATATTATGAGAATTTAAATTTACTACTCCGGTAATTTCATGTTTCCTAATTGTCAAATTATTATTCTGGTTATAACAATACTCTACGCCGCTTACTCTAATATATTCTCCATTTTGAATGCATGGTTGGGGAGGCGATGTCCGCAGGAGGAAAGAATATGGGATCTTAGCTAAGAAGCATACATCTGAAGGACAAATTAAGAGATTAGAATTGGTGGGGTGTCATCTATCCATAAATTAGTTTTCCTTTATGTTTATGAGACATGTGTTTTAGTTAGAGTGTGAGTTCTTTGTTATGAGTTTGAGATATGAGAAACTATGCAAAGTATCCTGTGTTGGTTTATCAAACTTTATTTTTATATAATGATTATCATTTTTGTGACATCCCAATGTGAATTAAGCTTCCTCTCATTGAAGTTCATGTTTTAGAAAATTGGGGTGTTACAACATGGTATCAGAGCCAAAAATATAGTTGGCCACTGGGCTTTTCTCAAAATCTCATGTAGTTTATGTTCTCTTTTGTAGATGGCTCCCAAGAGGAAATCTGATAAGGGCAAGGAGCATGTAGATGGAGAAGGAAGCTCTTCCAATGGGGGTAGTGATCATAGTGCTTTTGGAGGGGCTAACCCTGATGGTAACCCTAATGCACCTTTTCTAGAAGTACTCATCAAGGCTCTCACTGATGCCCTGATCAGTCAACAAGGAGGACCACATCAACCAAGGAACTAGGAGTTGACCTTAGTAGACTTCCTAAAGATCAAACCAGAAACCTTCTCTGGAGAAGGTTAGACCAATGTAGTTGATCATGCTGAAGAGTGGATTCTCAATGTTGAGCACTGTTTCTGTGACTTAGGATGCCCCGAGCCTTCCAAATTTTTCTTTGGGACACACATGTTGAAGAGTGCAGCCCACACTTGGTGGGAGAACTTCACTAATGCTCAAGGACCCAATGTTGAGCCGTTGACCTGGGAGGAGTTCACAACTACCTTCCAAAACCATTACATCTCAGAAGCTATGATCGAGAAGAAGGAGATGGAGTTCAAGTGCTTGAGGTAGAATGAATCAACTGTTAGCCAGTATGTAATGAAGTTTCACATGCTACCGAAGTACAATTATGGTTTAGATGAGACACGTCTAGCAAAGAAGTTCATGCATGGCCTAAAACCTGATTTGGGCTATGCTTTGATTGGACGTGGCATCAGGACAATACATGAGCCACTCGAGTCTGCCCTATAATTGGAGGACCATCCTGGATGACACTGGAAGAACAGAGGATCCTCCAAAAGTAAGAACGAGCACAAAAGCCATAATGACAAAAAGAGGAAAGCTCCAGAAGGACAACCTACTAAGGAATCTTGTGCAACCTATGGTAGACTTCATGGGGGACCGTGCATGCTAGGATTGGGAGTTTGCTACTATTATGGAGACCCAAATCATAAGAAGATTGAAAGTCCCAAGCTCAAAGCAAAGAATGAAGCAGGGCAAAATCCTAAACCTAAGCAATGAGAAAAGAGACAAGCTAGGATCTTCACCATGGTGGATGATGATGAAGATGAGAATGAACAAAGTATGATTTAGTTATGAAGTTCCTTTGGTACCTTTGCTTGGACTATAGCTGTGATTAGTTTTTTCCTAGATGTAGGTATGTGCAAGATTTCATGATGACAATAAGGTGTTAGAATTTTCATGTTAAAGATAAGGAAAACCCTAAGGTAGGTAGAGTAGTAGAATTTTGAGGATGAAATTCATTTAAGGTGGGTAGAATTATAACACCCTAATTCTTTTTCAGAAACCCTAATTTGCAAATTTCAAATCTTGAGGCTTATTGAAACATTATTGAAACTCAATTTCATAAAATGTAAACCTAATTAGTAAATTAACAATGCATAGAGGGATAAAAAAGAAATCGATCATTTTCATAGCAATAAGATGACCAAATGTTTTTCTTGATTACTTGAATCAATAATTTCATGCTTTATCCAAAATATCAGCCTCTAAATATTTTTAGATAGTCTTGGATAATTAAAATAAGATTTAACTTGAAAAGGAAATAACATGTAGAATGAAGTCTCAAAACTAAAAGCTAATTTGATTTTCAGATCCCTTGTGCTAAAATATATTATCGTGCAAATTTTGATTAGATTTGGACTCCCTTTGATGTCCCAAATTACATAAGCAAGAAAATAAGCAAAAATTTAAATATAACTAATCCTAATGTAACTACGCTATAGTTTTGAGCTTTTAATATATGATATTTTGTCACACGCTCCTTTGGTTTGGACCCGGATCTGATCAGACAACCACGATCATCCCACCCGATTTGCAAATGCATCTGGTGGCTATCACACCTTCTCCCCCGCCCGTCCAAGTCCTACTCGGACTACAACAGTAGCGACGATGTCTCTCCCTTCCGATCTCTCTCCCTGTGCTTTCTCAACACAAACAAATTGCCTCCTCACCATCCTCACTCCTTCACGAATCTTGCTATCCCTCACATGTTAGGGTTTCATTCCCTAGGACTCCCAGTCAGCTAGGACTCTCTCTTGTTCCCCTATTTCTTTCTCCGCAAGTAACTCTACCCCTCTCGGTTGGTGAAACCTATATATAGGCCCCCAAAATTTTTCCTTAGGGGTCTAGCATCTGAACCAAGATACTGGTTTTCTCTCTAGAACCCGGTACACAACTACCCTACTCCGCCGCTATCACCTTACAAGAGTGACCTCAGTGGATAATCCTCGACCTCCGCTACCTTCTATGACCACGTGGGAGAGTCAACCAAATTCCCAAGAATCTTCAAGCTGATCAGATTTGTTCCTTGGTGGTGAGTTCACAATATCCCCCTTTTTCACCCTATTTCTAATCATGTAGCCAATGTTGGTCCTCTAAACACGGCGCCGCTTGGTTCCAGTGTGTTTGGTGTCATCGGGTGGTGCCTGGTTTTCCCAGAATATTGTTCTCTTCACAATCGTGCATTTTTTGAGATTTTGGGACCATCCCTTGTTCCTCCTGTGCTTTGCGGTTGGCGACATGGTCATCTTGGTGTGTAGACCATCACAGGCGATGTTTCCAAGCTCTTTGGTTTCGACCGAGGGACAGAAGGGTGCTCATCACCATAGTTCTTCACAAAAGGGTCAAGATCCTAGTTTTGTTTCTCCAAATCACCTTGTTTCTCTTGCATTTCATCGCGGTTCTTTGTTGTTCTGGGAAGAGCAATGCCAAGTGCCAATTTCCACTTTTGCCCATCTGGTTTCAGTCGTCTGATTTAAGTCCCAAGGGCTTTCTGAGGTTTTGTTCGTGTGCTTGCTTGTCGCGACTGGGTACCAGGTCGGATGGGCGTAAGCCACATGGCTTTTGGTGACTGGGCCACCTCGACGGGTCCAAGCAGACAACTAATAGATAATAGAGGATAGGTGACTTTTTTGAGTTTTTGTTATTGGTTCAGGATTTGAAAATTCATAATAAATTTGTCTGATGTCAAAAAATATAATTAAATACTTGTTGGAAATGTTTTTGAATAAGGAACGATATGGTGATGGTTTTAAAAGTCAATTTCAACTCTGTTTTTCCCTGTTTCATCCAATAAACATGAAACTGTAGAAACTAAGGTGAACATTATTATTAATGAATGTTAATTGATTGAACATGATAATTAGGGTTTCTTAACCCCAATGCATGACTAGGGTTTTACCAAACCTTCGAAAAACATTTAGGTTTGCTCCAATAAAGGTAATAGGGTCCATGCACTTTGAGTATTAAATAATGGTTTTCAACCGCCTTATGATTATTCTAATGATCAAAATGAAATATATGCATAACTATGTACTTCAGTTTTCATATTTCTCACAAAAATGTTATTACATGTTTCTTATACTTTCAAGATTTACTTTCAAGAGCTTATTCCATGATCAAATCAAACTCAGTTAAAGTAAAGAAATGTCAAGTTAATGATTAATCGTGTAATTGGTTGTATTATTTTTCCCTCATTATGTTAATGTTGAGCCCTCAGGCCTTATGAGTTCAATTGGATCATAGTGGAACGTATGTGCAATTATGAGCTCAAGTGGAGCATTATTTATGGCACTTAGATGCAAATCATGAGATCAAGTGGAGCAATATTTATGGCACTCAGGTGCAAATCATGAGTTACAGTGGACCATCAATTGAACCTATGGGCCTTATGAGCACAGTTGGTGCATAAGAGTAGAGGACATTATAATCAATCACTAAGAGAATATTATTAGAATTTAAATTTACTACTTAGTTAATTTCATGTTTCCTAATTGTCAAATTATTATTCTGGTTATAACAATACTCAATGCTGCTTACTCTAATATATTCTCCATTTTGAATGCATGGATGGGGACGCGATGTCCGCAGGAGGAAAGAATAATGGAGCTTTGCTAAGGAGCGTACATTTGAAGGATAGATTAAGATATTAGAATTGGTGGGGTGCCATCTATCCATAAGTTAGTTTTCCTTTATGTTTATGAGACATGTGTTTTAGTTAGAGTGTGAGTTTTATGTTATGAGTTGGAGATATGAGAAACTATGCAAAGTATCCTGTATTGGTTTATCAAAATTTATTTTTATGCAATGATTATCATTTTTGTGACATCCCAATGTGAATTAAGCTTATGCTCATTGAAGTTCATGTTTTAGAAAAATTGGGGTGTTACAGTGCTAGTGCTAATTTAGCGGGTTAGAAACACTTTGCTTATAGTCAGTATATTACATGTTTCTTATCTCTTCCCTCTGAGATGAAACTTCCGTAATATGATATCTGATATTCCTTGCCTAACAATTTACTCCATTGTTGTTACAATATCTCAAACGAGTCATCAATGGTCGTAACATCTATAAGTTCATCATATGAACCTTTTAGATCCATATAGTATCACTCTGTGTTCACAATACAAGTATACTCTGCCTCTATTTTAGAATAGCATTAATGGCTATTAGTTTGGAACCCTTCCCACTAATAACATCCTTTTCTCTTTTAAACTAAAACATATTTTATTGCGATCACTTGGTCACTATAGAAGCTTGCATCGATGTAACCTTTTACATCCAACTCTTCCTTTTATCACTATCATCATTGATTAGCAATGTTATCCTTAAGTACTTCACAAGTACTAATGGATATCTTTTAATGACTCTTCAACAAGCCTTATTAAAGTTTGACTTGTCTTTTCATGTCAAATACATACAAGATTATCTGGGATAAGCACATTATCACATTCATGATAGATTCACTATTGCATTGGCTTATGGAATCTTATTCATGATGTTTCCATTCTTTGTCAAGAATAGGAATATAGAGTTCATGAGTGGCTAATCTAAATTCTCTCTCATTGAATCCATACGTGTTGAACTCTTTCAACATTTTCTATTTGTATGTGCTCAACTCACGTTGTTAAACTTTCAAGAACTATCTGATAAGTCTTGATCCTTATATCATAAGACGTCTCACCTTATCCTTATTAAAGAATAAAAGACGACTACTTGTTGTTATCTTATATAAAAGAAACCCTTCTCCTATAAATAAGAGAACATGGAAGCATACAGGACATAAGGCCAACCCTAATGGGCAAAAACATACTTGGGACCATATTACAAAGACAATAAAAACAATACTAAATGGACTCTTCAATACTCCCCCTCAAGTTGAAGTTGGGAGAATCCCAAATCAGCTTGCAAATAGAGAGTCAAACTAGAAAACAAATAAACAAAACAAAAAGATAAACAAAGACAATGCAAGAAATTCATCCCCCTCAATATTACAATTAAGCACTCAAACACTCATACACTCCTCCTCACATAGATACTCCAAGAAAGTAGGTCACATAAGCTTCTCAGTCATCTAGAGTAGAAATAAGCAGCAACATGATCATCTGGAGCAAAAATAAGCATCAACACGATCATCTGGAGCAGAAGTAAGTATCAAAGCAACATGGTTTTCATCTCATCACTAATATCGCGGCCCAGAGAGTGCTGGGTGACAGCAGTAGTAGTTGTCAATGTATTAACAAAGTACAAATGGGTCAATGTTTGAAACAAAGCAAGGATGAACCAGAGAGTGCTGGAAAATAGAAGTAGGGAGTCGACATGCATACAAGGCATGGACAAAAAGAGAGTCAACATGTCAAAACACAGATGTTCCAGAGAGTGCTGGCACACAAAAGCAACAGTCGATGATGTAGGCAGATATAAGACCAGTGGATAGAGTAGCTAACAAATAACTAACTCCAATATGCAAGATCCATTTAAAGTTAGGAACAAAGATCTCATCATCTTCCCTCTTCATACAGTATCCACCACAATAGCAGGCGTCAAAGTCCAGAGAGTGTTGGTCCACACTAGAAAGTCAACATGCAAACAAAGCATGGACAGATAGATAGAAGTAAGTAAAATGTGCTAATCATAGCACAAGAAACAACAATGACGTCCCAATATGTAAATTTATAGAAGCAATCGAGGTAGATGATGAATAAGCAATAATAGCAATAGAAAGCACCACATAGTAGCAAAACTATCATGTAGTATATGTAGCATGAGATACATAGAACAATAGTAAAATATGGCATGAAGATGCACATAGCAGAATAACTAAATTTTTCATTTCTTCTTGCTTTATCTCTCCTCTCCTATCATCTCATCTCTTCCCTCTACTCTTCATCCTCTATTCTCCCCCTCATGCTAACCACAAAAAAGAATCAAGAGAGTGGTTGTAGTGGAGAGTCAAAAGCAATGGTAGAGGCAAGGGTTGTATAGGAAAATATGTGGAGGAGGTAATCGATAATGCAAGATCAAGATGCAAAATGACCCAATTAGGTAGATCTGGGTAGAAAAATAAATGGGTCTCTCTCTGTTCGGGGGTGGAGTCCTCACTAGAAATCCAATTAGGCTAAAAAATAGATTTGATTATCACAAATATCTAGAGTGTATATAGGGGGTAGTAGAAAAAGAAATTGAAGGGAAATAAAATAAGTATGTGGGGATTTTTGGTTTGTGGTGATTAGCAGTGGGTAGCCGTGGTTGGATGGGTATCAGGAAATAGCAGAAGAGGAAGAAGATAATGGAAACAACATCAACCGTGGGCAGTGGGAGGTAGGTATTGGCGGCATCTAGGCAAGGCGGTAGTGACACCGAGGAGGCTGGCCGGCAGGAGCAGCGTGATAGTGTGCGGCGCTATGGGAAGTAACGACCGTCAGTGCAAAAGCAACATGGAGTTGGGGCAGCAATAGTATGGAGGACCACCAGTGGTGATAGGGCAGCAGTGAGCAGTAGTTATGGTAGCCTTTGTAAGGTAAGCATTAGTAGCAGAGCAGTTGATAGCTACGACAATGATCAGGACCAACAACGGGGTGAAGCAATGTGTGGTGTAGGAGGAGAAGTGGGTAGGCAATAGTGGCAGTGAGTAGAGGGCAAGGGGCTGAGACAAGGGCATGCAAAACACCGGAGCGGAAGTGAGAAGAGGAGCATTGACGGTGCATGGTATAGAAGATGACACATGCAGGGAAATGAATGAAAAAAATCAGAAACTTCCCTACGGGCAGCCAATCTCTGCCAAGGGCAGCGACGGCCCGCAAGGGGGGAGCTCCTCTAGTTTTCTCTCTCTCACATAGGGTTTTGGTCCCTAGGACAGATTCTATGATACCATATTAAAGAATAAAAGATGGCTACTTGTTGTTATCTTAGATAAAAGAAACCCTACTCCTATAAATAAGAGAACAAGGAAGCGTACATGACATAAGACCAACCCTAACAGGCCAAGACAAACTTGGGCCCATATTACAAAGACAATAATAACAACAATAAATGGACTCTCTAACTAATGGTGCTCAACTCATGTTGTGAAACTTCTAAGAACTATCTCATAGGTCTTGATCCTTATCTCATAAGATGTCTTACCTTATCCTTAATGATTGAAGGGGTTTTCCATTCCAGATCTCAATATTCCCAATATTGAGATGTTATTCCTCATCTCATCTGGAATATTCATATATGCCCCCACTAAATCTTTTATAATCATAGATTTCATCTTTTATCTTGATTCAAGTCAAACTTTTTGACTATCTTATCAAGTCAAAAGTTCTCTTTTCTAGTTAATTGTTTCAATCCTAGATTGAACTTTGTAGTTTATAGACTTCAATTGCATTCTTGAAGTTTCAAAACCCTTCAAGTTGTATCACATACACATCCTTTGATGTATTCCTTTTAAGGAATACAATTTCCACCTTCATATGCCAAATCTCGAGGTTTATTTTAACTACAACAACAAGCTTGACAATTGGCAATGGAATTTCTATCATGTTAAACAACTTGAACAGATTCAAAAAACCATCCAACCAATTTGTCATTTTATGTAATCCAAGTAGGTCTTTTCCATAAGACCCTATTGCACCCTTTAGGTATTCCTCCTCTAGGTGGCACTATCAAGGTCCTACCGTGTTAGCTTACATGAATCCCATATTACTCAGAAATAGCTTCTAGTTGACTAGTTGGCTCATTCTTTATGACCAACTCATACGAACTGTTGGATTCACAATCCTCCAATCTCAGATGTGTTATACTAGAACCATTTTATTCCATGTTACATGATAAACATGAGTTTCCACAACAACTTGTGATTCTCTTAGTTCTCATTGTACCTCTTTGTTGTTCTTGAACATTTTGAGTTCTCCTTTTACTCCCACTGATTCTTTAGGAACTTAGTTATACTATCAACAAATTCTTGTTGTTATTAGATTGGGATTAATTATAATGTTCAACAATCATGGTTTATGGATAAACCTTCTTCAAGAAACTACTTTCTCAATGGAGGTTTTAATCCTATAGACATATTAGGACATTCCCAAATCATATCATATTTGATGTCTCATAAACCATTCATATGGTATATTATTTAGTGATAGATATATATTTATGAGGATATAAGAAGACTTATTTAATTGACAATTATATCATGACTCATCATGGTACAATCCTTCATTTTGACACATCATTATTTTTAGATGAATTTTATTTGTGATACATTATCACAATTTTCTTTCTTAGAAGGTTCTCAAGATATTGATGCAAAGTATTTCAACACTTGATCTCATCAAGGTTTCTTAATACTTTCATCGAAGTTATATTTCATTTATAATGTCTTTGAACATTTCAAGAGATTTCCATTTTACTGAGTACATATCATCATATTATCAGTAAATGAATATGAGGTATAAGTAATTATCTATAGCATTCATTCCATAAGATCTTCATGCATCAAATGTACAAAGTATGATGGAAGATGTATATTCCCACTACACCTAGTGAAGGATATTATATCACGTTGTGTACAATGAAGAATTGTATATTTCCTTAGGTTCAATAACCAAGGGAGTCTAGATTAACATCAATATGTATTCTAGGTATGCATTTCTTATATATACATCCTATGTGATGATTTCTAATGATAATATTGAGTTATCAATTATAATCCCTTTGGTATAAACATTATAAATATTCATCTTTGTATCATTTCAAATAAATATCACAAGATGTTTTAGGGCCAATGCCATGCCATATGATATCTTTGAAATAAAAGCACTAATAAATCTTTATTGATAATCATGCTTGTCCATACAAGATGTATAAAGAACATGCCCATTGGGCTAAGATAAATTTAAATGTAGACTATGGCTTCCATAGTACTTTCTCCACCTTATCCAGCTTTGTCCTTCTATGAGGGCTTTTACTTCTTATCAGATCCTACACACCAGTTTGTCAGATCTCTATCTGGTATCAAATAGAAAAATTTAAGAAGTAATAAAATTTATCTTATATTGTTTATACCTGAAGTGGAGGCCTCAGTGCCATCCTTCTTCTTCTTTATTTCTTCTAACCCGAGTGGGCAATTTCTCTTCTAATGTCCAGGCTGGTGACAATGGTGACTATCACCTCTTTGTTTCTTCACTCCACCTTTTTCCTTGAGATCTGAAGACTTGGGCTTCTAGCTAGCTTTTTAGAACTCTTCTTAGCTTTGCCTTTTCCTTTTAGACTTCCCCTTTGTCTTGCTAATCACCATTACAAACTTGGTCTTGTCTTTCTTCATTTGCGTCTCAGTTGTCTTCAACATGCCTAATAAATCTGTCAATAGCTTGTCAAAGTCATTCATGTTGTAGTTCATGACAAATAAACTATATGACTCTAGCAGGGACTATAGAATCACGTCAGTGGCCAACTCTTGCCCAAGAGGAATCCCATTCTGACTAGGTTCTCCACTTACCCAATGAGCTTGAGTACATGAGGACCTCTAGGATCTCCCTCTTCCATGTTGCACTTGAACAACACCTTGGAAACTTCATATCTCTCTTGTCTTGCCTGATCTTGATACATGTTCTTGAGATGTGTGACCATCTCAATCACCCCCATATTCTCATGATTCCTTTGCAACTAATGGTTCATGGAGCATAACATCAGACATTTGACATCCTCGACATCTTCAATATGCTTCTTATAAGCATCCTTGTCATCCCTTGGAGCATTTTGAGTTGGTTCCTCTTGTTCTGGTGTTTCTAGGATATAGAGATTGATCTCCTATGTGAGAACAATTTTTAGCATCCTAAACTACTCTTAGAAGTTGTTCCCAATTAGTTTGTCCTTCTCAAGGACCGATCATCGAGAAAAGTAATTGTTGTTTGTTTCCATTTGATTCTACAAAAGAATTTGCAATTTTGTCAAAAAGTCATTTTTGATTTGATTGAAATTTGGGCAATAATAATTAGGTCTTTAATTAATTATCATTCTCATTATTTTGATCAAATTGACAACTCTCATGTATCAATTCAGAAAATTATAGTGAACAATTCTCTAATGAGCCAGAACTGTGGCCCGATAAACACTGCAAACACAGTCAATCATCAAGGTAGGCCATTTTTGCCAATTGCATCATATGCAGTTTTGGATAGATGATATGTACAACTCCTTGCCATAATCATCTACATGCTTCTGGGCCCAGATGCTCTGATAATCACCTGTTAAGCCTGACCCAATAGCCAACACAATAATAATGCACCTCGTCGAGGTGGAACCTACATTACCACCGACACACTTCCACGAGGTAGACACTGTGCCATGTTGAGGCATAACCTATGCTTAGTTGAACACTCTTTTCATGTGGGTTGCTATTGGAAAGCATCTTAGACTTAATACAATTTAATTGAGGGATTTATATATATCATATATACATATAAATATGTTGTATCTAATCACCACATATATAGTACGTATCATATATGTGCTATATCCCACAATGTAAACATGTAATAAAAAATAAAAAGTGATGGTTATGGACATGTCTACTTATAATTGCTTGGAGCCACAAGGAAATACTACCACCTAGGTCAATCACCACATCACATGTATAAACATGTTGTTCATATATACATGTGCTTGCCACTCTGGGTAGATCGATTCAACCCTTAAACCGGTCGTCTCACCTCTTGGTTGATCATCCGATCCAACTGATGTTTGGACTCCTTCCAAACTATCACCTGGGCGCAATGAGATGGTCGTATGGCCTCCTGTCTAACTGATATTTGGACTCCTTCCAAACGGTTAGTTGGGCCCACCAAGTGGTCATCTGGTTCTGTCATCCTATCCTCCTGGGTCCTCCATGCGGTTGTCTTATCTCACGAACTAATCATCTCAACAAAAAATTAAATTTAAAGTAAGACAAAAGAATAGAAGAGGTTGTTGGGTTGCCTCCCAACAAGTACCCAGTTTTACATTGAAGACCCGGTGCATGTGTTCATGGAGACGATTTTGGCTTAGGAGTGGGTGGGGGCAGAGGGTCACTTAATTCTAAATCTACAAGAACATGGAGGCATTACACTCCTGGTTCTATGAAATCTTCAACAATGATGTACCACTTAAGTCTATGCCCATTTACCTAAAATTCACCCTTCCATTTATCCCAAAGAAAAAAAGGAGTCATGTACATAGGAACACTTTATAAGATAAGGGCCATACCATCTAGATTTGAGTTTTCTAGGGAAGAGTCTCAACCTTGAATTATAAACTAAGACCTAGTCTCCCTCTTGAATATCTTTCTGATGAATATAGACATCATGCCATAACTTGGTTTTGTCCTTGTAAATTTAGGCATTTTCATAGGTTGTCATCCTAAGTATTTCTAGTTCCTGCAGTTGAAGGAAACATTTTTAACCTACTACTAAAAGATCAAAAGTAAGGGTTTTGATATCCCAACTAGCTTTGTGTTCCAATTCTACATGGATATGACAAGATTTCCCATAGATCATCCTAAAAGGAGTGGTGCCTAAAGGTTTTTTCTAGGCCATTCTGTATGCTCACAAGGCATCATTGATTTTCAAAGCCTATTCTTTCCTAGTGTGATTGATAGTTTTCTCTAGGATGGACTTGATTTGAAACCATGACCTAACCACTAGTCTGAGGGTAGTAAGAAGAGGTGACCTTGTGGTTCCATATCTTTTAAACAAGGACTCAAAGCTTTTCTATGAAAAATGTGACCCCCCATCTAAAATCATGGCGTGAGGCACCCCTAAATTGGGGAAGAAGTTATTTTTGAAAAGTTTCTTTATAGATTTGGAGTCATAAGTTTTAGTGGGGATGGATTCCACCCATTTCAAAACATAATCTACAGCCACCAGGCTATAGGAATACCTGTAAGAAGAAGGAAAGGGATAATCCACTCCCAAACATCAAAAATATCTATATTCTACCAAGAAGACATGGCCATTTGATCTCTCTTAGAAATATTTTCAGACCTCTGGCATCAATCAAATCAGTAATGGGGATTCCATCATCATCACATGAAATTAGGCAGTTAAGATAGTCAACAACAAAATTTTCACAGCCTTTCTTGTCATGAATTTCTAAATCAAATTCCTGAAGTAAATCCATCCAACAAATGAGATGAGGTTTAGCATCCTTTTTGGTCATCAAGTATCAAATGGCAGAGTGGTTCGTGTAAACAATCACCTTGGACCCCACTAGGTAAGAGCAGAACTTATCGAAGGCATAGATAATAACTAAAATTTCATTCTCAGTTGTGGTATAACTCCATTGGGCATCATCTAAGGTTTTGGATGCATCGTAGATGACACGGTGTTTCTTGTCAACTCTTTGTCCAAGAATGGTGCCAATAGCATAATCACTGGTGTTGCACATGATTTCAAAGGGTAAAGACCAATCTGGTGCACACATGATGGGTGTAGAAGTGAGAGCATCCTTTAGGCAAAGGAAACCGGTCATGCATGCTTGGTCAAAATTGAAAGGAACATCTTTCTAGAGGAGGTTGGTAAGAGGCTTGGTGATTTAAAAAATATCACAGATGAATCATCACTAAAATCCAACATGCCCAAGGAAGGCATGAATGTCCTTGATAGAAGAAGGAGGGGGAAGTTTGCAGATAACCTAAATCTTGGTTCTATCGACCTCTATACCCTTATAACTCACTCTATGTCCAAGAACAATTCATTCTTTGACCATATAATGCCATTTTTCCAAATTTAAAACTAAGTGTGCTTCTTTACACTTTTCAAGAACAAGGGCTAAATGTTGAAGGCAAGAATCAAAACAGTCTTCATAAATGGAGAAGTCATCCATAAAGACCTCCATAACAGTTTCGGTCAACCCAACAAAGAGAGCATACATACACCATTGGAAATTGTTGGAGGTATTGCATAGACTGAAAGGAATTCTCCTGATTGCATGGGTGCCAAAGGGGAAAATGAAGGTGGCCTTCTCTTGATCTTTACGATGAATGGGAATCTGATAGAAACCTAAATAGCCATCGAAATAACAAAAATATTCTTGATGGGCAAAGTTCTCTAGTACTTGATCCAAAAAGGGAAGAGGGAAATGATCTTTTGTAGTGGCCTTATTCAACTTCCTATAGTCAATGCACATCCTCCACCCCTCAATAGTACGGGTGGGCATGAGCTTGTCATTGTCATTCTTCACAACAATGGTTTCCCCCTTTTTGGGTACCACTTGGATAGGGTTGACCTATGGGGAGTCATAGATTGGGTAGATGATTCTTGCAGTCAAAAGCTTAATAACTTCTAATATGACAACCTCTTTCACATTAGGAATTAATTTTTATTGAAGGCCCCAAGATGGTTTATACTCTTCTACCATAAGGATTTTATGCATGCAAATGGCTTGATTGATCCTTGTCAACTCAGTCATTTTGTACCCTATAACATACCTCCTTTTTCTTAGCTCAGTCATGAGCTTGTCTTCCTACTCAGAATCAAGGTCAAAATTAATTATGACATGAAAAATGTGTTATTAATCAAGAAAGACATATTTAAGTCCTTTTGGAAGAGGTTTCATCTCTGGGGCTTTGGGAGGTTTAATCTTCTCTTCTAGAAGAGAGATCATTTTAAGGTCCTCAAATTCAACATTATAAGTCTCTTCAAAGTTGTCTAGATGAGTTATGCACTGATCTAATTGTTCATCTTCAAAGCCACATTTAGAAGGGGCCATAAGGGCAGTGTGGAGGGGATCCTCAAGCAATTCCCAGTCGTGTCTTAATTGAGAAAGCTTGTCAATAGAATCAAGGAGGTAGACCTCCTCTTGGAGGCTTGGGACTCTCATGCTTTCAAACATCATAAGCTCTAGTGTCTACCTTCCAAGATGTAAAAGGATGGTTCTATCCTCAACAACTATCAAGGCTCGGGCAATAACCAGGAAGGGGCAGCCAAAAATGAGGGGGTAATGTAGATCTTCTTTGATGTCCATGATCACAAAGTCACATGGAACATATATGTCTTTCCCCTCATGTATATATATTCAACAATACCCATAGACTTCTTCATGGATGCATCTGCCAATTGTATGGTCATGGCAGTGGGAAGCATATCAACAAATCCCAATCTCCTATAAAGACTATAAGGCATAATTTAAATACTGATGCCTAAGACAGCAAGACCCTTTATACAATCACTATCACCTAGATAACACCCAATCCCAAAGGAACTAGGTTCTTTCTATTTTTAGGCATTTTATTTTAAATGATATCCAAAGTGGTCCTAGAAAGTTTCACAATCTCATATTCCTTGGTGGTGTACTTCCTGGTTAAAAAAATCATGTACTTAGACCAGGCAGGCATTTTAGCAAGAGCATCTAAGAAAGGAATGTACACTTGTAGTTTTTTCATGGCCTCCCTAAACTTCAGGAACCTAGAATCTAACCTACTATGCTTGAGACGGGCTTGGTATGGTGGGCGGGGTTTGTAAATTAGGATCTTAGGCTCATTAGTTTCCACTTGTGGAGTTTCAGGGATGGGTATGGAAGTGTCTGACTATGATTCATTTGCAACAAATTTTGTGTCCTCGTCTTCAAAATTCAAGGGTACCACAAGAGTCATCTCTAGAGGAAGGGGGAGAAGCATGTACCTTTCCAAAATGGGTGGAGACATCGTTAAGTTTCTCAGGATGCTTGGGATCATTTTGTGGTTGCCCAACAAAAGTGTTGATAGGAGGTTTTTGACTAGCCAGGAGTTGGGCCAAATGAGAATTAGTTGCCTTCTAGTGGGCTTGTTGTAAAAGGATGATATGTTCTAGAGAAGCTATTCTATTGTCAGCAGAAGGAATGGGGCATTTTGTTGCATTTGCGATGGCGGTTGGCTTAAATTTTGATATTATTGTCATTGATTGGGGCCTCAGTTTCGGGAATTACCCCTGTAATTCCCTTGGTTACTGGAATTTCTTTATTTTTCACTATATGGGAAACCCGAGGGTGGACGGTTGGACCTATTAACTTGGGTAGGTCATAGTTGAGCAACATTTTCATCACCCGTCAGATTGCCATACTGGAACCCTGGGTGATTCCTAGCCTGATTCGGGTGATACTAAGCCTGGTTGGGTATACTGTGGATGGAGTTTAAGCCCTCCATTTGTTGTCCAACTTCTGGTTGCATGGGAATATTATAGATAATTTGACATTGTTGAGTTTGGTGTTCATACCCTTGGCAAATGGCATAGAGAGAGTCTACAACCTTGATTTATTGAGGTTTCCCTCTCCTCTCATAGACATTGAAGGAAGATTCTAAATGATCCTATTTCAAAACAAGCTTAAGGCTTTTAGCAATATCCATAATGTTAGAATTTTTCTCATCCTTTGCTACCTTGAGGACCCCATCGGTCCCTCATTGTGCTTGGTTTCAAAGCTGCATTTTACAACCTCCCATGCACTATCTAGGATCTGAAACATGAAATTTCCTCCAGATGAGGAATCGAGAAAAACTTTGGTGTTATCATTAACACCACAGTAAATTTTTTTGATGAGTTGTGCTTGGGGAATATTATGGTGGGGTCAATGATGGATAAGGTTCTTGAACCTTTCCCATGCTTCCCATAAGGCCTCACCTGAGACCATGGTAAAAGGGTGATCTGTCCCCTAATTTCATAAGTGAGAGAGGGGGATAATATTTCGCCAAAAACTTGTATTGGAGTGCCTCCCATTATAAAATAATTTACTCCTTTTTGTTGTTTGTAAACTTTGGACACCGATCTGGCCTAAAACTTATCTGTGCTACCATATGCCTTTAACAACTTTCTAAATACCCATTTGCATCCAATGGTTTTGCAACCCGCAAGAAGATCAATTAGAATCCAAATACGATTGTACATAATGGATTCTATTTTACTATCAACAACTTCCTTCCAAAAACCAGCATTGATGGATTTTATGACATCCTCATAGGTCTTAGGGTCTAATTATACTATAAAGGTGTATAAGTCATAATCAAAGTTCTTTGTTACTTTAGCCATTTACCTTGACCAAAGTCACTTGGAGGCTCAACCACTTCAAGTTTCAATGGTTCATGTTTAGGTATGGGTATGTCAGTAATAGGAATTGAATCTTGACTAGTTTTTGAAGTTTTTGCAATTTCAACATTTGAAGGACCTTCACCAACTTGTTTGGGAATACTCAGTTTGAAGAGAAAGATATATTCATAGTAAATAGTATATATGGGTCTGATTTCTAGTATGGAGTTTGTTCTATTATGAGGGATGTCTAACTTTATAACTAAAACTCTATTTGCATTTCTATTTCTAACATAACCTATAAAATGGTATCAACGGTTTTGGGACAAAGCTTTTGCTTCTTTTGTTTACAAATTTTAACTTTGGCCAAGCAGCCCCACATTTTAAGGTACATTTGAAAAAATTTCAATGAAACCAAAGTTAATAAGGTGTTTTCTCTATGTGTTTCAAAAGGGATATGGTTCAACACATAGTTAGTGGTTAAAAGAGATTCCCCTACATTCTTTGATGTAAACTAGATTTGGCCAACATGGCATTTACCATGTCAATCAACATTCTATTCTTTCTTTTGGCTACACCATTATATTGTGGATTATATGGGGCAGTGGTTTCATGAATAAGGCCATGATCTTTGCAGAACTATTTAAATTCATTAGAAGTATATTACCTCCTCTATCAGATCTTACCCTCTTAAGGTTCTTCTCATTTTGGTTTTGTACTTGTAATTTATATATTCTAAGTTTTTCCATTTGTTCATCTTTACATTTCAACAAGTAAATGCAACAATATTTGGAAAAATCATCAATAAATGTGAAAAAGTAGTGCATGCCATCACGAGTAAGAATACCATTTAGATCAGATATATTGGTATGAACAAGCTCAAGAAAATATGTGTTCCTATCTACTATTTCAAAGGGTTTCTTAGGTAATTTAGCTTGAACACATATTTGGAATTTAACATCATTGGAGACTAGAGTTTTGGGGATGAAGTCCACATGAACCATACATTTCATATTATTATTTTTTACATGCGCTAAGCGAGCATGCCAATTATCACAAGAAAAAGAAGTAGAAAGGGTTCTCAAACAATTATATTAATATGAGAAGTACCATTACAAGGGGAGACATTGATCTTAATTAAACCCCATAGCTGTACCCAACACCTATCTAAGAACCAAATATTGAAATTACAACTTTGTTCCCTTGATATGAAAGAGTATAACCAGATGACATGATTAAGACTTCCCTAACTAGATTTTTCTTAAAACTAGGGACATTGAAAATATTTTGCAGTCTAAGGTCTTCCCCAAATGTGAGATTTACATCCACACATCCATACTACTTCACAGACACATCATCACCCCAAGATATCACACAACTATTATCTTCCTCATAGGTAGAAAATGCAGAACTATCATGGCAAACGTGAGAAACTGCTCTAGAGTCTATCCATCCATTATCACTAGAAGGAAGGTTTTCACTAAGAATAAGAGAATTGACAGTCTCTAACCTTTTAGAAGAGCATGCATCAACCCCCACATTGATCACGTTCACTTCTACATTCTTAGGGGTCTGATTAGTTTGCTTGTTTTGACCCTTGCAGTCCCTACATGCATCGACAAGATGGCCATGGTTGCCACATGTATAACGAATGCTCTGGCCCCTAGAATTAGATTTCTTATTGCGATTAGGATGCTTGCCTTTTGTGAAAGATTTATTTGACTTAAGATTGAACTTGTTTAGTTTCTTATTGGGTTTGACATCATCTACAAGATTGACAGATGTGTCGACCTTACCATTTTTTCCCTATGATAGAATTCAGTTTGAAGGGATTTCACTAAGGTGGACATGGTTAACCCATCATGCTTATGATGAAGAGACTTAGCAAAGTCCTTCCAGGATGGAGGAAGCTTTTCAATTATGGATGCTACTTGCACATTCTCTTCAAACTTATAACTACTATAAATAGACTTTGAGATGAGGTTTTGGTACTCTAGTACTTGGTCTAGAAGAAGCTTATTATCCACCATATTGTATTCATACCAACTCATGAAATGATATTGTTCTAGCCCAACATCTTACATTCCAAACTTGTCATCCAAAGCTTACTCAAGCTCAAGGGCAGAAAGTTGCTTTTGGTAGATGTCATAAAGCTAATCAGAAAGAGCGGACAAGATATTAACATGACACAAACACTCCATTTCTTTGAACATTTTGGTAGGATAAGAATAAGGGGAGCATGGAAGTCTATTTCTTACAATCAAGGTATCAACAACATTGAAAGATGGTTCACGTTCCTCAGGTGGTGTGATAGCAGTACCTAGACCTAAAGAAGTGACCCGAGATTTCATCTTTTTTTTATCAATGACAAAAATGTGAAGCCATACATTTTCAGGCGAAGACTAGGTATGTCTTCCATGGTCAACATAACTCTAGGGTCCATATTGTGACATCCCTCCATCACACAGACAATGATATGACACGCGAAAATGTGTGAAACCTCACATTACCAAAAACACGGGTTAATTAAAACTGATTGTGGAAAGCATACATGAGAGAACTTTTACATCCAGATCCCACAGAGAAACATGTTATATAAACATTCACAAGCCTTGTTATAGGTCCACACCTTATCAGAGCTAGCAGTACTGTTAGCACCAAAGTTCAACACCTGTTTATACATACATAACCGACACGTACAATCAGCAGTAGGATATACAAAGATTACAACAGCTAGACATCGTGAAACATTGTCAAACACCTCTGAGGACCTGAGAGTACAGGGATGACTCTAAGACTCTACTACAAAACCACCAAAATAGCAGCATACCCATCTCTTGCCTTCTACTACTCTTCTTGCTGCTCGACCGCAACCTCACGACCACCACCACGTCTAGAGTGATCACCTAAAAAGGGTATAAACCAGCGGGGTGAGACACACAGTCCCAGCGAGAAACATAACTCCCCGCCGAAACTATAAAACCTCAAGAAGGTTAAAGTAGATAACAATAGATAACTGATAAAGCGTATAGAAAGAGCAGCATAATGAGAAAAGCTATTATAACCATCAGGCTTACCGAGATATCCATGATGCATATAGCCAAGTATTTCTTTATGGAACATGATTGACAAGATAAGCTTTATAAGAACTCATCACAAGATATAAGGATCGTACGTACAACTACATATTTCAACTAGATCAGCTATATAAGCAAGGCATCAATCAATGTTCTGTATTTTTGCTTTAAGCAAGATATACTTATTCGTCTGGATTATGTTTTATTATGCCCTGAGGAAGTGAGTCTTCCCTACTCAAATCCAACCATTGGCTGCGAAGCTCAATTTGGTTCCATACAAGGTATAAGGAGATCCGAACTCCATGACCTCACCTTCCCATGGTCAGTACACGAATCATCAAGCAAGACCTCAGTCTTATGCTTATAGGGCCTCATCCTCTAGGTCACATCTGCAAGCTACCCATATCTTTAGTTCACCTCATCATAGGTGCTAGTGCATACATCTGAGCCATGAACACATCATGCTCATCATCACATATCCTGATCCATGGGTCTATTCACCATGCTCCATATATCCCGAGTATGTAACCACAGTTGCACTCAAACCCTCCTATTTTAGGCTAGGGGAAACCTCACATATTCAACAATATGCGCTCCAGGTAATCCCGCAGTATAAACCTGTTTCACCATCACCAAATACTGACGGTAATGGATCTATGGCCAGGGCAAACTACATGATATGTTCATCTATAATTGATTAGTATATTTTAAACCAATTGTTGAGGCAACCAAAGTACAAACACAACCTTATAGGATTACATCATTATTGCCATAATCATACTGTCCTGGGACCTCAATCCCTTATATATCAACCACTGCCTCTCGAGGCATCATAGTCATGTATCAGGATCCTGGGAACACATCCCTTATATCATCATCAGAGAATAACACCTCAACTAGGCACTCATCCTTATATCAGGTCCTTAGACCTATCGACTTTTTGCCACATTACCACATGGTGCTATTCCAGCACATACATCTCATAGCTCTTACCGGGCTATGAATCCACATGAAATATTTGCATGGTTAGGATACACATTCATAGAGATAACTGAAGCCATCTTGGATTAACAGAATGATCATGCTATCAAATATAGAGCAACATCCATGAGTATATTACACATAAACTGTAGAAAGCATAGTTTTATTACCAATCATAAGCATATATCAGGCTCCATACATGTGATCATAATCATGAGCCCCATCATCATGTGAAGCAACATCATATGCTTCCTAGCTTCTCAGTTCACAACCTACCATCTAAATTCATTATCATATATACAGGATTCAAGGTGATTACATCATGTCACTTGTATTATCATTATTAATAGAGAACTATTATACATTCTGGGTTATCATAACCCTCACCAAAGATCGTGTAACCCTCACTATAGGTATGGCGAGCAGTGATAACCCTCACCAAAGGGTGTATCGGGTATGGTCTTACCCTCACCAAAGGATGCATCGGCTAGGGTTTCCCAACCCTAAGCAATTTCACCACCATATCGGTCAACCCATCACTTCACCCATCATGCAACTAGAACCCACCAGCTCACAAGGTGTCGGATAAGGTGTACCATGCATCAACAGATGCTATCGGCCAAAGGCCTATTGTGCATAAGGATCAGGGTTAGGGTTAGGGTTCCTCTATTGGCTAACCCCCAACCTTGACCATATCGGCCAAAGGTCATAACGCCCAAGGCGCCCCTATCGTGTAAAGATCTCCATGTCGTTCAAGGGTCATACATATCGGCCAAGGCACCTATGTCATCTAAGATACCATATCACAAGTAGCATCGCTACCAACTCCACTAGGGGTGCGTCGGGCAAAACAACCCCATATCTGGCGCAGACCGAACATCCTTCTAGGTCAAGCTACTCATATCGGCCACCACTAAGGCACCATCTAGGGTTCTCTATACAACCATCATATCAGGAATCACAAGAATACTTCATATTGCCAAACACAAGAAAAGCTATTAGACATCATATCTGTCAAAGCACATCCAAGACAAAGGTCATCTCGGCCAAGGCATACCAGGCATCAAGCCACCAGGGCTCAACAAAGCATATCGGCTTGATTAACACAAGGCAGGGGGCATCGTGCAACCTTACCTCAGAGTGTGTCATGCAGAGCACAAGCTCAAGGTGTAACGCCCAAGCTCCAACTCCACAAAGGGTATCGACCAAGCCCAACTAGGCATATCGGTCAAAGGAACAACACCACTAAGACACTCACTAAGGTGCACCACTCAACCCATATCGGGTATCACCACAACTAAACCATATCGCCCTACACAAGGATATCCTACTAGGCTCTATCTTAGCCAAAGCATAACGGGCACCAAGCCAACTCAACTAGGTGTGTCGCCCAAGGTTACACCCAAGACAAGGCTATCAGGATGCACTATCCCAAGGTCATATCGTGCAAGACACAACCCAAAAAGGTCATCTTCAACCTTAAGCACAAGGGCACCAAACCCTAATTGATCAAGAAGGTCGGCTCACCTCTCAACAACCAAGAGAGAGAGAGAGGGGTTTTGTACAACCTCTATCACAAGTCGGGCAACCGCAAGGACCAACCTCAATATAGGTCATCAAAAGCTCACCTCTCAAATCCATGGTGAGAGGAGGGTGTTACCCAAGCAACTAGAATATAAGCTCACCTCCCAACTTAAACGAGAGAGGGGTATTGCCCACATTACTAGAGCTCAAACTCACTTCTCTAGACCAAGGAGAGAAAGGAGTGTTGCTACCAAAGAAAACCCCAACTATAGTTCGTCCAATAAGATCCAAAGTCATATAAACATCAACAACATCATGCTCACTATATCCATAAGAACATTGATATGTACTAGAGAAAGAAACATAACATGCAAGGCCGATCATCAACATATAAGAATCATGCATCATAAAGAGGGTAGAATAGCTAGGGTTAGAAGTTATGTAACCCGCCTTAAGCAAATTCCTCAAGCTCCAAAGCTCCAAGCTTCAAGCTCTTAGCTCCAAGCTCACCACTTCAGCCACCTAAAGAAAAGGAACAAGGATCATAACCACCATGACCGAAGAGTAGGAAAGATGGAGAAGAAGATGCTAAGGAGAGAGGGAAGATGCTTACCAAGGAACAAGACCCACCTAGGGTTCGACCACCAAGCTAAATAAAGAAGAAGAGATCTCCTCCAAGGGGAAAGGATCGGCCACCAAGCTTCTCCAAGGAAGGTGTGTCATGCACATAAGGAGAGAAGAGCATCAAAAGAGCTAAAGGGTTCCTAAGGAGGAGAAAGGCAAGGTATATATAGATGAGGGTCAAGGTTAAACCAAGGCAAGGTGTCACCTTACCAAGGGACACTTGTCCATACATTTTACCACCTTGCAAACCTCATGCACATGCCATGCCACCCCTCAACCAAGGTTCGGCCACATGTCCAAGCTATGGTGACACAACCAAAGCAGGAAGGTCAAAAAAGGTCAAACGCCGACACACTACTTCCTCCATGGCCGACACACACATGGGCGATACCCCATGACCGAAACAAGGCATCCTTTCCCGATACAGGGCTCCTCAAAGTAAGGAAAGGCCCAACAAGGCTCAACCAAGCCCAACAGAGCTTCAACAAAGCCCAAGACAACTCAAGGCATGAGCCCAAACCTTCCTCTCAACTCTAGAGGAAGCAAAGAGAGAGAAAGACATCTATCAAGGTGACAAACTTGCTCTCCAACCCTAACTTAGGTTATTTTGCAAGTAGCACCTCCAGGTCTCAACTAAACACAAGCAAACCCTAATCATCACTAAAGATGATTAGCAAGCAACCAAGCACCAGGTTTAGGCAAAACAAACAGGGTAAGCCCAAAACGAAGGTCAGGGTCCTTACAAGCCATAAACCTCTACAAAGGGATTTCGTCCCCGAAATCTGAAGAGAAAAAGTGAGGGATACTTCCACCTCATCTCTTCCTCAAGCTCACACATGGCTTCCTCAACACCACGATGATGCCAAAGAACCTTCACAAGAGCCATATCCTTCCTCTTCAGCCTTTTTACTCTTCTGTCAAGGATCACCACCGGACCTTCCTCATAGGTCACGTCTTCATCAAGCTCAACCTCATCTGGCTATATCACTGTCCCTGTTTCTGGATGACTTTTCTTCAACATGCTGACATGGAACACCGGATGTAACCTGTGCAACTCTGGTGGTAGCTCTATCTTGTAAGCTACCTTGCCAACACGTGCTGTTACCGGGTATGGCCCCATATACCTGGGTGCCAGCTTGCCTTTCCGGCCAAACCTTAGCATGCCTTTCTAAGGTGAGACCTTGAGATACACTTTGTCTCCCACTTGGAACTCTAAAGGTCATCGGTGATTGTCTACATAAGACTTCTATTTGTCCTGTGCCACCTTCAACTGTTGTTGTATCACCTTGATCTTTTCTGTTGTCTGCTGTACTAACTCAGGACCCAAAAGCTGATACTCACCAAACTCATACCAACATAAAGGGGATCTGCACTTCTTACCATATAGAGCCTCGTAAGGAGCCATGTCAATGCTCCAATGGTAACTATTATAGTAAGCGAACTCTATCAGGCTGATATGCATGTCCCAACTGCCTAGGAACTACAAAAGACTTGCTCGGAGAAGATCTTCCAAAGTCTGAATAGTCCTTTCAGACTGTCCATCCGTCTGGGGATGGAAGGCAGTACTAAACCTCAACTGCGTTCCCAACGCTTTATGCAATTGTTCCCAGAAATGACTTGTGAATTGAGGACCTTTGTCAGAAACTATCATTGCTGGTACACCATGCAAATGCACTATCTCATCTACATACACCTGAGCAAACTTCTCTACTGCATACATTGTCTTTACAGGTATGAAATGAGTAGATTTTGTCAACCTATCCACTATTACCCAAATGGAATCATGATTCCTAGCTGTCTTTGGTAGACCAACTACGAAGTCCATGGTTATATGATCCCATTTCCATTGTGGTATCGACATGGGTTGCAATATACCTACCAGCTTCTGATGCTTAGCTTTAACTTGCTGACATACAACACACTTAGCCACAAACTCAGCTACATCCTTCTCCAAACCAGACCACCAATACAAGTCCTTCAGATTATGATACATCTTGGTGACTCCTGGATGCATAACATACATCGATGTGTGTGCTTCCTCGAGCACAAACTTTCTTAGATTATCAACATCAGGGACCACCATCCTACCATGATAGCAAACTAGTCCATCCTCAGACTCATAGAACCCATCATGCTTTTTGCTGCCAAGCTCTGACATGATCAACTGTACTGTATCATCTACCTGCTGTGCATCTTTAATCTACTGTCTCAGCGTAGGCTTGACTTGCATCTGTGCCAACAATCCTGCCAACAAGGAAACTTCCAACTGCACATTCATCTGCCGCAAGGAGACAAACATATCTCTCCTATGGCATACCAAGGAACTCAACTGTGCTTTCTTCATGGGGAGAGAAGAAGACTTTCTACTAAGCGCATCAGCTACCACATTTGCCTTACCAGGATGATACACAATGGTGCAATCATAATCATTGATTAGCTCCATCCAACGACGTTGTCGCATATTCAGCTCATTTTGTGAAAAGATGTTGTAACATACCGAAATCTGGGCATTTTGCCTTTTGGTCCTCTTTTCCATCTTTTCCTTTCATTTATATCCCCTTTGGCCTTTCTGTTTAATTTGTGGACAATATGATGGTTTAATGAACATTTGTTCATCTTTTATTCCAATATTTGGGTTTATGCACAAATACCTCAATGGAAGCTTAGTAATGGGTCAAATATGCAAAATATCCACTTAAGTGATAAAAAGAATAAATAAACTAGTGTTAGAACTTTCTATTATCTTTTAGAATATGTAAAAGGAGACAATTCTCGAAATATGCATAAAGGAAATAATAAATGTGGTAATTGGAAATAATATGGAATATAATGGTTAAAAGGAGATAATGAGGAATATATTGTCTCAAAAATCATAAATGGAAACCTATGAAGATAATTTGGATGTTAATTTCGTTTTCTTGACTTAAAAGATACTTAATGGCCAAGTATCATCTAATTTGGATAATAAATAAATATATATAAGCCTTTATTACAAGATAATGGGAAATAAGCCAATAAAGTGAAATAAAATATCTAATATCCTCAAATTGGAAAAATAACTCCAAATTCGTAATCTATGTATCAAAATTAGTCTACCTATGAATTTTCATTTAATTTGGTCAATGTTTAATATTTTATTTTATTCAAGAGAGAGAAAATGATTTAAAGACCAAAAATATTAAATATATGTTGATAAAAATTAATTAATCTCAAAAACGTGTTCCTAACGTTTATTATTGCTTTTATACCAAGTTTTATATTTTTAGATGGTTTCTTGATGCCTCTAGTAAATTAAAGGGTTAAATAAGTGATAAAATTTAAATGAATTAAATAAAATAATAAAAGTCTTCAAAAAATATATTAATGCCAAATTCGTATTTTAAATGTTAAAATAGACCTTTGGATGAATTTTGAATCAATTTGGAAAATATTTGATAAGAAGATAAATTCAAGAGAGAGAAAGTGTGCAAAACTTTCAAATCATTAACAAACGACTTCAACAAATGGAAATAATGATAAATTCATATTCAACATACTTAATATAAGTTATGGGTGAAGTTTTGTAATTTTTTGGATAATCATAGAGTCATAAATAAATGAGTAAATAGAAAATGTGTTTTGAATCATTTGACACATTAAAAGTTATCAAAAGTTAAATCCAATTCCATATTTGGATTCTACACGTCAAAATCAGTCAGAATATAAAATTTGGTAATTTTTGGATAACGTTTGAGCCTCCAAACGAGGAGAGAGAAAAACATTTAAATGAATATGCCCTTTTAGTCGATTTTGTATAGGAATCAAATAAACAAATGTATATGGGAGCTAAATCTCAGATGTTGGATCACGATCTGACGATCTTCTTCTCCCTCGATCCGTTTTGGCAACAGGTTGCTTGACTGCCAAGTTTTTCAAATCCAAATATCTCGAGTTTTACTCAACGAAATACAATAGTTTTTTATCCTACAAATTCCTTGTGCAAATCCTCACCGAATTATCCCAAAGTTTTTGGGTTTTGGAGGAGATTCGAGAAACACCCAACTTGGGCGCTTCCGCTCTCTACCTCCACCTAGCTAAACCCTAGTCAAGGTCTCCTTGCCTATATATATCCCTACCCCTAGGTCCTCTGTCACCTTAGCAACTCACTCGTGCTTTTAATTTTGGGTTTCATAGACGTTTGGACCTGCAACTAGTCGCCGTAGACACCTAGCTTGGGGTGCCCTTCGAGCTCTGTTCACTTCGTTTTTGGTCCAATTAACATCACCAACAGGTTCGACTTCTCCTCCTCTTTCTTCCGGTCTTGTTGTTTTTGTATTTGATCGAGTGTCAGGTTTTCCCCCAACACCATAAGCCAACAGCAACTACGGCTGCTGGCCATGCGTCGGGATCAATTGGGGAAGAAGCTGGATTTTATTTTTACCATTTTGCCCTCTCACCCGAAGTGGCTTTGCCTACGTGGCACTTCCCCATTGGCTGATATTGTAAAATTGATATCTTTTTACTCGTTTGTCCAAAAATAGAAACAAAATATGTTTTGGAATCGGGAGAATGAGATCTATCCAATAAAAATATTTTCGAGATTTGATTCTGATGTTTTCTAATATGTGTTCTTAATGATGAATTAAATTACCTAAAAATATGGAAAACAACCTAAAAAGTCAGTATCTCGAAAATATACAAACCTATATGTTATTTTGATCAAAAGAACGTAAATAAGACAGTAGTGAGGTTTTTAGAGTCTGATTCAGTCGTTTGTGGAAAAAGTCGATGGTTTTGAGGTTCTAAGCCTTTAATGAATATACATATATCTAATACATGGATATAATGATGAAGTTAGGGAAAGTGGATCTGATCTCGTGTAAAAATTATGAAAAGTGGTTTTAGGGCTCTAATGATAAGGTATGTTCATTTAACCTTTCAGTTGGGAATTATTTGTTCCTTAATCTATGCTTTCCATAATGAGGCTTATTTGCACCTTGTAAACTTTTCCCTTGAATCTATTGCTATACTTGCCTCATAATCATTTTGAAATATTTTTCTTGGGTCTTGGTACCCCTTTTCCATGTTCTATTTGGATGATGCTATTACTTGCCATTGTTTCTAGCATGTTGATTTTATTAGACTAATTAACTAGTGTAGTGGTACTTGTATGTACAACCACCCATAGTTGGGGAATGTGTTATTTCTCCCCTGGGGAACATGTTACTCTCCCCCACACATGAAATATGTGCAGGTGACTGGGAATGTGTTATTCTCCCCTCACCCTTTAGTTGAAGGTCTGGTAGGTGCCTCAACCCTACATAGTTAAGATAGTCAATATTAATCATACATGCAATGTTGTTGTTTTACTATATTTGTGGCAAGCATCTATTGAAATTTTCCTTTATATAAATAGCCTCATTCTCTTGATGTCTCATCATATGATGAACCCTATCATGTTTATATTTTCTTTATTTATATTGTCACCTTTAGTATAGTTTAGTGACACATACTTTTATTTTCCTTCCCTCTTGCTGGGTGCTTTCCCAACCACCCAAATTTGGAGCAAGCTGATGGATAAGGCATGAAGATCTTAGCATTGACATGGACTAACTGATGGATATGTTGCTTGGAGACAAAAGTGGAGTAGTCTAGTTTCCATCTACTTAGATCCTCATTTTGTATAAAGCATGTACACCCATATTGGGGAAATTTTTATGTACACTTTATTTGAAATTGAATATAGTCAAAATCTTTATCTTCCGTTGCTATCCAAATTGGATTTTGCTTACCATTGTTTTTAGTAGAGAGGTGGATTGATTTCACTTCTTTACAACATGGTATCAGAGCCAATGGTAGTCAGATCTTTGACTATTTCAGTTTGGTCTCCCTAGTAGAACCCTAGACTTGCATAGTTTCTTTTAAGTGACATGTTTGCCTAGATTTGATCTATGCTGATGATAGGATGATTCAGGACCTTATAGTTTCACCTTAGAACCTTGATGAATAAAATCCTAAAATACTTATAATTAAAATATGCATAACTTGATGTTGTTTAGGTTTGCCTTTAGGAAACTATTAGGGCATGCAGTTGAAGCAAGGGTGTCTAGAAAGGATCAGGGTTTCGGGGGATGGCAAAATTTTCCTCCGCACCACTAGCTTGGTATACGAGGACTCCCGTGCCCATATGATACTGGCCTGGCCTATGCTAATGCGAATTGCCCGAAATAGTTTGCTTTTAGGCAATAGTAACCTTAGACTTCTATGATGTATATCTTTGGGAACCCTAAGTTGTTTTTTTTGAGGATGGATACTAAGATAGTTTTCTTATGTCCTTTAAACCTAGACCTTAGAGTTTGGGTGTTTGTGAGAATATCAGAGGGCGCAGTGGAAGCATGATGGATCTTGATAATGGTTTAGTTAGACTTATCCTTTAACCCCTAGTGTAGTAGGTCAAACCCTTTAATGGGTGGAGTATGGTTAGTTGATGATGTTTGGGTGGTTAGATTTCATGGACGAAATCCTCTTTAGGGGGATGGAACCCTATAACATCTTCAAGTTTATCTAATCTATCTTTAGATACCCTAACTCCATGCTTAGGAGGTTGTTGTGCTTAGTGTTCTCCAAACAAGTAATAATGGTAACCCTAACGTGCTTGTTTGTATATTAATGAACACATAATTATCATCTAAGGAATAAATCATATGCTTGAACCCTAATGAATATCCAATGCACATAATATGAATATCAATGCTAATTGTTAATAAGTAAGATGTTAATAATGTCATGAACCAATGAACCCTAATGATATGATGAGTAAGGTTATAATTCATAATTAATGCATGCTAAGGATGAATAAGTGAAATATAATGGTCATGTTGACCTAAACCCTAAGTTGTAATAATCTAACCCTAATCTATACATCTTTAATGCCTTTCATGATACATTAATGATGTTAAGCGCCATAATCAGTTAACATACTTTGATACACATAAATGATATATATGATCATCTAATCACATATTAATTAAGTCATCAATATGAATGCATGTTACCTTGTTAACTAATATACATGTTATTAGTCACTTAATGTGAATCAAGTCATTAGTATGACATATGTTCCACCTTGATCATTAAAATACATGTAATGGCTTCAATATGAGTATGAAGTGATTGGATTCATATAAACATGCAAAATGAATAATATAAATGAATAATGATTAATGGTGACATTATGTGATCAATAAATATAATGTGTCATTGTGACAATGTTAATATGAATATAAGTAATTAATGTGACATTAATTGAAATAATTGTATGCTTAACGACAAATTGAATAGAATGTCTTATTTCATGCAAAATAATTTGTTATAATTAATAAAGTAGTAATATGAGGATAATGAAGTATAAATCTGAATTATTAAGGACAATATCAAATATAATAATGAATGTGGAGATAATTGAGTAACCTCTAATTGCGCATAAGAATAAAATATAACCCTTTTGGCAATAAAGTGAATATAACATGACATAATTAATATAATGTTGATAATGAGATATCCTAATAGATATAATGCTAATGATTCAAAAACGTTAATAATGTTAAATCTCATAAAAATAATCTTAATAGTGGAACCCTAGGTGATCCTTGAGAACCCAACCTATGATGAGTTGTATGTGAAGTTTATGAACCCTTAGGTGTAGTTGAAGTATAAGTTGTGGACAATATGATGTTGTAACATACCGAAATCTGGGCATTTTGCCTTTTGGTCCTCTTTTCCATCTTTTCCTTTCATTTATATCCCCTTTGGCCTTTCTGTTTAATTTCTGGACAATATGATGGTTTAATGAACATTTGTTCACCTTTTATTCCAATATTTGGGTTTATGCACAAATACCTTAGTGGAAGCTTAGTAATGGGTCAAATATGCAAAATATCCACTTAAGTGATAAAAAGAATAAATAAATTAGTGTTATAACTTTCTAGTATCTTTTAGAATATGTAAAAGGAGACAATTCTCGAAATATGCATAAAGGAAATAATAAATGTGGTAATTGGAAATAATATGGAATATAATGGTTAAAAGGAGATAATGAGGAATATATTGTCTCAAAAATCATAAATGGAAACCTATGAAGATAATTTGGATGTCAATTTCGTTTTCTTGACTTAAAAGATACTTAATGGCCAAGTATCATCTAATTTGGATAATAAATAAATATATATAAGCCTTTATTACAAGATAATGGGAAATAAGTCAATAAAGTGAAATAAAATATCTAATATCCTCAAATTGGAAAAATAACTCCAAATTCATAATCAATGTATCAAAATTAGTCTATGTGTGAATTTGCATTTAATTTGGTCAATGTTTAATATTTTATTTTATTCAGGAGAGAGAAAATGATGTAAAGACCAAAAATATTAAATATATGTTGATAAAAATTAATTAATCTCAAAAATGTGTTCCTAAAGTTTATTATTGGTTTTATACCAAGTTTTATTTTTTTAGATGGTTTTTTGATGCCTCTAATAAATTAAATGGTTAAATAAGTGATAAAATTTAAATGAATTAAATAAAATAATAAAAGTATTCAAAAAATTATATTAATGCCAAATTCGTGTTATAAATGTTAAAATAGACCTTTGGATGAATTTTGAATCAATTTGGAAAATATTTGATAAGAAGATAAATTCAAGAGATAGAAAGTGTGCAAAACTTTCAAATCATTAACAAATGACTTCAACAAATGGAAATAATGATAAATTCGTATTCAACATACTTAATATGAGTTATGGGTGAAGTTTTGTAATTTTTTGGATAATCATAGAGTCATAAATAAATGAGGAAATAAAAAATTTGTTTTGAATTATTTGACACATTAAAAGTTATCAAAAGTTAAATCTAATTCCATATTTGGATTCTACACGTCAAAATCAGTTAGAATATAAAATTTGGTAATTTTTGGATAACGTTTGAGCCTCCAAACGAGGAGAGAGAAAAACATTTAAATGAATATGCCCTTTTAGTCGATTTTGTATAGGAATCAAATAAACAAATGTATGTGGGCGCTAAATCTCGGCCGTTGGATCGCGATCTGCAGATCTTCTTCTTCCTTGATCCGTTTTGGCAACAGATTGCTTGACTGCCAAGTTTTTCAAATCCAAATATCTCGAGTTTTACTCAATGAAATATAATAATTTTTGATCCTACAAATTCCTTGTACAAATCCTCACCGAATTATCCCAAAGTTTTTGGGTTTTGGCGGAGATTCGAGAAACATCCAACTTCAGCGCCGCCCCTCTCTACCTCCACCTAGCTAAACCCTAGTCTAGGTCTCCTTGCCTATATATATCCCTACCCCTAGGTCCTCCGTCACCTTATCAACTCACTCGTGCTTTTAATTTTGGGTTTTGTGGACGTTTGGACCTGCAACTAGCCACCGTAGACACCTAGCTTGCGGCGCCCTTCGAGCTCTGTTCTCTTCATCTTTGGTCCAATTAACAACACCAACATGTTCGACTTCTCCTCCTCTTTCTTCCGGTATTGTTGTTTTTGTATTTGATCGAGTATCGGGTTCCCCCCCAACACCATAAGCCAACAGCAGCTACGACTGCTGGCCATGGCGTCGGGATCAATTGGGGAAGAAGCTGGATTTTGTTTTTACCATTTTTTCCTCTCACCCGAAGTGGCTTTGCCTACGTGGCACTTCCCCATTGGCTGATATTATAAAATTGATATCTTTTTACTCGTTTGTCGAAAAATAGAAAAAAAATATGTTTTGGAATCGGGAGAATGAGATCTATCCATTAAAAATATTTTTGAGATTTGATTCTGATGTTTTCGAATATGTGTTTTTAAGGATGAATTAAATTACCTAAAAATATGGAAAGCAACCTAAAAAGTCAGTATCTCGAAAATATACAAACCTATATGTTATTTTGATCAAAAGAACATAAATAAGATAATAGTGAGGTTTTTAGAGTCTAATTCGGTCATTTGTGGAATAAGTCGATGGTTTTGAGGTTTTAAGCCTTTAATGAATATACATATATCTAATACATGGATATAATGATGAAATTAGGGAAAGTAGATCTGATCTCGTGTAAAAATTATGAAAAGTGGTTTTAGGGCTCTAATGATAAGGTATGTGCATTTAACCTTTCAGTTGGGAATTATTTGTTCCTTAACCTATGCTTTCCATAATGAGGCTTATTTGCACCTTGTAAACTTTTCCCTTGAATCTATTGCTATACTTGCCTCATAATTATTTTGAAATATTTTTCTTGGGACTTGGTACCCCTTTGCCATGTTCTATTTGGATGATACTATTACTTGACATTGTTTCTAGCATGTTGATTTTATTAGACTAATTAACTAGTGTAGTGGTACTTGTAAGTACAACCACCCATAGTTGGGGAATGTGTTATTTCTCCCCTGGGGAACGTGTTACTCTCCCCCGCACATGAAATATGTGCAGGTGACTGGGAATGTGTTATTCTCCCATCACCCTTTGGTTGAAGGTCCGGTAGGTGCCTCAACCCTACATAGTTAAGATAGTCAATATTAATCATACATGCAATGTTGTTGTTTTACTATATTTGCGGCAAGCATCTATTGAAATATTCCTTTATATAAATGGCCTCATTCTCTTGATGTCTTATCATATGATGAACCCTATCATGTTTATATTTTCTTTGTTTATCTTGTCACCTTTAGTATAGTTTAGTGACACATACTTTTATTTTCCTTCCCTCTTGCTGGGTGCTTTCCCAACCACCCAGATGTGGAGCAAGCTGATGGATAAGGCATGAAGATCTTAGCATTGACATGGACTAACTGATGGATATGTTGCTTGGAGACAAAAGTGGAGTAGTCTAGTTTCCCTCTACTTAGATCCTCATTTTGTATAAAGCATGTACACCCATATTGGGGAAATTTTTATGTACACTTTATTTGAAATTGAATATAGTCAAAATCTTTATCTTCCGCTGCTATCCAAATTGGATTTTGTTTACCATTGTTTTTAGTAGAGAGGTGGATTGATTTCAGTTCTTTCCAGATGTACTTCAAGTTCTTATGGTCTGTAAAGATTTGACACACTTCCCCATAAAGATAGTGTCTCCAAATCTTTAACGCATGGACCATCACTGCCAACTCCAAATCATGTGTCGGATAGTTCTCCTCATGTTTCTTAAGCTGTCACGAAGTAAAAGAAACCACATGATCCTCTTGCATCAGCACTCAACCTAAGCCTTTCTTGGAAGCATCACAGAAAACAACATAGCCCTTCCCATGCTCTGGCAGTAGTAGCACTGGAGCACTAGTCAGCTTCTCCTTCAAGCTTTGGAAAGCTTGCTAACAATGATCATCCCAGATAAAAGGTACATCCTTCCTGGTCAACTTTGTCATGGGCAACGTGATTGCACTGATGTCCTTGATAAACCTCTGGTAATATCCTGCCAAACCCAGAAAACTATGAACTTCCGTCGGCATCTTTGGTTGCTCCCAATCTGTAACTGACTCCATCTTCTTAGGGTCCACTCTGACTCCTTCTACAGATATCACTTGACCCAAGAATGTCACTTCCTTCAACCAGAACTCACATTTGCTAAACTTGGCATACAACTGATGTTGGCGAAGAAAAGTCAATGCTTGTCGGAGATGTTGTTCATGCTCTTTACTTTCCCGATTGTAGATCAAAATGTCATCTATAAAGACTACAACAAACTGATCTAGAAATGGATGGAACACTCGATTCATCAAATTCATGAAAGTAGCAGGTACATTAGTTAGCCCAAACAACATAACCACAAACTCAAAGTGACCATACCTCATCCTAAACGCTGACTTTGGTATGTCATCCGCCTTAATCCTCAACTGATGATATCCAGACCGCAGGTCAATCTTTGAGATCACTGTAGTGCCTGACAATTGATCAAACATATCGTCTATCCGCAGCAACGGGTACTTATTCTTGATCGTGACTTTGTTCAACTGCTGGTAATCTATACATAACCGCATTGACCCATCCTTCTTTTTAACGAACAACACTAGAGCACTCCAAGATGACATGCTCGATTGAATGAAACCTTTTTCCAACAACTCCTGTAACTACTTCTTCAACTCTGCCATCTCTACTGGAGCCATCCTATATGGTGTCTGTGCAACTGGCTATGTTCCTGGTACCAGATTGATCTCAAAATCAATCTCTCGGGGTGGGGGAACACTGGGGAACTCGTAAGGAAACACATATGCAAACTCTCGGACAACTGTCACCTCCTTAAGGCTAGGACCTTTCCCCTTGGTATCCATGACATGAGCTAAGAATGCATTACAACCTTGCCGCAACAGCTTCTCTGCCACCATCGCTGACACTAGACATGTCGGAAGAATCTTCCTATCTCCTTGGAAGATCCACTTCTTTCCACCATCATCAAACACGGCCTGCTTGGAACCATAGTCCAACACAACCTTATACTTCTCTAAGGTATCCATCCCAAGGATCACATCGAATCCATGCATATCAAGTGGTATAAGATCCACTTGTATACCGTTTCCTGAGAGAAATAGAACACAAGATGGACACTCTTCTCGAAGTATCAAAGAACTATCGAGAGGGGTTTCTAACAACATCTTATCTTTCTTACAACTAACAGGTAAAGGATAACTATCAAGCAGACTATGTGTGATAAAAAAGTGCGTAGCTATTGCATCCAACTCAGAAAAAACAAGATTAACTAAAGAGGAAGCGAATTATTAGCAACGGAATTACTGAAATTCACAAAAAAAATTAAAACTTTTTGCAATGAGGTCCACAAACTATATAACTCTTTCATAAAGAACCAAAGTAAGTTATTTACATTCTGATTCATCAGTACATCTCTGTATCATCTCGTCTCGAGAGTCACAAACTTTGACTGCCCTGTTAAACTGTACATAAGTAGCATACAAAAATCTCGAGGCATCAAGCCAAAAATCTCAAATCTATATCAAACCATCTACTGACTCCTAGGACCTGAGAGTACAGAGACGACACATAGGACTCTCTATATATAGAACCTATCAGACAGTGTCTCCACCTGAAGATCACTATTGTCCTTGTTGTTGTTGTTGTTGTTGTTGTGGTTGTTGTTGTTGCTCACCCACTGAAGGGTTTCTTCTTCCTCGATGTCTACCTAAAAAGTTGAATCCCACGGGGGTGAGACAATTAAAAAATTGCCCCAACGAGAGATATAACTCTCATCCAGAAACATTGTTATTGCAGATAATAGAATAACACTGAGCAGTAGAATTATAAATACTCAACAGCAGATAAATCATTGATTAAGCTAAGTAGAGAAGTATTACTTATACAGTTCATTCCAGTTATAACTTGATTAAGTATCCAACTAGGATATAATAAACAATGTATCATCAATCATTGATTTTCATAATTCAACCCTAAGAAAATATGCTACACGGATGATTACATTTTAGAATCATACTTATGCCCTGAGGAGATGAGGTACAACGCTCATACTCCAACCGACCATTGCGAAATCGAAATCGGTACCATACATAGGTCAATAGAAGATCCAAAATTCTATGACCTCATCCTCCTCAATCAGGGTGAGGAACAACTTGCAGGACATCTCGTGTCTCTGCCAAAATAGCTTTCCAGGGTAAACTGGCAACTTCACTATTAGAGTTACAATGGCATGATGTACTCTCTTCGCAATCGAGGGATTTCATGTTTATCTCACATCGATTTGGCATTAACATCATCATCGGGAGATTAGTGATACATCATCTCGACATATACATATAATGAAGGATTGAGAGATTTAATGTTTATCTCACATCAATTCCTCCATTAGGGCATAAGGATATTCACGCCCATAACCCCCACATACTCAAAAGTATGCTCTCCAGGAGTTCCCTTAGGAAAACTTATTTCACCATCAACAAACTACTGACGATGATGGATCTATAGTTAGGGCTCTACATGATATTATTTCACTTGATTATTTAAGTACATTACATCATTCTTTTAGCATCAGGCATGTTTTCAAACATAAACCATTAGAACAATGCTATAAAGAAAGAGTACTATTTTTATCAAGTTCATTTCATAACTTTATTAACATTGGGATCTCAATCCCTTATCATCTCATCATCATGATTCATGAATATGGGTATTCAACCCTTAGATCATCAAAACACTTTCTACCACTTTAATAGGTAACTTATTTCCATCAAGTCGTCTGATAGTGTAAACATGATAATTGTAGTGTAGGTATTTCACATGGCTCTTACAACATATCAATCTCTTTTGTTACCTTTCACTAGGCAACATAGCATATCATTGCTTACAAAGCTTATAAAGTATTTTCAATAAACAAAGCATCATAGCTCATACCTGGCTATGTTCATTATCTCATAAAACCTACATGATTAGTACAGATGATAACAAATACATCCATTTCATATCAGCACAATGCAAAACAATTACAACATCATTAATCAAGGGTTACACCACTATGCCCTTTCTAGGGTTAGGGTTTCCCTTTTCAATTCAATTAGGGTTATTCGTCCCCTTAGATCAATTAGGATTAATGACTCATCATTTCATTATCCAACCTTTGAGCTTCATGCTATAAAGTATAACCCAGAATTAGGGTTTCACATATTCCTTCACCTTATTTGGAATTAGGGTTTACTACTCACTGCACATCACCCTAGTTTAGGGTTTATATTCAACAATCCATAATTAGGGTTTACTATTCACATGCACAACCCTAGATTAGGGTTTATATTCAACAATCCACAATCATGGTTTACTATTCACATGCATCACCCTAGATTAGGGTTTATATTCAACAACCCACAATTAGGGTTTACTATTCACATGCATCACCCTAGATTAGGGTTTATATTCCATAACCCACAATTAGGGTTTACTATTCACCCCAAGTAGGAGTGATCATCAAAGTACCCTGAATTAGGGTTTATCATGTCATCACTATGAATTAAGATCATACCATCATCATGTATTAGGATTTCTCCTATCAATACCCTCAGTTAGGTTTATGATTCATTAACCTTAATAATTAGGGTTTCATGATCTCACTATGAAGGGTCATACCCTAATTAGACATTCATTCATATTGGAAGTCCACTACATGATTATCATTCATGTAGAAAGTCTTCTCTCTCATCTTCTATAAGATGATGTTTGCATCAACCTTGATTAGGCTAAGTCAACTCAACTTGAAAGAAGAATTGACACCATGAGTTATATCATTACCACCATAATCATTAAAGCTTAATTAATCAAAGGGTACTAATCACCCTATCTCATTAAAGGTACCATTATTATAATCACCATTGGTTTACATCATGTAATTGTTCACTTAAACCATTGACCTTTATTCACTTTAAGTGTTCATACAATTTGGTTGTTTACCTTCCAAATGATCTTGGTCTCTTAGACCTCAAACGGTCTTAACCTATCAGACCTCAGCGGTCTTGCTTGGAATACCTCCAAACGGTCTAAGACCGTTTAGACCTTCAAACAGTCATGACTAAACCATTGAAACCGTTTGGTAAAGTTAGTCTTTGAAACCGTTTGCTAAAGTAACCCTTGAGATCATTTGCTAAAGGTGCACACTTGAAACCATTTTCTAAAGTAACCCTTAAGATCGTTTGCTAAAGGTGCACACTTGAAACTGTTTGCTAAAGTAACCCTTGAGATCGTTTGCTAAAGGTGCACACTTGAAACCGTTTGCTAAAGTAACCCTTGAGATCGTTTGCTAAAGGTGCACACTTGAAATCATTTAAGCTCAACCAGTTTGGGATCATTTGGTCCCAAACGGTCGTGAGACCATTTGGTCCAAACCTCCTTAAAACCGCATGGACCAAATATGGTCTCAACCACTAAAATTGAATTAGGGTTTCCAAGATTGATTCCTTCATTGATTAAAATCATATTATCACTCATCAATTAGTCCTAACGCCATACTTAAATTGAGTTAAATAGGTCATCCTTAAACTGATTTGACCCTCAATTGATCATCAATTAGGGTTTGATTCAATTGGATTAGGGTTTGGAATCAATGATCCTTCAATGTTGATCATTGTGAAAGTAATTACTTTGAAACTATTGGACCACCATCCAAAATGGACATGACCTGACCCCAAATGGTCTTGAGGTCGTTTGGATGACATCCAAACGGTCTTGAGACCATTTTCCCATCTCATCACCCAAATCCATGCCATCCAATTAGGGTTTGGATCATTGGATTGATTACCAAATCATCATTTGATTGCGAATCATCTTGGTATCTTTAGATCTTCAAACACCTAACCATACTCAAACCTAGACCTACAAACGGTCTTTGGTGACCCTCAAATGGTCTTGAGACCGTTTGGGTGATCCCCAAACGGTTTTGAAACCCTTTGGGTCAATCAACCCAAGTTTCCAACTTAATCAAATTAGAAATCAGCACTTAACCCGATTAGGGTTTGGTGATTGATTGACCTTCAACTCATGAACCAATTGAAACTAATCAATTATAATTAGTGGATCATTACCCAACATTATTAGCAAAACATTTCCAAATGGTCAAACCTGGTCAACACCTCCAAACGGTCTGAAACTATTTTCCCTCATGCGGTTTGGTGAAATTGTTTCCCCTCAAACAGTTTGAAACTGTTTGGTCCCAAACGGTTTGGGAAACCGTTTGAGCAACTGATGGAACCCGTTTGACCTGGAATTTTCTTTGGATAAGAATCTATGATGATGTCATCATCATCTTCCTCTGTTCAACCAAGCACTGCTGCCGTTCTTCATGGAAACTTCAGCAATGAACCAAAAGAATACCAAACAGAAGAAAATAACCAACGATTATTGAAGAATGGAATGCAATACTAATGTTTAAGGGTTTGAGTTATAGAACCCACCTCAAAATATGATCCCAAGATCCAAGATGCATGGATCTAATGGTGGATGGAGTTCCAGAAACTACCCAAGGTCCGTTCTTGAGCTTTTGGATGAACAAGTTGGCTAGGATTGGAAATCGAGTGAAGAAAACCAATAATCAAGCATTGATTTAGGGTTTTCACCATGAATCCGAGGTAGAAGATGATCAGAACTTACCAACAGGTTATGGTCGTCCCTCTCCTGCTCCTGATCTCTCCCTTGGTCGAACAAAGCAAGGTGAGAAAAGAAAAGTAAGGAAAAGATCCTTAAGTGGTTTGGAAAAAGGATGTGTATAAGGGATTTCAAGGAAAGAGAAAATGGGATTATTTTCTTTTAATTCCGAAATAATTTCCACCAATTCCCCCTCCATACCTTGGCCACGAAGCCAACTTCATTTTCCTGCAAAACCTCTCCATTATCCAAGAATTAATGGAAAAGGAATTAAGCACCTTAATGAATTTTATATTAATATCCAACCTTTTAGTGGATATTACTTTTTATTATATTGATGTGAGTGTCTTCCACTCAACCAATATCTTTTTGTGCCATAGCAAGGCACAAGCTCGTCCAACACTATTGCAAACACATCCTTCAACTTTTGGTTGAAGGGCTTCTTAATTAATTTATTTCTTTTTGCATTAAATTAAATTAAAGTTCCATTTGTACATAAATCTTGTTTTTTTTAATGTCAAGGTTCTCTCTCCTCAATGATAATTCAAATGAGGCCCCCTCTCATTTTATTTGCTCTACTTGATGCCAAGAAACATGAGAGACCCTCAAGAGGTGGTATGTTTCATATTGAACCCTATGTTTTGCGTAAATTGCACATTACACCAAAACTAGGTTTTAATGCTCAAGGATTGCTCTACAAGCTTTATCTTGGTGCCCAAGCTTGTGGAAACCATACCACTACATCATATTCATTCTTATGATGTCTCAAAATCATAGGAACATTTTATCATGTGCAATTTTCAAGTTAAACCCTCAACTTGGGTAATTTGCACTTTAGTCCAAAATTAACAATACAATGTTTCAACATTATTAAAAAAAGACTGAAATTGAAATATAGGTTCCTCAAGAGCCTTAATTACTTTTCAAAAGATAAGAGCAAGCATCTAATCAACTTTATTAGGCAAAACACCTAGGGTTAAAATATAACCCAGGTCAGGGATGTTACAAATTATCCACCCCTTACAAGGATTTCGTCCCCGAAATCATTAACAAAACATTTTAAGAGAAAAGAGTAGGGTATTTCCTCCTCATTTCTTCCTCTAATTCCCATATAGATTCTTCAACACCACGGTCATTCCAGAGGACTTTTACAAGAATAATGTCTTTCTTCTTCAACTTCTTGATTCTTCTATCGAGAATCAACATAGGTCCTTCAACATAGGATATATCATCGTTCAATTCTACTTCCATAGGCTGCAGAACTGATTCTGTGTCAGGATGACATTTCCTTAGCATGGAAATGTGGAACACTGGACGTAACTTTTGCATCTCATGTGGTAACTCCAGCTTATAAGCTACCTTTCCAATCCGTTCAATGAGTGGATAAGGCCCCATAAATCTAGGAGCTAACTTTCCTTTCCCCAAATAAATGATTCATGGGGTGCATCCTAACATAACTGAAGAGACATAGACCATCCTTTTAACAACTATTAAATCTGGATGGAAAAATGGAGGATTTGATTCAAAAGAATTATGGTTTTTGGGAGGCTCAAGGAAATTGTTTTTCAAAAGGAAATTAAAGAGTGAAAATATGTGCATCTTTAGATTTTGGAATGACATGATTGAAAACTACTAAATAAAAAAAATAAAGATTTTCTGCTTTATAAAAATATGAAATCGTGTGTGCATGTTTTTTTCTTCTTCTAATTCATAAAAGCACAATGCGCCAATAAGCTCAATAAACCCTAAATTCCAAAACCCCAAGAAAGGCCCACAAATGTCTATTAGATCTAATCCTCTTAAGGTTCTTCTTGGGTTTTTTTTCTTCTAATTGTGGTTTATATATTCTAAGTTTTTCCATTTTTTCATCTTTAGATTTCAACAAGTAAATGCAATAGTATTTGAAAAAATCATCAATAAATGTCACAAAGTAGTGCATGATATCATGAGTAAGAATACTATTTAGATCAGTATATTAGTATGAACAAGCTCAAGTGAAGATGTGTTCCTTTCTACTTATTTAAAGGGTTTCTTAGTAATTTAGCTTGAACACATATTTGGCATCTAACATCATTGAAGATTGGATTTTTGAGAATGAAGTCCATGTGAACATAGTGTTCTTATTCACATGTCATAAACGAGCATGCCAAATATCACTAGATATAGAAGTAGAAAGGATACCCAAAAAATTATCATTAATATGAGAAGTACCATTACAAGAACAAACACATAGCTTAATTAAACCCCTATGGGTGGGTTGAACACCTATGTAAGAACTAAATATAGAAATACAACTTTGTTCCCATGACACAAAAGAGTATAACTAGATGACATGATTAATATTTCACTAACTAGGTTTTTCTTAAAACTAGGAACATGCAAAATATTTTGTAGTCTAAGGAATTTCCCATATGTGAGGTTCAAATCCACAAGTCCATATATTACAATCTACTTCACAGACACATCATCACCCCAAGAGGTCACACAAAAAAATAGAAAGATCATAGAAGTGTGAGAAATCTATGTAGACTCCATCCACCAATTATCATTAGAAGAAAGTTGAAAACTAAGAATAAAAGAATTGGTAGTATCTAACCTTTCAAAAGAGGATGTATCAGCCACCACATTGGTCATGTTCACTTCTACATTCTTAGGGGCCTAAATAGTTTGCTTCCTTTGACCCTTTTGGTCCTTGCAAACATTGGCAAGATGACCAGGCTTGCCACATGCATAGAAAATGTTCTGGCCTCTAAAGTCAGAGTTCTTTAGACCAGTCTTATTGCCTTTCTTGAAGGATTGCTTAGGCTTAGGATTTCACTTGTTTGATTTTATTCTTAGCTTTGACATCATCAACTAGATTGAGAGAAGTATTGACCTTAACATCCTTTTCCCTATGATGGAGTTCAATTTGAAAGGATTTCACTAAGGAGTACATGGTTAACATATCATGTCTATGAAGAAGAGACTTGGCCAAGTCCTTCTAGGATGGAGGGAGCTTTTCAATTAGGGCTGCTACTTGACCATTCTCTTCAAGAGTATAACCAATGGAAATAGAGTTTGAGAAGAGGTTTTATACTCAAGTACTTGGGTTGGAACAATCTTATTATCCACCGTATTGTATGATACCATCTCCCGAAAGCATATTGTTGTATCTCAACATCTTGCATTCCAAACTAGTCTTTCAAAATTTGCTAAACCTCAAGGGTAGAAGGTTGCTTGTGGTAGATGTCACTTATATCATCAGAAAGAGAGAGGGCAAGATCCTACCATAGGTATTTCTCTAGGAGAAGAATATGGAGAAGATGGATCAAAATATGTTGTCATCATAGTATCAACATCATTGAAAGATGGTTCACATTCCTAGGGTGGTGTGATAGAAAAAACTAGACCTAAGGAAGTGATCCATAATTTCTTCTTTTGTTGTCGACGATGGAAATGTGAACCCATGAATTTTTTTTACCAAATACTAGCTATGTTTTCCATGGTCATCATAATTCTAGAGTCCATATTATGTAAACAGTAATAGTCAGATTAATAACAAATAAATATAAACCAGTAAGGTGATTTTGTCTCAATTAATATTTATATATTTTGATTTTTTCAGTTACTATTTAGAACTTTTCAAGATATGGCAACAAATAATCTGATCAATAATAAAGAACAAATAAAAATAGAGTTCAGATAAACTTGTGGGTAAAGACACATCATGAAGATCACTTTTGTGAAAAAAAAACCCACCACTGCTATGCATGAGCTTAACCAACGGTTTGCCTCCTAGATTCAATCACTTCCAACTTAATTACTACTTCCCGATGCTAGCAAGAGGACATCGTCAAATAATCTATTAGTCATCACACGTCACCGAAATATCACGTCGCGGTAATCTCACTTAGATGCACAATAGTGGGTAGTAGCAGGTAGAGAAGAAGAAAGAAAGCGAGCTGGAAAAAGGTGATGTAGTAAGTAAAAATAAGGTGTAGCAAGAGCCGCACACAAAAATAGCGAGCATCACACATCAAGAGTAATGGTCGCACACAACATCTCTTATTGTGTTGCTTCTATTTTTAAGTTCTTTAGAAATGGCTCAAACTCGTCTCTTTTATAGCTGGATGCAGCTACCCAAACTGACAAACAAACAACTATTTTTCTTTGACAATTATTGTGCATACAAGTCCCTAAATAAATGGTTCATTAGACGCACCCAAACAGAACCGAGGAGACATGGACCAACCTTCTAAGGGCTGATGCTAGATTAAAAAGGAGGAGGATTTAATTCAAAATAATTATATTTTTTGGCGACTCAAGACAATTATTTTCCCAAGGCAATTAAAGCATGGGAAATTGTACATCTTCAGATTTCCAAACGGCAGAAATTAAAAACCATTGAATAAAGTAAAATAAAAAATTTGGTTGTGTGTTTTTTTAATTCGTCAAAGCACAATCAACCAATCAGTCCAACTAACCTTAAATTCAAAAGTTGTAAGAAAAGTCCACAAACCAAAACTATCTTTTTTCATGACCCAGATAATCTATTTCTTCAGGTATTTCAGTAGGAGAAGAATACGGAGAAGATGGATTACTATATGTTGCCATCACGGTATCAACATCATTGAAAGATGGTTCACATTCCTAGGGTAGTGTGATAGAATAAACTAGACCTATGGAAGTGATCCTAAATTTTATCTTTTGTTGCCGATGACGGAAATAAAAACCCATACATTTTTTGTGCCTAAGACTAGCTATGTCTTCCACGATCATCATAGTTCTAGAGTCCATATTATGTAAACAGTAATAGCCAGATTAATAACAAACAAGCAGTAACTAGAAATGTGATTTTATCTTCATTAATGTTTTATATATTTCAATTTTTCCAGTTACTATTTAGAAACACTTTTCAAGATATGGAAATAAACAATCTGACCAATAAAAAATAAATAAAAATAGAGTTTAGATAAATTTGTGGGTGAAGGTACGTCACGAAGATCACTGTCGTGAAGAGAAAATCCGTTGCTCCTATACACGAGCTTAACCAGTAGCTTGCTTCTTAGATTCAATTACTCCCAGCTCAGTTACTACCTCTCAGTGTTAGCAAGAGGACATTGTCAAATAATCTATTCTTCATCGTATATCACATGAATATCACGTCGTTGTAATCTCACTGAGATGCACAATAGTGGGTAGTAGAGAAGAAGAAAGAAATCGAGCTGGAAGAAGGTGATGTAGTAAGCAAAAGCAAGGTGTGGCAAGGGCCACACACAACAACAACGAGCAACACACAACAAGAGTAATGGTCGCACACAACATCTCTTAGTGTTGTTTCTATTTTTCAATTGTTTAAAAATGGCTCGAATCCATCCCTTTTATAGCTGGACGCAGCCACCCAAACTGACAAACAAACAACTAATTTCCTCCGACAATTATTATGCAAACAAGTCCCTAAATAAATGTTCCGTTGGACGCACTCAAATAGAACTCAAGAGACATGAACCGGCCTTCTAACGGCTAATGAAGCTATATTGAAAAGGAGGAGGATTTGATTCAAAAGAATTATGATTTTTCGACGGCTCAAGACAATTGTTTTCTCAAGACAATTAAAGCATGTAAAATTGTACATCTTCGGATTTCCAAATGACAGAAACTAAAAGCCATTAAATAAAACAAAGATAAAAAAAATTTAGTAGTGTTTTTAATTTCGTCAAAAGCACAATCAACGAATCAGCCCAACTTACCCTAAATTTGAAAGTTGCAAGAAAAGTCCACAAACCTTTAGCCTCTGTCCAGTTAAGAGGATTTCTCTCATTTCAGATGTGAGTAATATGGGATTAAAGTTAGCTGGGAGGTTGTGAAATATAGCTGGAAATATGACTCGAACACAACAGTTGGTTCAACTAGCTTCTCTCATTTCTCAAATAAGGGAGTTCATATTTGCTAATCAATTGATTGTATTCGCTATATCTTGCCATCTGCAGAATTCTCGCGACTTCTCGCAGGTGCAGAAATGCGTTCCTGAGGTTGCTTCCGTTGTTTTGTTCTCATCATCAACCCGAGCTGGCAATGAGGCACTCATCGTCTTTGCCAGTGCCAGTGTTTAATTCTCCACCGTGAGTATGTCTCAATTTTCAGCGGGATTCCCTTTTCTGGAGCGTTCTTTCTTTTGTAAAAGCAGTGCGGCCTTAGAAAGGTCGCTTTTGTCGGTCATGCTACTGGCGGTGTGCTTCACGCTCTCAACTTTCTGATACGTTCTCCGGCGTGGGTAATGCTAATTCGGTGTGCTACGGTGGTGCTGACGAGGAAATAACGGTCAGCAGGAGGCGTCCTTTTATTCTACGGCGATTTATCGAGATTGGGTTTTATCCTCGACTGGTTGTTGAGATAGAGATGCCGTCATGCGAATGGAAGAACGGAAAGTGTAGTGGAAACAGGAGACAGATATGATGAAGAGAAAGGGTTTGAATTTTTTATTTTCTTATTCTTATGGATGGGAAATGGCCTCTGCGGCACACGTGGAGCACGTATATGTTTATTGTGAGCTAATTAAACAAGTGCGTTTTTCAGCCCACGCGACTGATTGCTATGGTGGCGGTGGCGGTGGCGGTGGCGGTAGATATTCCATGGTGCGAGTAGAGGGAAAGTGAAGTGGAAATAGATAGGGTAAAGAGAAAGGGATCTATGTTCCCATCTTCTTATGGAAGGAGAAGGCTTTCTGTATTGTAGGCTATGACTCAGCAAGCCATGTTTTTTTAGGCTGTGTTTGTTACATGATGAATTATGGTGATAGGGAATGATGGTTGAACAAAAATTTTGTTTGTTTGTCGTGGTGATAGAGAATCGTGGTGAATCTATGGTGAATTTGTGGTGAATTTTGATCTATTTTTGTCTCCATAAAAAATATGGTGAATCATGGTGAAATACATTTTTTTTTTCAAAACTCCACTACTTATTTGAGCAGGAACTTCGCGAGCCATTCAGTCTCGAAAGTGTGGATAATAAGATGAAGTCTAATAAGTTGATTATGTTATACAATATTCGGCTCCTATATATAAGAGAGGGATACTTGGGATCCAAACATATTTAAAGAAATTCATGTTGACTATGGCACTTATGCCCAATTAAAATATAAATTAAATCAGTAATAATTCTAACACTCCCCTCAAGGTGGAGTATGAGTGGAACACATCAATCAGATTGATGCGACAAAGAAGAAATAAGTAAACATGTCATCCATATAAGAGTGTTCAATCCCACTTAAATCGTGCAAAACAATGGTCAAAGAACTCTAACAATCCTTATGAAGTAGATCGCACGTATGCCTTCTCCCTTTCACAAAGATAACATTAATGTGGAAGCAATAATAGAAGATGAGACTCTACTTGAAATTGATGGTCACCATTATTGTCTAAGTACTTTACGACAAGAAGCACCAACATGGGAATTATGCAATTTAATCGGGATAGAGCTTCACTACAGGAATATTGTGCTATACCAGGTGATGAAGGTGTTTGAGACTTGTTGCTACATGAAGTAGGTGTCAACATATCACGATCAATTATGTAGATATTATAAGTTTTAATAAAGTTTACAATGATTTTTGTGGGAAATCAAGCATGAATATTACTAGTATAAGGGTTGTCAACTTTTTGATGGATTCTAATGGGAAAGAAGGGAACTTTGTAGGTTCACATGGGGATCAATAGACGTTAAAGATGAGTAGTCGATTTCCAAGGAAGACATAGTGGTTATTAATAGAGAATTGTTTTCATTAATGATATGTTGGAAACTTGTGAATGGCTTGAAGAGGGCTAGACACATGTTGATTGCCCCTTACCAAAGGCGGCAGATCTTGCCCCTATTGTTGTAGATCCATTTCCTATGGATGGGTGCTATCCTGTTGGTGTGAGAGTCATTGTCCTAGCAGCATGGTGCATGCCATGTTGTTATGTTGTTATAGTGGTCTCCAGCGGTGCCTAGGCCTACAATTGGCTATGGGAATATAGGTTGCAGGGGAAGGCATAGACCAACAAGAGGCATTCTAAGAGAGAAGAGGTGGATTCCTTGCGGTAAGGACTAGCTACTATAAGATGGCTAGTTATGGAATCTATGTTTTGATACCATGAGTACATCTCTTTAGACTCATTAGACCAATATACAATGTATATTGCAATACTAAAAGAGTTCCTTGGGAAAAGACTTATTTTATAAACGAACCCAACACAAGTCAGTGTCAATGATAGGATCCATCAACATAGTCTCGATTGGGGACCCTCAAGATAGAAAGATTTACATGTAGATATATATCCAATTTGATAATCACATGATTGCGTGGAGGAGCAGGAAACATAATATAGTTGTTTGTTCAAGTACCAAAGTTGAGTATCGTGTCACGACAGAGATATTTCCAATTCCTAGTCACTTGAGTATCATGTCAAGGGACAAATATTTACAATTCCTCGTCACTTGGAAATATCATGAATGTTGTATTTGAGTCACATATGTTCTACCAACTACCGATCGCTATTACACCATTGCTTTAGAGTGATTTGTCCTCTCCACTTGTGACATCAAAGTCACATACTAGCACTAACCAAATTATTGATGCCTTCAACACACCAAAAATGCACATTGGTTGACAACCACTTCTTCAGCTTAAAATGGAGTTATTGATCCCAATCACACCCCTTTTGGTCGCCTGATCAAGGATCAAGATATATATGGGTCTAGACTAAGAAATTACACTTTTAATCTGCATCTTATCCTTTTTGTATCCATTTAGTAATATCATATATGTCATTACAAGAAGTAATGGTAAATAAAACTACAGATAAGGTTCTAAATCTAACTAGGACTTAAAGGTCTTTGACTTGGGAAAAGGAAACCCAATATGGATATAGTGGTTGGCCATAGTGTGTCCAACTACATTGAGCTTGTTTGTGGATCCTAATTATCTTTTCCTAGACACTGAATATGTAGTAAGTTTGGGAGTCAACATAACTATCAAAATTTGTAATCATTTGATGTCTCAAATAAGTTTGTTTCAGAGCAACAACATCCATATCTATTTGTTTATGTAATCATATTTATCTAGTCAAATGGGGAATTTGTTCTTGAATGGCATATCAAAGACACGAGTCACTTCATGAGTGGTCAAACAACTAGTCCAGTTATTCCAGACTTTGTGACAAAATGTGGTATGTACATGAGATGTAATATCCCTCAACCAATAGATTTATGGATGAACAAATGATTTTTTCCTTATACGACCATGGGGTCTCCTTCTTCCTCCAGATCGATTCACTCAGGGAGGATAATTATGAGAAAAATCTTATAGATATAAGGATAATTAAAGGTCAATGCATTGTATTTTCTTTGATTCTGTCTGGAACTATTAAGGCCTTTTTATTATTGAGAAAATGCCCCCTTTATCCACTTTAGGGATCTTCAATCACAAAATTCATATGAGAATACAAAATTTTGTTGTATGAATGTTAGTCAAACATATTATCCAAAGCATGGAGAGTTTCATCGATTCCATATGGGTTAACAAGAGTTTCTAATCATGATTTTATTTCATGAATTTGTCTTATTCCATCCATTGTCAACTTATTTTTGTTTGAATAGGGATGGTTTAAAAGTGAACTTCATATGTACCTTGTTTTTTTTTGGATCTTGAGTAACCTAGCATCAACCAACCCATTATCAAAACTAATTTTCTTTGTTGTGTGTATTCCTAATCATTTTTCGTTGCCTTAAGTATGTGGTTCAGTTCTTTTTATACAGAATATGGTATTGTGATTTATATTTTGTATACCCTATAGACATGATTTTCATATCCTTAGTTTGGGTTTGGTATGATTCAAAACCCTAATTTTGAGTAATTTGAGTTATATTGGTATTATATTTCTTGTAGTATAAAACATAAATTAAAAAACATTAGTATGATGACCAATGTTATACCCTTATCTTCAATTAGTTTGGATGATCTTTGAGGTCTTAGTTAAGGTTTTTAGCACCTTGAGAATCACTAGAAAGATCCTCATTTTACGTTGTCTGATGGTAACTAGTTTTTTCTAATATTTGACCCTTCGTTGACCAACTAACTACTAGTCATACAAGTAATAATGTTCACATCAACTAAGACCTTATTCGACCCTTAGTTTACCATTTCTATGTTGACCCTTAGTTGACCCTTGTCTTTGATTACTCATGTGTTTTATTTCTTCACAAGAATTGGGACAGTGAGCTCTAGAGATACTAACACCATGAGGCATGGGTAAGTTTCCTCTCTTTTATCCATGTTGAACCTTTTCATCACTTTGTCAATGTATTTGCTCTAGATTAGGCCAAGAAGCCTTCTAGATCTATCTATGTAGATCTTTATTCCTAAGATATAGGATTCTTCACCTAATTCCTTCATAGAGAATGTGCTTCCTAGTCAAGTTTTTACTATTTGTAAAGTAGGGATGTCATTTCCCATCAATAGTATGTCATCTACATGCACTATGAAGAATACAATCATGTTCCTACTAACCTATTTGTAAGTACATGGTTCATCTTCATTTTACTAAAGAAAAACTCTATCACGATTTCGTCAAATCAAAGATTGCAACTCCAAAATGCTTGCTTTAATTCATATATTGATCTTTGTAGCTTACATACTTTATTGGCTTCTTTTGGATTTATAAAACCCTCAGGTTGTGTCATGTACACATCTTCAACCATATTCTCATTAAGGAATTCAATTTTAACATCCATATACCAAATCTCGTAGTCATAATGATATGTGATGGAAAGCATGATCCTCATGGACTTAACCGTGTCTATTGGAGAAAAAGTTTCATCATAGTCAACACCTTGAACTTGTTTGAAACCCTTTCAACCAATTGATCTTTCTAGGTTTGTGCATTACCATCCATATCAGTCTTCTTCTTGAAGACTCACTTACATCCTATGGGTTTTACCCCTTCAAGTGGATCCACCAAGGTCCATACATTGTTGGCGTACATGGATTCCATCTCAGATCTTAAGGCCTCAAGCCACTTCTTAGACTTTGGTCCCTTAACAACTTCTAGGTAGGTTGTTAGCTCATTATCTATGACCAACTCATTGCCTTCTTGAGTCACAAGACAACCAAATCTTTTAGGCACAATGTGTCTCCTACTAGATCTACAAGGTTCTTGTGTTAGATAAGGAACTTGAGATTTCACAATAGTTTGTGACTCTTCATGTTCCTTTTTTACCTCTATAGGTTCAATGTTTTCTTGTTGGTCTTGAACCTCCTTGAGTTCTACTTTCCCGCCACTCATTCCTTTAGAAATAAATTCCTTTTCTAGGAATACAACATTCTTGGCAATAATCAATTTGTTTCAGATGAAGTATAAATGTAGTATCCCTTGGTTTCCCTAGGATATCTGACAAAATAACATTCATATGATTTGGGTTCAAGCCTTTTGGGAAACTACTTTCTCACATAAGCTTCACATCCCTAAATCTTTATAAAAGACATAGTGATACACTTCCCATACTATAACTCGTATGGTGTCTTTTGAACTAATTTAGATGGTACACAATTAAGTGTAAACATTGTAGTATCTAGAGCATATCCCCATAATGAAGTCAAAACACTAGAAAAACTCATCATCGACTGCACCATATCTAGTAATGTTGGATCCTTCTTTCTGATACACCATTATGTTGTAGTGTTCTAGGTGGAGTTCATTGTGATACAATACCATGGTCTAGCAGAAGGTCACCAAACTCTTGGATTAAGTATTCTCCACCGTAATTGGAACGAAGTGTTTTAATACTTTTACCAAGTTGGCTCTGTACTTCATTCATGAAATCCTTGAACTTATCAATGGTTTCTGACTTGTGCTTCATTAAGTACACATAGTCATACATACTGAGATCATTAGAAAAGGTAATGAAGTACTGGTAACCACCTCTAGCATTTGTGATAAATGGTCCATATACATCCATGTGTACATGTAAGGACCCTGACCTTCATTTTGGGCTTACCCTTTTTTCTTTGCCTAAACCTTGTGTTGAGATGCTTGCTAATCACCTGAGTTGTGATTAGGGCTTGTTTGTGCTTTGTTGAGAGGTGGAGGTGTAACTTGCAATTTACCCAAGTTTTAGGGTTGGTGTGTCAGTTTGTCACCTTGAGAGATGTCTTTCTCTCTCCTTGCATCCTCCAGAGTTGAGAGGATGGGTTGGGCTCGTTGCTTGAATAGCTTTGGGCTTTGTTGAGCCTTGTTGGGCTTTATTCTGCCTTGTTGAGGCTTGGTATTAGGCAAGGGTGAGCATGGTGCCTTGTATCGGCCATGGTGTATCGGCCAGGAAGGTGTATCGGCCAGGGTGGTGGTGGGTGTGTTGGGTTACCATGATGGGCGACACACACCCCACTTGACCTAGCCTCGTTTGTGTCACCATCTTAGGACAAGTGGTCATTTCCTTGCTAGTGGGTGGCAAGTCATGGACAAGTGGTTTGGGATGCTAGCATGTGGCATAACCCTTGGACAAGTGGTGGTTTGGGCGAGCACGTGTGGAGCTATCTCTTAGTGGATGCCCACTTAACCCTCTTAATTATATACCCCCTTCTTTGCTATCTTGGGATCCCTTTATCTCCTTAGTTTCTTTCCTTCTTCCTTGGTGGCTGATACTTCCCTTTAGTGGAGCTTTGTGGCCGATACTCTCTCCTTGGTGGGCACCATAGCTCTAGTCTCCTTCTTCCTCTAGTGGTGGCTGAACCCTAGAGAGTGCCTTGCTCCTTCTCCTCTTGTGGTGGTTCCTTGGAGCTTGGAGTTTGGACCTAGGATCTTGGAGCTTTAGTGCTTGATGCGGGTTACATAACTCCTAACCCTAGCTATACTACTTCTTTTTCATGTTGCATGATATATGTGATATCTTGATCGGCCATGCTTATCTTGTTGGAAATATCTTTGCTGTAGTATGTGCCCTTGATCTTGTTGGATATGGTGACATGGTTATATTGTTTAGATGTGTTCTTGAACCTTGTTGGCCGAAACTTTGGCATAGGATTCTTTGGGCAAAACCCCCTCTCACTTGGTTGTTGAGAGGTGAGCCTAGGGTTTCCTAATCCAATGGTGTGTGTGGTGTGTTCTTGGGGCAAAACCCCTTTCTCTCCCTTTGGTCTTGAAGAGGTGAGCTTGAGCTCTAGTGGTGTAGGTAAAACCCCTCTCTCACTTGGTTGTTGAGAGGTGAGTCTATACTCTAGTTGCTTGGGCAACACCCCTCTCTTGACTTGAGAGGTGAGCCTTTGGTTGGTCTTGACCTAGTTGAGGTCAGTGGGTTGGCCGTTATGATTATGACCCACCTTGCTGCCCGATATGTGATGGAAGTTGTGCAAAACCCCTCTGACTTGGTTGTTGAGAGGTGAGCCAACTCTATTGATCTTTTAGGGTTTATTGGTTGTCTTGAGGTTGAAGATGACCCACCTGTCATGGTCTTGGAACCCCTGCACGATACCCTTATGATGTGTTCTTCCTGATATCCCTCTTCTAGGGATGAGTCTTGGGTGATATGCTAGATAGTGTTCTATTGACCTTCTTGACCGATATGGACCTTTTCTTTAGTTGGTGTTTGTGGGTGTTATGCCTTTGACCGACATGATACTTCATAGATATCCCTATTTTGTGCCGTGGGCGACATGGGTTGGATTTGGGTTTGCCCGATATGAGTCTTGGATAGGGAAACCCTAGATGGGCGCCATAGTGTTGGCCGATATGGTTGTGCTTAACGTAGTTGGATGATAGGCTACCTCGGGTGCCATGGTGTCGTTTGAGAGATGACAACAATGTGCTTGTTGGGCATTATGGTTTTGACCTTGTGTACCATGATCTTAGGCGATATGGCTTTGGGTGATATGGTGATGATAATTTGCCCGAAATGAAACCCTAAGCCTAATGGGAGATAGGGGTCTTTGTCGATAGGGCTATTGTGTTGCCTACCCATGGCTGCATGATACACCCTCTTGGTCCATGGTTGCACGATACACTCTTGCACTGAGTGCACAATACACCCATGGTTCCTGGTTGCACGATATCCCCTTGTATCTGGTTGCACGATACACTCTTGGCCCACGACTGCACGACACACCTTGGGTGCTAGTCTTCCCGTTATCCCGTTGTGCATGTCATGCTTGTGGACGATATCCTTTATGTGAGGGTTAGTGCCCTGCCCACCACACCTTTGGTGAGGGTAGGCAACCCCCTTTGGTGAGCGATGTGCCTAGCTCGGGAACTCTAGGTTGGTGAACCTGTCTTCTTGAACCCACATCTTTGGTTAAGATGTTGTTGAGATATGAAAGGTAGGTTGTGACCAGTGATATGTTTGTTACCTAAGTAAGATGATAAGATAATGGTTGTTGTCACGCCTCAATCTCACATTAACCGCAAACCACGAGATTAAGGCACGACAGGTGGGATTTACACACAAACAACCATGTCATAACATTTTAAAACAATTAACGACATTAATAGGAAAGTTCTGATTTATGCTGTAAATGAAACTAAACAAGCTGCGGAAGCATTTCTATTAACTGACAAGAAATATAACAGAGTCAACAACAATTTACAATGTTCAACATAAGATAAAGCGTAACAGTTAATTTACCTCTTGGTACATATCCTCTTTCTCACTCACACCTTGTCCCAAAGATCGAGGGGAATGGACTAAGAGACCTCTAACTAGACTAACTACAAACCTTCTATCAACTAAGCGTTAGGATGATACGATCCTTCTGACTCCTGATGCTGGTGCCGACCTGAAAATGTTTGAGTAGAGGTATGAGCCTACTCGCTCAGTGAATAACATTTCACTTAGCTATCAATAAATAACTCGTCAGGTTTATTAACTGAAAATAAACAGGTATACAGTTTAAGCAGGGCAGTTCTATTGACATAGCAGATGTACAGATAAAAATCACATTCCTATGCATCATCAGATATTTCAGATAAGTAGACATATTTATAAATTTACTGTGAATCCTAAGTGAATACTTATTCATTTTATTGTTATGCCCTAAATATATGCAGTGTACTCTGCATATAAAGATCCACAGCAAATTCATGCTACGATCCCACCGTACAAGACTTAGCGACACACCCGGGAAATGCTAAGTCTGACACCAGCCCTGCTCTGCCACAGGGACACTGGCTCGCCGGCTAGAAACATAGGCTCTATGGCCTCAAAGCACTACTCTGAGTGCACCCGACTCCTCCTTAAACCTGAGTACACCGGCGGAGAGTCACAGGGTTACCTTCGTGACACAAGCACGAATGGTGTTAGATAACCAAGTTTTATTTTCTTATTCCCAGTGCCATCGTGACACAAGCACGATTGTTGTTAGACACTGCTTTCCTCTTTCCTCGTTTGTCCGTGACACAAGCACGGATGATGTTGCAACACGAGTTTCACCCCTAAGTTGCAGATACCTCTTAGGGGTTCTACGGTGTTAGGGCATCTATTCTATTAATTAATTAACAGATAAACAGCTTAGCAGAGATATCATATTACAACTATATAACATAAAGTTTCCTCTCTTTTCATCATTTAAATCACGCATTCCAAGTTCCAATGAACCTATCATTCTTTAAAGTACATACTACACTGTTTAAGATTCATATCAACTGATACTGAAGCAAATAAGAATCTTAAATGAGTTTAATAGTGATTTCTAAATGAACTGCCACTCACAACTTGGAACTCGGCCGACCACCTTAGAACTCGGCCGAACGCCTCCCAGATTCTGAAACTCGGCCGACCAATCTCGGCCGACCAACTCTCCGCTTGAAAAACCTACAAAGAAACTCGGCCGATCTGGACCCAAACTCGGCCGACAAAAACGTTGTTTGCTTATCTTAATTGAGAAACTCGGCCGACCAAGATCAAAACTCGGCCGATCAGAAAACGCTGTACAAAAGCCCTAAATAAGAACTCAGCCGACCGAATTGAAACTCGGCCGAACCGCGCACAGGCAGAACATAAAAACGGCCTGCAGAAGTCGATTTCTCTCGAATCGACGGGCAAACTTCGAGCAAACACCACCAAACGATCACAAACGACGTATATGACTAAACCGTACCTGAAGGAAGGAAGAAAACGAACTGGGGCTGCACCGTGCACCCCAATTACCAAACCGTCTTCCTTGCAAACGCAGCTCCAGCTGCGAAATCGATTCGAATCGATGAAGATGAAGATCTACGGGGGAAAGGGACGATCTGCAGCAACTGATTGGAGCAAAACGGAGCTCCAGCGCTTCTCCCCTCATAGCTCCCTCTCTCTCTCTCTCTCTTTCTCTCTCCTTCTCACGTAAGGAGTAGAATGCAGGAGCGTTCTCTCGTATCTGTGAAATGAAACGAGAAAGGAAAAGAGGTAGGATAAGGGAGAAAACTTAGGGGCCTAATCGCAAAGTTTCAAACTTTTGAAAATTACCATTGGGTCCCTAAAAGCCCAAAAACATGCAACTTTTGACTCGAAGGTCGGATTCAAACAAATTCTCTGGCAACGCTTCAAGCGTAAGATACTACACGCTTTAGAAGCTAGAAAACACACTAAGCACATATCATGTCCATTTTAAACATTATTAACAAAAACAGGCTTATAACTTAACACATCAGCTAAACACATGCTGAACAACTTACTTACGGGATAAGCTCGACATGGGTCGTAACAATCTCCCTCCCTTATAAGAATTTCGTCCCGAAATTCCTAGAAGAGAAAAGGAAACTTGCCACGCATCTCCGACTCTAGTTCCCACGTAGCTTCCTCTATATTGTGATTCCTTCACAAAACCTTCACTAAAGACAACTCACGGTTCTTAAGCTTTTTGATCCGGTGATCAACTATCTGCACTGGTCCTTCAACATAGGACACATCTGTTCTAAGCTGTGCCAGTTTTGAATCTAGAATCTTACCTGTACCAGGATGACACTTTTTCAGCATAGACACGTGGAAGACATCATGAAGATTTGCCAACTCAGACGGCAAATCCAACATGTAAGCTACCGGTCCAATCCTCTCAATAATAGGATATGGACCCATATATCTAGGGGTCAACTTACCCCTCTTGCCAAACCTCAAAACTCCCTTCCACGGTGAAACCTTCAAGAAAACCTCGCCACCAACCTCGAACTCAAGAGGTCGACGACGTCTTTCCGCATAACTCTTCTGTCTATCCTGTGCAACTTTCAACTGATCCCTGATCACAGATATCTTTTCTGTAGTTACATCAACTAGCTCAGGTCCAAGAATTTCCTTCTCACCCACCTCATACCAACAAACTGGCGATCTACACTTCCTGCCATAAAGAGCTTCATATGGAGCCATTCCAAGACTAGAATGATAACTGTTATTGTAAGAAAACTCTATTAGGCTTAAGTGTTCTTCCCAGTTACCTCTAAACTGTAGCACGCATGCTCTCAGCATGTCTTCAAGGGTCTGAATGGTCCTCTCAGATTGACCATCTGTCTGTGGGTGGAACGCTGTACTGAATTTCAGCTTTGTGCCCAACGCATGTTGTAACTGATTCCAGAATCTAGATGTAAACTTTGGATCTCTGTCAGAAATAATAGAAACTGGAATCCCATGCAACCTGATTACCTCATCCATATAAACTTTAGCCAGCTTAGAAATGTCAAAGGTTGACTTGACAGGAAGAAAGTGAGCATACTTAGTTAGTCTATCCACAATCACCCATATCGAGTTCGAACCCTTAGGCGTTCTGGGTAATCCTACCACAAAGTCCATCGTGATGTGTTCCCATTTCCATTCTGGTATAGGAAGTGACTGCAAGGTACCAGCAGGTTTTTGATGCTCAGCTTTAACCTGCTGACACACTCCACATCTGGCTACGTATTCAGCCACATCCTTTTTCATACCTGACCACCAGTACAGCCCCTTGAGGTTCCTGTACATCTTTGTGTTACCTGGATGCATAGCATACATAGAAGTATGTGCTTCTTCAAGAATCTGCTCTTTCAACTCACTGTGTCCAGGTACACACAGCCTATCATGAAGATACAACATGCCTTCATCAGAAAACCTGAACTCTGTCCTCTTACCCTCAGACATTTCCTGCATGATTTGCCACAACTCATCATCACTCTGCTGTAATTCCTTAATCTGATTATAGAAAGTAGGTCTGACTTGCATCTGAGCAATCAACCCACTCTGCTCTGTCACTTCCAAGTCCAAATTCAATTTTCGCATATCTACAAGCAAATCTCTCTTGAAACATGCCATAGAAAATGCATTGGCCGTAGAACTTGACTTTCTACTTAAGGCATCAGCTACAACATTCGCCTTACCGGGATGGTAATCGATTGTCACATCATAGTCTTTAATCAGCTCCAGCCATCTGCGCTGTCTCAAATTCAAGTCTTTTTGAGTGAAGATATATTTCAAGCTCTTATGGTCTATAAACACCTGACATGTCTCACCATACAGGTAGTGACGCCATGTCTTAAGAGCATGAACTATAGCAGCTAATTCCAAATCATGAACAGGGTAATTTTCTTCATTTTTCTTAAGCTGTCTAGATGCGTAAGCAACAACTTTACCTTCTTGCATGAGTACACAGCCCAAACCTCTCCTAGAAGCATCACAGAACACTGTATAGCCTTTATCAGCTTCTGGCAAAACCAACACTGGTGCTGAAGTTAACCTTTTCTTTAAAATCTGAAAACTCTTCTCGCAGTTATCAGACCAAACAAACGGTGCATTCTTCCTCGTCAAGCGTGTTAAAGGTGATGCTAACTTACTGAAGTTCTTTATGAACCTTCTGTAATAACCTGCTAATCCCAAGAAACTTCTGATCTCAGTAGGAGTCGTAGGCTGTTCCCACTGAAGCACAGATTCAACTTTCTTAGGATCCACGCTAACTCCATCTTTCGAGATAACATGTCCAAGAAATGCTACCTCGGCCAACCAGAACTCGCATTTGCTAAATTTAGCAAACAACTGGTGTTGTCTCAACAACTGCAACACTACTCTCAAGTGTTGCTCATGCTGTTCATCATCTCTGGAATAGATCAGAATATCATCTATAAAGACTACAATAAACTGATCTAGAAACGGTTTGAAAATCTGGTTCATCATATCCATAAAGGCTGCTGGGGCATTGGTCAGCCCAAACGACATGACCAAAAACTCATAATGCCCATACCTGGTTCTGAAAGCTGTTTGGGGAATATCAGAAGCCTTTATCCAGAGTTGATGATATCCGGATCTCAAATCAATTTTAGAAAAGATTGTCGCTCCACGCAACTGATCAAACAGATCATCTATTCTCGGCAATGGATATTTGTTCTTTATAGTGATCTTATTCAGTTGCCTGTAATCTATACAGAGACGCATGGTTCCATCCTTTTTCTTAACAAACAGGACTGGAGCACCCCACGGTGAAGAACTGGGTCTAATGAAACCCTTATCTAACAACTCCTGTAACTGCACCTTGAGTTCTTTCAACTCAGTAGGTGCCATTCTATAGGCTGGCAGTGCTACTGGATGACTACCTGGATATATCTGAATTTCAAAATCAATGTCTCTGACAGGAGGTAAGCCTGGTAACTCTTCTGGAAAAACACCAGAGAACTCACAAACCACAGGCACATCATAAACACTTGCGGTGCTCTTCTCTGCTCTGGTGTCAACTACATGAGCAAGGAACGCTTCACATCCTTTCTGTAGCATCTTATCAGCTACAGTAGCTGATATTATGCACGTAGGCAGAACTTTCCTTTCTCCAGTAAAGATACAAGAAAATTCCCCTAGTTGAAAGGTAGCTTCCTTCTTCCAACAATCGAGTTGCACTCGATATGTTTCAAGACAATCCATACCCAAGATGACTTGAAAGGTATTTACATCCAGGGGTATGAGATTAGCAGCAAAGGTGAAACCTCCAAAAGATAACAGGCATCCAGGACAGGACTCAGATAAAACTGTTGGTCCACCTAGTGGAACCCTCAACACTAACTCATCTGCCAACTCTTGAGTTAACAGATTAAGTTCAGCAACTAAAGAGCGTCATATAAAAGAATGAGTAGCTCCTGGATCTATCAAAACTGAAACTGGTATACTATTAAACAAAAGCATCTCTCCTGTAACAACTTGTGAAGAGATTATACCTTCCTAAGGTGTCAAAGAAAAGAAACATGTTGAAGCTCTCCCTCTGCCACACTGTCCTCTCTGACCACTCCTGCCACTAGACACTCCACCACTTCTAGAACCAGAAGCCACAGAGGAACTCGGAACATCATGGTATTGAGGCTGGAAAGCTTGTGATGCCGCTTGCTGAACCTGAGGACATTCCCTTTTAAGGTGTCCAACTTGCCCACAAACAAAACAACTCAGAGCCCGACATTGACCAGAATGTTATTTTCCACATTTGTCACATGGCGGTATTCCTTGTCCTTGGGGACCTGTCACTGACATTGACGATCCAGAAAACTGTCCACTAGAGGCACTGCTCCATCTTCCTGGGTTATATCCTCCTCTGCCTCTAAAACTAGTGACATCCTCAGATTTCTGTCTGCCAAAACAACCAAAGCCACGCCCAAGTTTAGAAAAGAAACCTCTACCTCCACCTCTGAATCCACCATTGGACTGTCCTCCACTGAACTCTGCAGATCTCTTCTTAGACTCGGGCACTCTGTTAGCATTCACAGATTCTTCAACCTATCTAGCAGCCTCGACAAACTCACCAAAGTTTTCTCTGTTCCTCCTGCTAGTAGCAGAAACTGTATGCCGAATCTCTAGCCTTAGCCCTTCCTGGAACCTTCTGCATCTCTCTATGTTGTCGGGAACAAGCTGTGGATAGAAATTAGCTAACCGTGTGAAAAGTGCTTCATATTCTGTAACTGTCATGTTCCCCTGCTTGATACTATGCAACTGCCTGATTTTCTCATTGAGGAAAGTGGGTGGATAGAATTTGAGATGAAACTCCTCAGAGAAATCCTGCCAGGAAAGCTCTGTACCTCCCCTCTTTTCTTCCACACCACACCACCACAACTCTGCATCGCCTGTCAAAAGGTAGACTGCACGACTAATCTTCTTATCTTATGGAAGCTCCATCAAACGAAAAACCTTTTCTATCTGTCTAAACCACTCATCAGCTTCGGCGGGATCTGTGGTGCCACTGAACTCTGTGCCACCTAGCTTCTTCACAAGCTCATAAGATCGCATCAGATCTTTGCTGCTGGTAGAAGAAGATTCTCGCCTATCAGCCTTATACCTCTCTTTGGTCTCCAGGAAAATTCTATACATCCGGGATGCTTCATCCACGTGGTCACCACCACCTGGACCCAAGTACCGCGGATCAGGACAACCATGGCTCTCAGCCTGATCATCACGATCAAAGCCTCTTCCTGCCATCTGCAATGATATAACAGAATATTTCCTGTTAGAAAACTACAGATAGAAGAAAGACACCTAAACCTTAATCCTATTGGTCTCTTATCATCCCCTGATCTTGAGTAACTAAGCACTCAAACCTATGGCTCTGATACCAAGAGTTGTCACGCCCCAATCTCACATTAACCGCAAACCACGAGATTAAGGCACGACAGGTGGGATTTACACACAAACAACCACGTCATAACATTTTAAAACAATTAACGACATTAATAGGAAAGTTCTGATTTATGCTGTAAATGAAACTAAACAAGCTGCGGAAGCATTTCTATTAACTGACAAGAAATATAACAGAGTCAATAGCAATTTACAATGTTCAACATAAGATAAAGCGTAATAGTTAATTTACATCTTGGTACATATCCTCTTTCTCACTCACACCTTGTCCCAAAGATCGAGGGGAATGGACTAAGAGACCTCTAACTAGACTAACTACAAACCTTCTATCAACTAAGCGTTAGGATGATACGATCCTTCTGACTCCTGATGCTGGTGCCGACCTGAAAATGTTTGAGTAGAGGTATGAGCCTACTCGCTCAGTGAATAACATTTCACTTAGCTATCAATAAATAACTTGTCAGGTTTATTAACTGAAAATAAACAGGTATACAGTTTAAGCAGGGCAGTTCTATTGACATAGCAGATGTACAGATAAAAATCACATTCCTATGCATCATCAGATATTTCAGATAAATAGACAGATTTATAAATTTACTGTGAATCCTAAGTGAATACTTATTCATTTTATTGTTATGCCCTAAATATATGCAGTGTACTCTGCATATAAAGATCTGCAGCAAATTCATGCTACGATCCCACCGTACAAGACTTAGCGACACACCCGGGAAATGCTAAGTCTGACACCATCCCTGCTCTGCCACAGGGACACTGGCTCGCCGGCTAGAAACATAGGCTCTACGGCCTCAAAGCACTACTCTGAGTGCACCCGACTCCTCCTTAAACCTGAGTACACCGGCGGAGAGTCACAGGGTTACCTTCGTGACACAAGCACGAATGGTGTTAGATAACCAAGTTTTATTTTCTTATTCCCATTGCCATCGTGACACAAGCACGATTGTTGTTAGACAGTGCTTTCCTCTTTCCTCGTTTGTCCGTGACACAAGCACGGATGATGTTGCAACAGGAGTTTCACCCCTAAGTTGCAGATACCTCTTAGGGGTTCTACGGTGTTAGGGCATCTATTCTATTAATTAATTAACAGATAAATAGCTTAGCAGAGATATCATATTACAACTATATAACATAAAGTTTCCTCTCTTTTCATCATTTAAATCACGCATTCCAAGTTCCAATGAACCTATCATTCTTTAAAGTACATACTACACTGTTTAAGATTCATATCAACTGATACTGAAGCAAATAAGAATCTTAAATGAGTTTAATAGTGATTTCTAAATGAACTGCCACTCACAACTTGGAACTCGGCCGACCACCTTGGAACTCGGCCGAACGCCTCCCAGATTCTGAAACTCAGCCGACCAATCTCAGCCGACCAACTCTCCGCTTGAAAAACCTACAAAGAAACTCGGCCGATCAGGACCCAAACTCGGCCGACAAAAACGTTGTTCGCTTATCTTAATTGAGAAACTCGGCCGACCAAGATCAAAACTCGGCCGATCAGAAAACGCTGTACAAAAGCCCTAAATAAGAACTCGGCCGACCGAATTGAAATTCGGCCGAACCGCGCACAGGCAGAACATAAAAACGGCCTGCAGAAGTCGATTTCTCTCGAATCGACAGGCAAACTTCGAGCAAACACCACCAAACGATCACAAACGACGTATATGACTAAACCGTACCTGAAGGAAGGAAGAAAATGAACTGGGGCTGCACCGTGCACCCCAATTACCAAACCGTCTTCCTTGCAAACGCAGCTCCAGCTGCGAAATCGATTCGAATCGATGAAGATGAAGATCTACGGGGGAAAGGGACGATCTGCAGCAACTGATCGGAGCAAAACGGAGCTCAAGCGCTTCTCCCCTCACAGCTCCCTCTCTCTCTCTCTCTTTCTCTCTCCTTCTCACGTAAGGAGCAGAACGCAGGAGCGTTCTCTCGTATCTGTGAAATGAAACGAGAAAGGAAAAGAGGTAGGATAAGGGAGAAAATTAGGGGCCTAATCGCAAAGTTTCAAACTTTTGAAAATTACCATTGGGTCCCTAAAAGCCCAAAAACATGCAACTTTTGACTCGAAGGTCGGATTCAAACGATTTCTCTGGCAACGCTTCAAGCGTAAGATACTACATGCTTTAGAAGCTAGAAAACACACTAAGCACATATCATGTCCATTTTAAACATTATTAACAAAAACAGGCTTATAACTTAACACATCAGCTAAACACATGCTGAACAACTTACTTACGGGATAAGCTCGACATGGGTCGTAACAGTTGTGTTCATAAGATATAGGGCATAGTGGATGCTCATAGTTTGATAACACTAATTTGATTGTAAGACATGCAGATACCACTTTATACTCCATATGATCACCATAATGGATGTGTTTTTAATCATATGCTCCCTAAGTTTGAATGGCATGATAATAATACTATGTTCTCTAAGATTTATGTTTGGTGATCCAGTTATCTCTCCTGATATGCATACTAACCATGCAGGTGTATCAAATGAATTCATAGCTAGGTGAGAGCTATGAGGTGTATGTGTTTTGTATAGCACTGAATGATGATAATCCTTGTTGATGAGATAACATGTATCACCAGTATGATGAGAAGGGTCTGTTGACCTGATAAAAGCTGAGAGCCTAGTCGAGGTGTTATCCCCTGATACTGAGATAAGGGATTGCTATCCCAAGCTGATGATGTATGATGATGAAGCCTTGAGAGGCAGTGGTATTATGTGATGAGGGATTGAGATGCCATGATAGTGTGATGATGACAGTAACAATGTGAGACAATGTTGTTTATGCTTTACAACTTGGTTGCCTCAACAATTCACCTAAAACATACTAATTAATTACAGTGGAACATTTCATGTGGTTTTTGTGGCATCCAACTCATAAAAATAAGATTAACTAATGCGGAAGCGTATCATTCACAGCGGATTAACAAAAATCACTAAAAATTTAAACCTTTTGCAAAGAGGTCCATACACAGGAAAACTCTTTTATCAAGAAACAATGTATATCATCTACATCCTGGTTCACAAGAATATCACATGTACTATCTCTTCTTGAGAATTATATACAACAATTACTTTGTCAGAATTATACTTAAACAACTCAAAATCTCAAGGCATCAAGCCAAAATCTCAGATCGATACATTAAAATAACTAACTACTAACTCCGAGGACCTGAGAGTACAGAGATGACACATAGGACTTCTATCTACAAGACACGATAGACAGTACACTCAACTTGAGCTGTCAGTGTTGTCCTTTCTTCTATTGATGTTCTTCCTCTGCAAGATATTCTTAGTCTCCTCCGTGCTTGTCCACCTAAAAAAATGTTGGATCCCATGGGGGTGAGACAATTGTAATTGCCCCAGTGAGAGATATAACTCTCCGCCAAAAATATTATTATTGCAATTTAATGATATAAAACTAGGCAGAGGATAACCAGTTTAAAGAATTCTCATCTTTTAAAGCATTGCAACTATTTATGATAGAACAATAAATCATCTATCCTCTTAATAAGGAATAGGAAGAACTTGTATATCATTTATCTACCATATCATTTCAACATCTCAAGCTTTTCCTTATTATCCTAATATGTCACCCATGATTCATTCTTGTTTTCATCTGTTGGCCTTAGCCAATCTGCTAAACAAATATTGAATTATTCCAGACATAAGAGTATACATCATCATATTCTATCTAGGCATTGGACTATGCCAATCCCTTGGTTATAGGCTTCATGCCTCTGCCAGGTATTGGACTTTAACCAATCCTGATTACACCGCCAGGCATTGGACTCTACCAATCCTGATTACATAGCCAGGCAGTGGACTCTAACCACTCCTGATTAAACAGCCAGGTAGTGGACTCTAACCACTCCTAATTACAGGCTTCATGCCTCTTCCAGGTATTGGACTTTAACCAATCCTGATTACACATCCAGGTAGTGGACTCTAACCACTCCTGATTACAGGCTTCATGCCTCTTCCAGGTATTAGACTTTAACCAATCCTGATTACACAGCCAGGCAGTGGACTCTAACCACTCCTGATTACAGGCTTCATGCCTCTGCCAGGTATTGGACTTTAACAAATCCTGATTACACCGCTAGGCATTGAACTCTACCAATCCTGATTACACAGCCAGGCAGTGGACTCTAACCACTCCTGATTACATGCTTCATGCCTCTGCCAGGTATTGGACTTTAACCAATCCTGATTACATAGATCATGGGATATAAATTCCTTTAACTCATCATTGATCATCACATCCTTCTCTAGGCTCTGAACCCTGAGGTTAGCCTTCATAGCTGTACACATTCTTTATTTAATACAATTGTTCCTTTTATTAAGTTTATTAAAATGTTATTATTTATTACAATAAACTTTTATAATCATCTTGGTACCTTTCACTATGCCACAATTGTTCTCATGGCTCATAAGGCCCATAAAATATCTTGTCACCTCTCACTAGGAAACATCTAATCATATGGCTCACAAGGCCATTAAACATCTTGTCACCTATCACTAGGAAACAATAACATATCGCCTCATGTAATACAATAGTAACACCACTATTCCCTCAATAGGGTTAGGGCTTACTATTCACGTCACATTAGGGTTTCTCATGTCCCATTACCCAATTAAGGGTTAGGGTTTCCCATCTCACATTAATTAGGATTTCATATTTATCAAATCAACCTTAATATATTGCTTCACACCTCTAGGAGCATCCATTAACATCTCGAGTATTCAATCATGTTTATTACTTTTAACATTTATCATTAAATGATTATCAATACAAGGTATGAGTTCATTTCTCATCCTTATCATGGTATGATTACATCATACTCATTAGTTTAGCTTAACCCCATTCACAAGGTACATTAGCCTATTCTTATCAAAGTATATCAAACTCATTACAATTCATTGTAACAATTTACATAACATACTTCATGTGTTTCCTATCCAAGTATATTGGATTTGAGGTACATCAATGCTTATCAACCTTGGGATGCTAAAACTGATATCAATCATATCTTGATGTATCACTTTCCTCATCACTTCCAACTTACTTGAGTTATCAACTTATCTTGAATTAAGGTATTTCCCATCTTAATGCTTTCATCCACTAACCTATCACTTTTACCATGAAGTGCATAGGTCACACACAAGAATGGTCCAACTATCTTCAAAGATATGGACTCATTTCAGGTTAAGGCATTTCTTACTATAAAGTTGCCTATGATCAACCATTTGAGATGTTTCATCTTTATAAGGTAATTTATAACACCAAATTTTGTGATGTTTTTGGCCCTTATTTTGTTATCAATTCTGCTCTTTTAAACTGAGTTCCTCTCCTTTTTGTCATGTTTTTGCATAAACAGGCCAAGCTACACTTTTAACTCAATATTATCATCTTCTGCAGAGTTTTCCCCGATTTTTAACTCATTTATCAGCAAAAAGGCTCGTCCCGACCCACAAACGTGTTCCACCTGCAACGACCTTCCTACCAACCGGCCGGCCGATATGCTCACTGCCCGATAGGGCAGCACGATGCACCAGCACGATGCACTACCGCACGACACGAGGGTGTCACGCAAGAGGAAGCAGACGAGCGATACACCATTTACCCGACAGGGAGCCGAACTCGCCACAACTGCCGAAGCGTGTCGCACGATACATGCCACCCACCGGCAGGTGCCACTCGTCACGTTGACCGACACGCTCCCAGCCTGACATCCTTGTGACGGGAGATGAGCATATCAGGCACCCCTGAACCCGCGATAATAAGAGATGATGAAGAACACGTGGCATCCAGATCACCATAACTTCCTCCAACCGCTGCCTATAAATAACAGCTATAGGACTCTGATGGGACGGGTCGGAACCCTGCGCAAGCCAACTCAGGAAATCTTCAGGAGCTAGCGTATCGTGCCTTAGAGGTGTGCTGGGTAATTCTAGGTGAGCACTTCCCCATCCCGAGAGGGAGGGAATGGTTCACTTAGGGTCGTCCCGGACACCACTGTAGGCCGATATCGGTCAACAAGGATACTCGATACAAGTGAATGATACTGGAAGCAACACTCTAACCCGACACGATACGGAACCCCGATACACATCGTCAGTCACGGCGTGTCTCCCGAGAGGGTGCCGCCCGACGTGATCGTATCAAGCAAGGGCACCCCGCACGATACGTCTGCCCGTCATGAGCGTGTCGCCCGAGAGGGTGCCGCCCGACACGGGTGTATCGGGCAAGGCCCCCGCCGGGTATCAGGCTGAAGAGTTCACTTCTGTCTGTCGCCCTTCTAGATCAAGGAGGCGACGTTTATCTTTACCTATTTCAGTCTTTTACTTCCTTTACTTATGCAATGTATTCAGACCCTTATATGTTAATGGAAATAGAAGAGTTTTAATTATCTGCTACTTTATGTTTGGTACCCATGTTGGATGATGGATGTGTTTAACATCTGAACTCTAGCTTGTATGCTTGGATCGCATTTCGATTAGCTACCGAATCATGTTTTCCCGTTGCAACAGCCTCGAGAGAGGTGTTGTGGCTCTAGTGTTTGGTCTGATACTGGAGTACGAGAGTGCCCAGGATCAGAGTTGTTGTAGTAACCTTTCCACTCTAACTTAAGTCCAGCAGCCTCAAGAGGGGTGTTGATGCTCAGTTAGAGGTACCCGCTTCGAGAGGAGGGGTACAGGATGTTTTCTATTGCCACTTGTTTTACCAAAGTTTTCTCCTTCGTTCCTTACTGAAGCGATAGTGTTATCTCTATGTTCCCGTTGCACGAAAACCCTAAAAAATGATAAATGCTTAAAACCTTAATTTTACCTCATAGCTCCGGTTGGAGATAGATTTCTTTTGTTTTATCAGTCTTATCCTGTTGTTCCCTTTGGGAATTTTACCATCTCCTTTCCCTTTCCAGAGTGTAATGTGTCGATTCTGTGCTCTCAACACTACCACCCTTGTCCCTGTGTTTGACCCCGTAAACAAAGTTGTGGGGGCCTAGAAGGTTTCGGGTTATAAATTTAAAAGTCCGACTACTTCAAATCTGCCTCCACTTTTCAGATGCGCGATATAGGCTGGTCAACTTGTTGGCGCCATTGTCGGGGACAAGGCAAAATGGTACTGTTGATGAACCCGAATCCTCTAACTACACTCCAGTGCCTCAAGCTTAGAGATGAGCTTGACATCACTCTCTTTTCCTTTTTCATATTTTATTCTTACCTGATATGAAAGATACTTATTATTAATAACAGATTTTCTAACATGATTTTTACACAATGCTCAGGTACTCAGAAGAAAGGCATTTTGTTCAACTGAGCACCGACACCATCCAACATGCCACCTCACGTTGAGCCACCCCATTTAGAAGGTGAACACCAAGGGAGAGCTAGGCCTCATTCACCTCCACCTGAAGTCAATGACCTCTACGATGGCAATGATCAACCTGAAGATCCAGAAATGGAGCAGTTCGAGGAAGACCATCTCCGTGATAGACGTCTTCACCACCAGAGGCACAGAATAAATCACAATAATCAAGAACAGCGCCAGGAAGGCAACGACAGTGATGATTCATAAGAAGAAGAAAAGACTCTAAGGGAGCTAGCTTCCACAAAGGCTAACAATTCTCGATGCCCTGTCATCATCCCGCGATTCAACGCCACCAATTTCGAGCTCAAGCCATCGGTCATCTCCATGATTAAAAAAAAAGCTTTAGGGGGAGTTCTAAGAATGACAACCCCTATCACCACTTAGATGCTTTCAAAAATATCTGTGACACCATCAAGATGCGGGGGGTTCCCCAGGAGGTAATCTACTATAAGGGCTTCATCTTCTCTTTGGAAGATAAGGCTCTATCATGGTATTTGGGGCTGCCCCACCAAGCTCTGAATGGATGGGGAGCACTGGTGGATGACTTCATGAACAAGTTCTATCCAACTGAGAAGACCATGCAGAACAGACAAAGGATAACTTCCTTCATGCAAAAGACAAACGAGAACCTCCACGACGCCTGGGAGCGATACCAGGAATATCAGAGGGACTGCCCTCACCACAACGACAAGAAAGGTTTCTTAATCACTACCTTCTATAACGGTCTAACTCCCGATGAAAGGGTTTCACTGAATGCAGCAGCAGGAAGTGACTTCCTGGGGAAGAAGCTGAGTAGGTCCAAGAAGATCATCAAGAACATGGCCGAGCTGCAAGCCAACACTGACTATGATAGATCCGACAGGGGGCAAGCTAAGAAGGTTAGTGAAGGACCTTCTTTTGAATCCAAGGCTCTGGAGACTATTACTTCTCAGATCCAGATGATAGCAATGGATGTAAAGCAGCTGAAAGAGTCTGGCGGAAAGGGGAAGAAGCAGGTTGAAAAAGTCATGAAGTGTGTCACCTGTGGAGAGGGTGGACACGGGGTAGATAACTGCATCTACACCCGACCTGACGCGTCAAGCGATACCGAATCTGAGGTAAAGGAGACTGAGAATGTCTCCTTTGTAAATTTCAAAAGGCCGGACCACCCTGGCTTCAGTTATGGCAACAAAGATGCAGCTGAAAACTCATATCAGCTGCATAACTCCACCAAGCCGCCTCAAGCTTTTGAGAAGAGGGGAGGACCAAGTCAATATGCCAAAAACACCTCCTTCCAGTCAAACAAAGGAAACTTCTAGGGGCAAGTTAAATACCAAGGATCAGCCAAGGAGCAGGGACAGGGCAAGGTTTCAAGCCAATCAGATGTGGTTGGACAATTGTTTGATTTTGTAAAAAGGCAGGACACAATTAATAACCAGCTAGCACAGAGTGCGCTTTCAAATTCGTGTGTTTTGAACTCATTGTAGGTCCAGATGGAAGATATGCAGACGCATCAACGCAAAATTGATCAGCAATTAGCTCAGATGGCCGAATTAATAAAGAATCCATCGGGAAAAATACCGTCCAACACCGAAACCGCAAAGAAGGCATGGCTGTGATCAAGAGAGACATGGATCGAGTTGCAAGAGAAGGATGATGCTAGAGGCTAAAAAGTGAAGAAGCTGGAACCGTCGAGCTGGCAATGAAAACTACAACGCTCCTTGGGAGGCAGCCCGAGCTTTTTATTTTCCTAGAATAGGATGTTATTTACTTTCATGGAAGATGAACATTACAAACACTTGGACTGTATAAAGGCCCGAGTCAGTGCATGCGCCACATGCGCTGACTCTTCTGTTTTATGGGCCACTGCGCTGTTTTACAGATTTGGATGGGTAATACTATCTGAGGTCGGGGACTTAGCCTTAGGCCAATGATGTTTTACCCATCAACCGCTTCTTCCCTCGCTTTGTTTTAAGTTTCTCCTCTAGATTTTTGTTGATCTGAGGGGTTTGTATCGGGCGGCAGCTCAGTCGACGCGTAGAACATGCTCTTATCGGGTGATGGTATAACGGACATCGCATAAGCCATGTCGGATGACATGCCCGGGCGGTGAGCACCCGTATCGGGCATGATGAGCATTTACCCTTGATTAGACGGATGGGACCGCTCGTCTCGGGAATGACTTGTCTCAACGGCCGACGCACGTCCCAAATTTACCTGTTTTACCCCCGATTGAGATTGCTATATATAGTATGGAGGTTTTACCATGTTGGGATAATGCATTTACTCTTCTAGCTACCTGTATCATGCAGTAATTTCTCCCTTTGCTTGTGTGTCGTCCAGCTAGCTTTTACTCTCATGTCGCATAAAATCTTCAGATAGTAAAGGTATAGCCCAACAACCTATTTGCCCGACACGAGCTTCATATCGTGCACAACGTATCGGGTTGACGACTTTAGTTGATTTCCTTGTGTCGCCCAACACGTGTGTCGCGTGACACGTCTTTCGCTCGCGTTTGTCCGATACACCATATCGGACAATAACCGTGTCGACCAGCCTTTTGTCACCCAACATGTGTGTCACGCGACACGTCTTTCGCTCGCGTTTGTCCGATACACCATATCGGGCGATAACCGTGTCGACCAGCCTTGTGTCGCCTCTCTTGTTCTTGTTATCGGGCGACATGTTTTTCTATCACGTGACCGTATCGCCCGACACACCCATGACGGGCAACGGGTGTGCCGCGCAGTTTTCTTCATATCATCCAACTTTGTATCGCCTAAAATGTTCTTTTGATGGATGACACCCAAACTCTATATCGGGCCAAATTTATCATGAAATTTGTTTTCCTTTTAAACGCCGATATAAATTTTAAGTCTTGCCTACCTAACATTTAAATGATCAATGAACTTGTTTAATGATAACAGATATATCCAGTACAAAGCAAACCACCATTCGAATTGACAAACACGGCACAAGAATCGACACTGAGGCCGCAGCAGAAGCAACAACGGTTGAGTAGTAATGCCAGAATCCTGAGGCAGCTGAGCCATCAACCGCTGAGAAGAGAGCAAGGATGGAAGAAGTAACGACTCCATTCTCTTTCCCAGAGGATGCAGCCAGAACAAGTGCAAAGCTCTCAAGAAGGAAATGCAAGGCTCGTGCAAATTATGATGACGATAACCGACCTATGGTAGACATAGAGGTCTTGAAAACACTTGTGGATGCTATATTCAAAGTGGATGCCCCCCATGAAGAAGGTGGCTTCATGGCTGATGAACCCAAAATACCCACTTTCAATCCAGAAGCCACTAGAGAAAGACTTCCACTATTTTTCTCTTTTGGAGATGGTCCTAAACCACCGCAGAAGATAGACTATGATAAGGAAATGGACCTCTCTTGGGGGCTACCAAATCAAGAAAAAGTATTGGAAGAGATAAGTAGACTTCTTTGACTAGTTCAATAGATGATGAAAGTTTAAAGAAATTGAGATTGATGATCAGTCCTTTTGTTCATGTTCACAATGGAAGTATCTTAAAAAGTTCACCTGGTTTAAGGGAATGCCTAATAGTTTTGGAACTTTCTTCCTCAGCAAAAGTGCATGACTGATCTCATTGAATCTCGCAATTCTGAACCCACTTTTGCCTTTTGGTACAAAATTTCTTTGGTAGACATCCACCAAGCACTCTGTGCTACTGGCATACCAACTGTGGAATCTTCATCCTAGAATGCATATCAAATAAAGAGATGCCTGACCAACAACACCACATCAACTATCACAACATGTGTGGGAGCTTCAATTTGGCGCAGGTGCGCTCACCAGCTAACCCTCACTGGGTTAACATCACCCTACCTTATCTACTTCACAACTCTGGGACAGAGTGTGGAGTAAGTTTGGGTGGGGGGGTACCATGTACCAGTGAGGGAGGTATAAATTTTTTTTCTTCAAACTCCACCCTTTTTGTTCTTCTTGTTCTTCTTCTATATCATGTGTACATATAAAAAAATTTGAAAAAATTTGAAAAATTTTGCTTATTTTGTCTCCATACATATGTACAAAGACACTGCATAGTAAAAACCTGATATGACTTCTTGCCGGTTTGCTTTCTATGTGCCCAAGGAGATGCATGTTTTGTTATGTCTTTCTGATAATGCAGCCTCAAACAACAAAAGACTACGACTTTCCCTGCCAAAAATATTTCAGAAAATAATCTCGCAACAGCTAAGAGACGTGTATGCAGAAGGAAAAAGATGCCCAAACAGAAAAAATTCCTCTTGTTCCCCTTTACCCAAAAAAAATCCCAAACAGAGAGAATAGCCTTATGAGAGTGAATAAAAGCATGAGAGTTGTGCCAAATGAAAAGAAAGAAAAAAATACATATACACACTTGTTTTCCAAAAGTACCCATCTTTAGGCATGGTAGATCCGGGGCAGTGGTACGTAGGATGTGAAATCACTGCTCTAAAGCCAACTGGCTTGGACTGCAGGGACCACTTGCTCGCTAACGGACCCTTACCTGGATGGACTGATGGGAAACAAGAAAAACCCAAAAAGCCTTAAGCCTACCCAAGCACACAACTTTCTGCCCCCCAAAAGCTGTTTGGTGTGAAAGCTAATTCGAATCATGCACCCAAGTCTCACTGAAGATGTAGAGAAATTTTTTGCTTAAATAAGGCAGGGGAAATAAAGTCTGTTGTTTGTGGTCGGGCCGCATTCTCTGTGAGACATCTCAATGCTCGCTCAAACCCATGGTCTAAAAACTATACCGGTCAAGAAGAAGCATCACACAACAAAGTTTAAAGATTGATTGAGGACAATCAAAATGCTAAGTTTGGGGGAGTTGATAACACCAAATTTTGTGATGTTTTTGGCCCTTATTTCGTTATCAATTCTGCTCTTTTAAACTAATTTCCTCTCATTTTTGTCATGTTTTTGCATAAACAGGCTAGGCTACACTTTTAACTCAATATTATCATCTTCTGCAGAGTTTTCCCCAATTTTTAACTCATTTATCAGCAAAAAGGCCCGTCCCGACCCACAAACGTGTTCCACCTGCAGCGGCCTTCCTACCAACCGGCCAACTGATACGCTCACTGCCCGATAGGGCAACACGATGCACTGCCGCACGACACGAGGGTGCCGCGCAAGAGGTAGAGGACGAGCGATACACCATTTACCTGACAGGGAGCCAAACTCACCACGACTGCCGAAGCATGTCGCGCGATACAGGCCACCCACCTACAGGCGCCACTCGTCATGTTGACTGACACGCTCCCAGCTCGACATCCTTGTGACGGGAGACGAGCATATCGGGCACCCCTGAACCCGCGATAATAATAGATGATGAAGAACATGTGGCGTCCAGAGCACCATAACTTCCTGCAATCGCTGCCTATAAATAGCAGCTACAGGACTCCGATGGGACGGGTCGCAACCCTGCACAAGCCAACTCAGGAAAGCTTCAGGAGCTAGCGTGTCATGTCTCAGAGGTGTGCTGGGTAATTCTAGGTGAGCACTTCCCCATCCCGATAGGGAGGGAATGGTTCACTTAGGGTCGTCCCAGACACCACTGCAGGCTGATATCGGTCAACAAGGATACCCGATACAAGTGACCGATAATGGAAGCAACACTCTAGCCCGACACGATACAGAACCCCGATACGCATCATCAGTCACGGCGTGTCGCCCGAGAGGGTGCCTCCCGACATGATCATATCGGGCAAGGGAGCCCCGCACGATATGTCTGCCCGTCATGAGCATGACGCCCGAGAGGGTGCCGCCTGACACAGGCGTATCAGGCAAGGCCCCCACCCGATATCAGGCTGAAGAGTCCGCTGCTGTCTTTCACCCTTCTAGATCAAGGAGGCGACGTTTATCTTTACCTATTTCAGTCATTTACTTCCTTTACTTATGCAATGTATTCAGACCCTTATATGTTTATGGAAATAGAAGAGTTTTAATTATATGCTGCTTTATGTTTGGTACCCATGTTGGATGATGGCTATGTTTAACATCTGAACTCTAGCTTGTATGCTTGGATCGCGTTTTGATTAGCTACGGAATCGTGTTTTCTCATCGCAACAGCCTCGAGAGAGGTGTTGTGGCTCTAGTGTTTGGTCCGATACTGGAGTATGAGAGTGCCCAAAATCAGAGTTGTTGTAGTAACCTTTCCACTCTAACTGAAGTCCAGTAGCCTCGAGAGGGGTGTTGATGCTCAGTCAGAGGTACCCGCTTCGAGAGCAGGGGTACATGATGTTTTCTGTTGCCACTTGTTTTACCAAAGTTTTCTCCTTCGTTCCTTACTAAAGCGATGGTGTTATCTCTCTGTTCCCGTTGCACGAAAACCCTAAAAACTGATAAATGCTTAAAACCTTAATTTTACCTCGTAGCTCCATTTGGAGATAGATTTCTTTTGTTTTATCAGTCTTATCCTATTGTTCCCTTTGGGAATTTTACCATCTCCTTTCCCATGCCAGAGTGTAACGTGTCAATTCCGTGCTCTCAACACTACCACCCTTGTCCCTGTGTTCGACCCCGTATATCTAATTCGACCCTGTAAACAAAGTTGCGGGGGCCTAGAAGGTTTCTGGTTATAAATTTAAAAGTACGACTACTTGAAATCCGCCTCCACTTTTCAGACGTGTGATTTAGGCCAGTCAGTAATACCCACTATTGTATCATTAGGGTTCTCTTATTAGGGTTATGGTTTATCATCATATTTCCTAAGATTAGGGCTTCACTTATTATAACTCAAAATTTGAGTTTTACATACCTTCACCCTATATTAGGGCTCCTCATCATACCATTGCATAGGGTTTCACATGGCATCACCCTCAATTAGGGTTTCACATGACATCACCCTGAATTAGGGTTTAAATTCAATTATACACACTTAGGGTTTGCTATTCATCCTAATTAGGGTTTCCATTCAAATACCCATAATTAGGTTTTCTTATATCATCACCCTAAATTAGGGTTACATCATTACTCTAGACTAGGGTTTCACTCAGGATTGCCCAACTTTTAGGATTATGGCTTATTAACCCACTCGATTAGGGTTTCATGATCTCTTTACTAAGGATCATACCCTAATCACATATTCTTCATAATTAATACTCATGTATGAATTCCTTTCTATCATCCACTCAACTTGATTAGGTTACATCAACCTTTCAATCAAATATGTACAACTATGCTTGACATAGTGTATTGAGACATTGCTTTCATAAGCTTTTAGGGTTAACCATTCTAAAGGTATTGATCATCTAGGTACTTTAGGATTTCAAATTTTGTACCTATCATTTATAATCATTACTATCAACCATTGGATCAATGGATCAATCATCACCTTAAATCTCCAAATGATTTGATCACTTTAGATCTCCATTCGGTTTTGGCATTTCAACACCAAATGGTTTTGAAACTGTTTGGGCATCTAGGGTTTCCTTCAACCAATCATTTAGGACCATTGGATCAACGTCCAACTACATCAGCAAGTATCTCCAACTGGCCTTAAGATCAATTATCCATTTGATCTTGAGAGCAATTACCCATTCGGTCTTGAAATCAATTATCCATTCAGTTTTGTAACCGAATTAACTCAATCAGTTTTGAAAATTGGTTGCCCATGTTGAGGTGTGTGCTTAAGATGACATCATCATCTTCAAGCTACAAATCCACAAAACATGTTGTAATTTCCATGGTGATTTAACCAATCATTCAAATAAAATTTCGGGAATAATGAAGGAATCAACAATTGATAAAGATATGGAATCAATAACAAAGTTCAAGGGTTCAAGTTATAAAACCCGCCTCCAATTGAGCTTTAAAGCTTCAAGCTCACGTCAACAATGGTGGATGAAACTCCTTTTAGTATCCCAAGGCTCATCCTCAAGCAACAGGTTGGGGGTCGTCCTCCTATTTCTCCAAGCTCCCTTGGTCGTTTTTGCAAGTAAGAAGTGAAAGTGGATTCGAAATTCCCTTTCAACTCATGGATAAAGGAGCATATATATGAATTTTATTGAAAATCCATTTAAGAGAGATAAAGTAGGGATTATCTCCTCCATTTCCTTGCCACTTTCCCATTTCCCTTCCTTGGTTACGAGGCTATCCCCTTTGCCTCATATTCCACTCAATTATCCATGAATTAAAGGAAAACAAATTAAGCACCTTAACCCTTATAATAATAATATCCATAAGTTAGTGGATATTTCTTTTTCTTTTAATAATGTGAGTGGGTTATCCACTTTCTTGAGATATTTTCGTGCCTTTTCAAGGCACATGGTCTTCCATTCTTTTTCAAAATCATCCCTCTCCTTTTGTTTGAAGGGCTCTTCAATTAATATATTTATTTTGCTTTAAATTGAAGTAAAGTTCCAATTTATACTTAAATCTTGATTATTTTAATATCAAGATTCTCTCTCCTCCAAAGTGATCCAAGTGAGGTGATCCCCTCATTTTATTTTCTCTACATGATGATAAGAAACATTAGCGACTATTTTGAAGTGGTAATATGCATATTGAACCCTAAGTTTTGGGTAAATTGCACATTACACCAAAACTAGGTTTTAATGCACAAACATTGCTTTTTCAGCTCTTTCTTGGTACTCAGGCTACCACAAGCCTTACCTATGCATCATATTCATTCTCCTGATGCTTCAACACATGAGGAACATATTATCATGTAACATTTGCAATTTAACCCCTCAACTTGGGTAATTTTCATTTTAGTCCAAAACAAGCAAAACAATGTTTCAACATTATTTGAAAAGGACTAAAATTGAAACATAAGTTCCCCTTGAACCTTAATTACTTTTCAAGAAATAAGAGCAAGCATATAATTAACTTTATTAAAAAAACACCTAGGGTTAAGGCATAACCCAGGTCATGGATGTTACAAATCATAAACCCCTAACAAGGATTTCATCCCCGAAATCCCAGATAACAAGGAGACAAATATTATTCATTTGTTGTATCATCAAGTCTCCACATAACTGAAAACCTCTAGAGGGGGGGTGAATAGAGTTTTATGATAATTTAAAACAATTTAAACTCAAACAACCAAAGTAAAAGATAAGAAGAGAGACACAGGTGTTTAGAGTGGTTCCACCTTAGCAAATGCTAAGGAGTCAGTCCACTACCCGGTTGCTTACCCAACCGGGATTTTGAAAGTATTGAATTTTATTACCTTTTAAGGATGTTACATAAAATTACAACACTCTCTAAACACCCTTTGGACAGCCTTCACCTAGAAGTAATCTTGCCAACCTTGAAGCAGCCTTCCTTGGAGTAACTTCAAGCTCCCCCTTGAAGTAGCCTCCCTCCCGAAGTAGCTTCCCGTCAAGATAGCCTTCTGAAGTAGTCCAAAGTCCTCCTCTTCACACGAAGAGCTTCACCCTCTTCCTATATGCAGCCTCCTCCCTGGAGTAGCAACGAAGAGTACAAATATTACAAGGAACAAGAAAGAAAATAAGAAAGTACAACTTATCCTTTTAAGCTCAAGGCTTGAATTGCCTATATCAAGCGTATGGATTTTCCTAGCCAAGGTAATAGACTTTGTGGATGCTAGGGTTAGGAAAATCTAGCCTATAGGACGAGCTTGAGCTAGATGGAATATGGCCAAGTGATCACAGTGCTCAATTGCTTGTAAAAGATTGCTCAAGAGTGCTTAGAAAGAATTCTCAAGTGTAGCAAGGTGAATTCTAGTGTCCTATAGCTTGTCCTATTTATAGGGATAGCCTAAGTATGCTTAAGGACCTTCTAGATAGTTTCTAGGGGGTTCCAAGTGCTCAATTAGCCGTTAGGAATAGATTGGTCGTTTCTACAACGGCTAATTGCTTTAACTCTGCAGATTCTGTCAGAGACCGTCTCGGTCGACAGATGGTCGACCGAGACACCTACTCGGTCGAGCTTTTCTCGACCGACAGGCTCTCTGAGTGCAACGTTCACTTCCAACTGCCAACTAACTCATTTGCTAAGTCTAACGGCTACTTTAGGTCAATCTCGGTCGATAAGATTGTCGACCGAGAGTGTCTCGGTCGAGGAGTGTGTCGACTGAGATTGACTCTGTTTCAATCTATCAATTAAGATACTAAGTGTGTGCATGAGTGTGCATAATGTGATCCTATTGGAAGGGATGACTTGTCTAACTATGGTGTGTAGCTAGGGAAGATCCAATGCTTGATTTACATGCAATCTAGGTACTTGTACATTATATAATTGTACAAGTTTTTACAATAGTGATTACATTGCATGAAAATAAAACTATAAACTTATGATCTCCCTAGTTGCTTCGTCATCCACCATAATCCTGCACACTCAAGTAGCTCGTTAGATAAATAAGAATGAAATGTTTGTCATAATCAAAACAAAGGGATTTTATAGATGTCCATTTAGCCAACAATCTCCCCCTTTTTGAAGATGACAAACATTTCCAAAATATGAATAAAGGAAATATAAAACATATAAATGCCATACCTTTAGATTGCCGTTTGGAACTTTTCCTCTTATTTATAAAATGTGTGCTTAGTATCCCCAGTGAATTATGGAACATGAAATCCAGTTCATTTGGGAATATAGCAACTTTCAATGTAAGCCAAAAGTATATTTATGAAACTCATTGATTGAGTTTGTCATAAGTATTATAGTTTTATATATCTCTCCCCCTTTGTCATCTCAAAAAGATAACCGTTTTATTTAAAAACTCCCCCTTCATTAGATATCCCATCAAAAATGAACGAAAAAGATGTCCATTGAATAGCCAAAATGTAAGGCAATAGCTAAGAGGCAACAATTTGCAAATTACTAATTGAAACGTTCATATCAATATTGATACAAACCATAAAAGCATAAGTAGTCGTTTTTAAGAGCCGCAGATATCAAAGAAAACATCCTCCTTAAATTTGTATTTTGCTCCCCCTTAAATGGATATTCCTTTAAGAATATTGATTTTATGCTTGTCTAATTTAGCCACAATATCTCTCAATCATACAAATCTTGTTTAACAATACTAAGGTCATAGCCCTTTTCAAAATAATGTTTGCACATTATTTGGAAAAATCTGTAATCATTCAGATTTGTGTTTATTGTTCATATAAAAGATTTTACAAAGATATATGCAATTATTATGTCAGTCTGAAAACAGGAACCAGGTCGGTCGACCATTGTTCGACCGACAGTGTTTATCGGTCGACTATTGTCTCGACCGAGAAAGGTTCTGGAGAACAGAATTTTCTGCATTTGTTGATTTAATTATAGTAGTAATATTTTTCCTTTGAATTGTTATTACTTCCTTATTTGTTATGCTCTACAATAATGAACCAATGATCCATATTTTGAAGTATGCCAAAATAAATAATCATGTGAAAAGAGTAGCAATTTTCATTCAATAACATGAAGAAGATTACAATCATATGGAATACAACTATTACAACACCAACACTTCACAGGAAAGATTTAAGAATTACATCAATGTCCGGATCTTTCTCAAGAAATGGCTCAGCTCCATAGTATTGGACCAGAGTTTTCCAATCCAAAGCACCAGTTGTAGTCAACGCATATGCTTCCAGGAAAGTGGGGACTCGGTCAAAACGGAAGTGAGCAGCTATGTCTTGCAATTGCATGGAAGAAAATTGAGTATGAGCAAGATCCATTGATGGTGAAGGTGGAGGTTGATAGTAGTTGTATGAGGGGTTAAATGGGTCGAGCATGCCAGGGTTTAAAGAATGCGGATATTCATCGGTTTGGCCAGGAGAAAGGTTTTGCATTCTTTGATTCAAATATGTCATGGCATGGTGATTGTAGTTTAATTGTTTACTAAGATGGTATTGGGAGCCAGCAATATAAGTAAGGGTGTTTTGGATGGGATCAATGGAAAGGTTAGTAGAAGGAGGGGGTGGTATATCCTGATGTGATGACTCTCCTTCTACTCTTGCCTTTTTATGGCCAAAGTCAATCCCCATTTTCTCTACGGTGTTCTTACTTATCTTTGGTGGTCTACGCTCCCATATATATCCCATATCTTCAATGTTTACCTTAAGAAAATGTTGAGTAATCTGGCATACAAAATCGGCATATGGTGGATTGCCAGAAAACTCAAGCATATTTTTAAGTACTATGCGAATAAAGTTGATGGGAATTTCTTTTATGATAGCATAAATGAGACACATGCGGAAAATGGGAACCTCGGATTTATTGGCTCGTGGATGTATGTTGGTGGAAACAATGAGGTTTACTATTCTACATGCAGGTTTTAGGTTTATAGCATAATAGGTTCCCCTATCTTCATGACAAGTGGTATTGGCTTGAAATATGGCTCTTTTGATATCACTTAAGCTAATGGTATGGTCATCATCGGAAAATAAATTTATTGGATTGCTGGTGGTAAGGTCAAGGAAATCTTGATATTCATCTATATCAATTTCAAGCATGTCAAGAATATCCCCTTCGGAAAATTTAAAACTATGTCCATTGACCATGGAGTAGAAGAAAGTGGTGTCATTTTCGGTGTGAGATAGAAGATTGGCATAGAACTCGTTGACTACCTTAATGGAGTAGGAAGGAAAGGATGGATTGATGAAGTCCTTCATCTTTTGTACTCCAAAGAGATGCTCCAGATCTACGATGTTGATGAAGTCCATCACTTCGACCGGACGTCGGGGAAGAGGAGCTTTAGAGGAAAGCCGAAAGTATCTATCTCCAGCATCTCCGTCGACGAAAGCTATGTCATTGATGATCGTCAGTGGCGGAGTTGCTTCCCTCTCTTCTCTTCTTTTTCTTCCAGCAACTTTCTTCTTCCCACGAACAGTTGATGATGAGGCCATTGTGTTTCTTGAGAGTGGAGAAGAAGCAAGGAAGATTTAAGGGTAAGAGTGCTGAAGGATTGCACGAAATTGCACTAGAGATGGACTATGGAAGCAAGGAAATGCAAGTGTGAGTAAGTGGCTCGTTTTTGCACTTATTTATAGAATTCCAGCAACCCGGTCGGTCGACGGCTCGTCGACCGAGCGTCCGCAACGGTCGAGTTGCAGACGCGCCACTTGGTCCTCCAACGGTAAAGAAAACGGTCATAACGGTCGGGTCGCAACGGTCATATCCAACGGCTATTTCTCGGTCGAGCGCTTGTCGACCGACATTGTCTCGGTCGAGCACTCGTCGACCGACAGTTTGTCTGATACTTAGTCTGTTTAGAATTTGTCGGTCGAGTGAGACGGGCTGACCGAGTGGTTCTCGGTCGAGCGTTTGTCGACCGACAAACTTTCTGAGTTCAATTTTTGGCTGAATCTTAATGCAAATCATAGAACATTTTTGTAGAGCATATGTATATTCCAGGGGAGTAATAATATTTAAGGCTTCTAATTACTACAAATGATTTGACGTTTTGATTTAAAAATATGCTAAGATAAAGTTCAATAAAATAATGTTTAAATAAACAATTTTTATCAAAGTTTATTTTAGGTCGCCCTTGATTTCGACCATAGTGCCCCTTGGTCAATTTTTATTTTAACCAAGAGGCATATTTTGCAGGTTTCCAGTATGAATCATTCATATGCGAAGTATGAGTTCTGCAGATAGCTTGAGACTCATTAAAGTGTACTAATTATGAGAGCTTAATAAGGACATCAAATATGGTGAAGCATACTCAAGAATAATATCCATTCATGAATTTAAGATTACTTTGGATAGACTAAGATATAGAAGCATACAAAAAATTTATTTGAAACATTTTATTCATTGCAAGTATTTCTGAAAAGAATGATTAAATAGAATCTTTCAAGAATAATTTTCACATACAATGCAAAGATTTTGTTATCCCTAAATGTTAAGTTGAGATAGACATAAGAATATACAAATTAAGGTCTATGGTCATATCTCAACTTAGTCGAACCTGTTTAATTTGGGGTTTTTGGGACCCATACCATCTCGACATTCTTTTTCTTGTATGGGCATGAAAAAGAATAATGTCCAAGGCGTGAGCAATAATGACAACAAATTGTATCAACCTCAAGCCTTGTTCTATGGTTTTGATTTAGGTTATTCTTGGGTATATACATTTTTGTGCCTCTAGGTATATAAGCAGATTGACTCGCTTGTGTCCTTCTAGGTTGTTGATGGGATTTCTCATTAGGCTTATAACCTAGTCCTCTTCTCCCTATTTGATGATAGGAATTTTCTAGTATATTATCAAGGATTCCATTGTTGCTTAACTTGCTAACTTTTTGTTGCAACTTAACGATCTCATCCATTCTTTTCTTGATATCTAATTTTTCTTGATCTAGATTGGATGATAACATATTTCTTTCTTTCACTATATTGTCATAATCTACATGGGTGCACAATATAGGTTGTTTTTGAATATCATTTAACTTTGCAAGCAATTCAGTCTTTTCTTGACATAGAAGATCATAGTTAGTCTCTAGAGTGAAAATTTTCACTTCACTATTACTCAGAGATGATTTCAAAGTACGATTGTCAGACATAATGCTATCTTTTTCAAAACCAAGAGTATTCAATTTAGCATATAAATCATCATTTTCGGATGTAAGCTCAAGAAGTCTAGCATTTAGATCATCATTTTCTTTATTTGATTTCTTTAATTTCTTTTTGTATTCAACATATTTGTTATGTGTTTCTTCAATAATAGCAACTAACTCCTCCTTAGGTAAATCAAGCAAACTTACCTCTTCTTCTTCTTCCTCACTTATTGTAGCAACGAAACACTCTTTATGTGCATCTCTTTTCTTTGACCTCCATGGACATTTAGACGTAGAGTGCTTTGTTCCCAAGCACCAATTGCAACTTGTCGAACTTTTGTCCATGCTCCTTTTCTTGTGGTTGTAGTCACCTCCTCCCTTTATTTCTTCAAGACCTTGTTAGGGCTCCTTGAAGCCTGCTCTGATACCAATTGAAAACCTCTAGAGGGGGGGTGAATAGAGTTTTATGATAATTTAAAACAATTTAAACTCAAACAACCAAAGTAAAAGATAAGAAGAGAGACACAGGTGTTTAGAGTGGTTCCACCTTAGCAAATGCTAAGGAGTCAGTCCACTACCCGGTTGCTTACCCAACCGGGATTTTGAAAGTATTGAATTTTATTACCTTTTAAGGATGTTACATAAAATTACAACACTCTCTAAACACCCTTTGGACAGCCTTCACCTAGAAGTAATCTTGCCAACCTTGAAGCAGCCTTCCTTGGAGTAACTTCAAGCTCCCCCTTGAAGTAGCCTCCCTCCCGAAGTAGCTTCCCGTCAAGATAGCCTTCTGAAGTAGTCCAAAGTCCTCCTCTTCACACGAAGAGCTTCACCCACTTCCTATATGCAGCCTCCTCCCTGGAGTAGCAACGAAGAATACAAATATTACAAGGAACAAGAAAGAAAATAAGAAAGTACAACTTATCCTTTTAAGCTCAAGGCTTGAATTGCCTATATCAAGCGTATGGATTTTCCTAGCCAAGGTAATAGACTTTGTGGATGCTAGGGTTAGGAAAATCTAGCCTATAGGACGAGCTTGAGCTAGATGGAATATGGCCAAGTGATCACAGTGCTCAATTGCTTGTAAAAGATTGCTCAAGAGTGCTTAGAAAGAATTCTCAAGTGTAGCAAGGTGAATTCTAGTGTCCTATAGCTTGTCCTATTTATAGGGATAGCCTAAGTATGCTTAAGGACCTTCTAGATAGTTTCTAGGGGGTTCCAAGTGCTCAATTAGCCGTTAGGAATAGATTGGTCGTTTCTACAACGGCTAATTGCTTTAACTCTGCAGATTCTGTCAGAGACCGTCTCGGTCGACAGATGGTCGACCGAGACACCTACTCGGTCGAGCTTTTCTCGACCGACAGGCTCTCTGAGTGCAACGTTCACTTCCAACTGCCAACTAACTCATTTGCTAAGTCTAACGGCTACTTTAGGTCAATCTCGGTCGATAAGATTGTCGACCGAGAGTGTCTCGGTCGAGGAGTGTGTCGACCGAGATTGACTCTGTTTCAATCTATCAATTAAGATACTAAGTGTGTGCATGAGTGTGCATAATGTGATCCTATTGGAAGGGATGACTTGTCTAACTATGGTGTGTAGCTAGGGAAGATCCAATGCTTGATTTACATGCAATCTAGGTACTTGTACATTATATAATTGTACAAGTTTTTACAATAGTGATTACATTGCATGAAAATAAAACTATAAACTTATGATCTCCCTAGTTGCTTCGTCATCCACCATAATCCTGCACACTCAAGTAGCTCGTTAGATAAATAAGAATGAAATGTTTGTCATAATCAAAACAAAGGGATTTTATAGATGTCCATTTAGCCAACAATAACATCTCATTGTTATGGAGACACCATAGAACTTTGATCAATACAAAGTTCTTCCACACAAAATTCTCATAGAATCAAACACATAGGACACATACTCCACTATCCTTTCATTATTGACTGTGGAGTTAATTCTGTGTCAGGTAACACTTTTCTTATTTAGATCGAGGTTATTTGTTAATTTAATTTGATAAACTTTTATTTCAATAATTTTACAATTATTCCTTCAAATAGTTCATTCTCATCAATGTTATGTTTATGCAAAGCATAAACCCCTAACATATGATGTCCATGCTACATTAAACAACTGGACTGATTCCACAGTTAACCATTCCAGGTAACCATCATAAAATAGCCTGATATTTCTCAGATACCAGAATCCCCTACCTTGATATATAACACATGTGCTAATAAACACATCATATCCTCATCTTCATTTTTGTTTATAAGTTTATTTATAATTAAATCAAATTCCTCCGTATATCGATTAGAATGTGGTATAAATTTCCATGCCACATCTCCTTCTTGATTAGTCTTCTTTGGATTATTTCAGAATGATTACTTGATTAGAGTAATCAGAAAGATAACAATCTAGGTATGTCATACTTACCTTGCCTTCAATAAATGAATACCTGGCCAGGGTATTCAAGAACTGAAATTAGGTAGTATGTATTTATTTTATTTTATGTTTTCATCTCTTTAAATTTTGATATACTTAATATCTCAAATTTTTCTCTGAGTTCCTTTTTCAACTCTTCCCTTCCTTAAAGGAGAAAGAGAAATTTCAAAACATATAAAAGAATATTAAATTGAACACAAGTTTTCATTCTACTTATCTCTTCCTCATATCCTCAAAGGATTATACAGATAAACTAAATAACAACTACCTTTCTTATAGCAGGGAACAGAAGATAATTCAAAATAGAAAGTTCTATCTTGACAAGTCTACCTTCTACCAGTTATCTAGTGTCTAGTATGTTGGGTCACCCCATCACTTTCTATTTGAACATTGCCACCTTAGATGTCCTCTCTGTCCACATCTATAGCAAGCTCTGAGCCTTTTAGGTGACTGTTGCTTGGGTGCACTACATTGTGGTTGAGTCGGTACTACTGAAATCTTTGATTGTTTAGTACCACCAATTCCTTATTCCTGTGACTATTTAGACTTCCTTTTAAGGTCTGTCTCATGTTTCTTTGTCATAGACCCTTCTATCCTTCGAATTGACTCCACAAATGTGGCAAACCTCTTTCTACTTTCTAGGGAAGATGTCAGAATAGACATCTATGCATTCAATCCTTTCTCAAAATGTCGAATCTTTTCCTCCTCAGTAGCAGCCATCTGAGGACAAAATCATAAAAGTTCAATGAAGTTAACCTCATATTCACTTATTAACATGGCTCCCTGTCGTATCTTCTCAAACTGTGAGATCTTTTCATCTAAATAAGTCCTTGGAAAATACTTATTGACAAATTCTCGATGGAATTCCTCCCATCCAACCTCTTCATCATTCCTTTTTATTTCTTTTATAGCCCACCAATGTCCATCACTACCCTTCAAAAGGTACACAACATGTTTAACTTTGTCAGCATCCAGGATACTAAGGATCTTAAAAGCATTTTCTAATTCAGTGAGCCAGATATCATCATCTGTTGGGTCAGATGTCCCAACATATTCTATGGCTCCTACACGATGTAGTCGTTCAAAGGTCTTACCAGACCCATATCCCTTATTGGAAATTGGTGCCCTAGGTGTTGGTTTTGGCATCCGGTCTGCCATATACTTCAGTGTAGTCATGAGTTTCCCAAAAATATTATGAACATCTAGGTTTACTCTCATGACTTCATCAACATGGAGATTTTCATGCACTGGTTCCTCCCTCGCCTGATACCTTGCACCTCCCACTATTGCAGCAACATTGCTCTCAGCAACGTGTTCCTCGTGTTCTCCAGACATCTTGGAGTTATATATCTTCTTCTGCATAAACAGAAGGCACTATAAGATACACTAGGGTACACTTAGAACAGACTCGACACCTTAGTCCTATGTCATTGTAGACTCAGTGAACCTAGAGCTATGATACCACTAAATTTTGGCATCCAACTCATAAAAACAAGATTAACTAATGCGGAAGCATATCATTCACAGTGGATTAACAAAAATCACTAAAAATTTAAACCTTTTGCAAAGAGGTCCATACACAGGAAAACTCTTTTATCAAGAAACAATGTATATCATCTACATTCTGGTTCATAAGAATATCACATGTACTATCTCTTCTCGAGAATTATATACAACAATTACTTTGTCAGAATTATACTTAAACAACTCAAAATCTCAAGGCATCAAGCAAAAATCTCATATCAATACATTAAAAGAACTAACTACTAACTCCGAGGACCTAAGAGTACAGAGACGACACATAGGACTTCTATCTACAAGACACGACAGACAGTACACTCAACTTGAGCTGTCACTATTGTCCTTGCTGCTATTGATGTTCTTCCTCTGCAAGATATTCTTAGTCTCCTCCATGCTTGTCCACCTAAAAAAATGTTGGATCCCATGGGAGGATTAGAGTGCAACTACAGTTGTGGACTCAAGATGTGTATAAGAGCATGGTGAACAAGCCCATGGCTCAGTATGATAGAGCATGAATGCATTCATGGCTCAAGGAGCACAGTGAACTGGCATGTGGCTCAAGTATACTAGCACCGTGACCTGTACCAAGGACATGCTAGATAAAAGGGGTAGACTGCATGAGCTAACCCTGTGGCTGAGGCCACTCAAGCAAGAGACTGTGGTCCTGCTTTGGTTATCATACACTGACCATGAAGAGGTGAGGTCATGGATTCCGTCTTTCCCAATGGCCTTGTATGGCACCGGTTTTGGGTTTCACAGCCGAAGGTTGGATTTGAGCGGGATGACTCACTTCCTTAGGGAATAATAAAAGTGTAATCTAGTTGTATAGTATGTATCGCTTAAAGAAAAACATGGACCATTGGTTGAGGCCTTGCATGTATAGTTGCACCAGTTATGTCTTGCAAGTTATTTGTACATTCCTCATATCTTGTGATAATTTCTTATAAAGCTTATCTTGTCAATCATGTTCCATAAAGAAATATCTGGTTATATGCCTCTTGGATATCTTGGTAAGCTACTTCTGTTCATTATGTCGTATATATGAGCTACTTATATCAGTTACTTGCTTTATCTGTTCTAGCTCTCCTTTGAGGTTTTATAGTTTCGGCGGGGGTTATGTTTCTCGCTGGGATTGTTTGTCTCACCCCACTGGTTTACAACCTTTTTAGGTGATCATGCTAGATGTGGTTGTGGTCGTGAGGTTGCAGTCGAGCAGCAGGAAGAACAGTAGGAGGCAAGAGATAGATATGTTGCTATTTTGGTTGTTTGGTAGTAGAGTCCTAGAGTCATCCCTGTACTCTCAGGTCCTTGGAAGTGTTTCGATGATGTCTCGCGATGTATAGCTGATGTAGTTTTGTTTATCCTATTGTTGGCCTGGTATGGCCTGTTCTATAAATAAGTAGGTGGTGAACTCTTTCTGCCTTTGTGAAAGATGGATCCTATAAATTATGGACACATATCAAGGTTAATTTATGTTTATATAACATGTTTCCTTGCAGGATAAGGATCTGGATGTAATAGTTTCTTGTTTATCTACTTTCTGCAATCGGTTTTAATTAACCCATGTTTTTTTATAAAATGTGTCTTATGGAAGTTCCACACATTTTCACATTGCATTTCGTTGTATGTGTGATAACGGGATGTCACAATAAGTTTTTGGTATCAGAGCTCTAGGTTCGCTGAGTCTACATGGATCTAGGACTTGGCTTGTGTCTATTCTTGTGAGTTTTCTAGATTATCTAATAATAACCTTCTGCCCCCAGTAGAAGATAAAGCTTAAAGATATATGGAAATCATATAGAACATGCTTCCGAGAGCAGTGATGCTGCATTTTTTGATGGAGCACGAGTGCAGACACATGAAGATCGGGTACCTGAGGTCCTACAAATCGACCTAGCCATTCATGAGAACCTTGTCTACCAGCACCTTATGGGATAGGTAATGGCAATGATGAATCACATGGTGGATAGATTGCCAGTGCCTCCGCCAAGAGCACAGGCTCCCCATGGTGAATCTTTGGGTATTGGGAAGACCTTTGAGTGGCTTCGCCGAGTCAGAGCTTTGGATTATGCTGGAACGGCTGATCCAGTGGATACAAATATGTGGCTGATAGGTCTTGAGAAGGCCTTCCAGATCCTCAACGTCCCTAAAGCAGACAAAGTCAAGCACGCTGTCTACCTTCTGAAAGGTAGTGTTGGCCACTGGTGGGCCATTGAGGAGGAGAAGTGGCCTGGAGAGGTGATAGTTTGGGATGTCTTCTGACGGGAGTTTGTAAGTCGATACTTCCCGAAGACCTATCTGGATGAGAAGATCAACCGGTTTGAGTGTATGCGCCAAGGATCAATGAGCATCACCGAGTATGAAGCCAAGTTCATGGACCTGTTGAGGTTTTGTCCTTACATGGCGGCAACAGATGATGAGAGGATCAGACGTTTTGAGAAGGGTTTGAATGCCGAATTGTCGCACCTGTTGCTGCTTTAAAAAACTGAGAGCGGTTTTCCACATTTGTGGAGTCTGTCAAAAGGATTGAACGGCTAGTCTGAGAGAAGAGAGAGGCTATGACCAAGAAAAGTCCTACTCAGTTTTAGAAATAGAGGTTTGACAGCCACAAGAAGTTGAGGTTTTCTACACCTTCTGTGAGGCAAGGTTCTAGTGCACCATCACAGTGGTCACCAAGTAAAGGAAGAGGGTGTTGTTATTCGTCATCCAGATCTTACATCACACCTTCAGTAGTAGTGACAGGGCCATCTAGGCCACAGTTAGAGGACATGTCATGTTATCACTGTGGACAGACCGGACATTTGAAGTCAAATTGCCCAAGGAGAGATGTTGAAGTGACGCAACAACTGAGACAGAATCAACAAGGTCTGGATAGACAACAGTTTAGCGGCATTAGAGGGTGAGGATGCGGCCAAGCGTCACAAGCTCAATCATCTACTCAAGGAAGCAGAGGACATAAATAGCAAGCAATGACTCAATTCTATGCTATGAGTCAGCCGGAGGCGATAGTCAACCCGCGAGTGGTGGCAGGTCAGATGGAGTTATTTCATTATGATTCGTCTTCTTCTTGCTTTGTATCTGCTTTGGTTGACCCGGGTGCCACACACTCTTTTATCGCCCATAGTATGCTTGATAGTTGTCTTTTACCTGTTAGTTGTAAGAGAGATAGCTTGTTGTTAGAAACCCCTCTTGATGGTTCCTCGATGCTTTGAGAGGTGTGTCTGTCCTGTGTTCTATCTTTTTCGAGACACAAGATACAAGTGGATCTTATACCACTTGATATGCTTGGATTCGATGTAATCCTTGGGATGGATACCTAAGAAAAGTATAAGGTTGTCCTGGACTGTGGTTCCAAGCAAGTGGTATTTGCTGATGATGGTGAGAAATGGATCTTCCAGGGAGATAGGAAGATTCTTCTGACGTGTTTAGTATCATCCATGGTGGCAGAGAAGTTGTTGCGGCAAGCATATAAGGCATTCTTAGCTCATGTTGTGGATACCGAGGTAAAAGGTCTAAGTCTTCTAGACATGACAGTTGTCAGAGAGTTTGAGGATGTGTTTCCCTATGAGTTTCCCAATGTTCCCCCACCTCGAATGATTGACTTCGAGATCAATCTAGTGCCAGGGACACAACCAGTTGCTCAGACACCGTACAGGATGGCTCCAGCTGAGATGGCAGAGCTAAAGAAGCAGTTACAAGAGTTGTTGAATAAATGTTTCATCATATTGAGCACATCACCATGGGGTTCTCAAGTTCTATTTGTAAAGAAGAAGGATGGATCAATGCATCTGTGCATAGATTATAGGTAATTGAACAAAGTCACGATCAAGAACAAGTATCCTTTGCCGAGGATAGATGATCTGTTTGATCAATTGTGTGGTGCTATAGTGTTCTCAAAGATCGATCTACAATCTGGATACCATCAGTTGAGGATCAAGGTGAATGACATACCAAAGTTAGCTTTTAGGATGAGGTATGGTCACTTTGAGTTCGTGGTTATGCCGTTCGGGCTAACCAATGCACCTACTACTTTCATGGATCTAATGAACAGGGTGTTCCGTCCATTTCTAGATCATTTTTTTGTGGTCTTCATAGACAACATCTTGATCTATAGTCGAGATAGTCAACAACATGAACATCACCTTCGAAAAGTGTTGACTCTCCTTTGCCAACACCAGTTGTATGCCAAGTTTAGTAAATGCGAGTTCTAATTGAAGGAAGGGACTTTCTTGGGTCATGTGATATCTGCGGAAGGAGTCAGAGTGGACCCCAGGAAGGTGGAGTCAGTTGCAGAGTGGGAGCAACCAAAAACACCGACTGAAGTTTGCAGGTTTTCTGGGTCTAGTAGGATACTACCAAAGGTTTATAAAGGACCAGTGTAATCGCGTTGCTATTGATGAAGTTGACCAGGAAGGATGTACCTTTTGTTTGGGACGATCGTTGTCAGCAAGCTTTTCAGAACTTGAAGGAAAAGCTGACTAGTGCTCCAGTGTTGGTGCTGCTAGAGCCTGGGAAAGACTATGTCATTTTCTATGATGCTCCCAAGAAAGGCTTAGGTTGTGTGCTGATGCAGGAAGATCATGTGGTTTCTTTTTCTTCGTAACAGCTTAAGAAACATGAGGAGAGTTATCTGACACATGATTTGGAGCTGGCAACGGTGGTCCATGTGTTAAAGATATGGGGACACTATCTTTATGGGGAAGTGTGTCAGATCTTTACGGATCATAAGAACCTAAAGTATATCTTCTCGTAGAGTGAGCTAAACATGCGAAATCATCACTGGATGGAGCTGATCAATGATTATGATTGCATTATTGAGTATCATCCTGGTAAGGAGAATGTGGTAGCTGATGCGCTTAGTAGGAAGTCTTCTTCTCTTCCTATGAAGAAGGCACATTTGAGTTCTTTGGTATGCCATAGGCGGGATATGTTTGTCTCTTTGCGGAAGATGAACATATATTTGGAAGTCTCCTTGTTGGCAGGACTGTTGGCACGGATGCAAGTAAAGCCTATGTTGAGGCAGCAGATCAAAGAAGTGCAATAGGAAGATGCTGCAATTCAGTTGATTAAATAAGAGTTCGGCAACAAGAAGATGGATGGCTTCCATGAGCTGAGGATGGGCTAGTTTGTTATCATGAAAGGATGGTGGTCCCAGATGTTGACGATTTGAGGAAGTTAGTGCTCAAGGAAGCACACACATCGATGTATGCTATGCATCCAGATGTCACCAAGATGTATCATAATCTAAAGATCTGTATTGGTGGCCTGGTTTGAAGAGAGGCATGGCTGAGTTTTTAGCTAAGTGTGCGGTATGCTAGCAAGTCAAGGTTGAGCATCAAAAACTGGTAGGTACGTTGTAACCCATGCCAATACCGTAGTGGAAATGGGATCATATAACCATGGATTTCGTAGTTGGTCTGCCAAGGACAACTAGGAATCATGATTCCATTTGGGTGATAGTGGATAGGTTGACGAAGTCTGCTCATTTCATTTCGGTCAAGACAACATACACAACAAAAAAGCTTGCTCAGGTGTATGTGGATGAGAATGTGCGTTTGCATGGTGTGCCCGCAACAATATTCTCCGACCTAGGTCCCCAGTTCATGAGTCATTTTAGGGAACAGTTGCACAAAGCATTGGGAACACAGTTGAGGTTCAGTACCACTTTCCACCCGCAGACAGATGGACAGCCTGAAAGGACTATTCAGACTTTGGAGGATCTTCTCCGATCTTGTGTTTTGTAGTTCCTAAGCAGTTGGGACGCACATCTCAGTTTGATAGAATTCGCCTACAACAATAGTTACCAATGGAGTATCGACATGGCACCTTATGAGGCTTTATATGGTAGGAAGTGCAGATCTCCTCTATGTTGGTATGAGTCTGGTGAGTATCAACTTTTGGGTCTTGAGTTAGTACATCAGACAACAGAAAAGATCAAAGTGATACATCAACAATTGAAAATGACACAGGACATACAGAAGTTGTATGCAGATAATCACCGACAACCTCTAGAGTTACAGGTGGGATACAAGGTGTATCTCAAGGTCTCACCATGGAAAGGCGTGCTGAGGTTTGGTCGGAAAGGCAAGTTGGCACCCAGGTATATGGGGCCATATCCGGTAATAGCATGTGTTGGCAAGGTAGCTTACAAGTTAGAACTACTGCCAGAGTTGCATAGGTCACATCTGGTGTTCCATGTCAGTATGCTAAAGAAAATTCATCCAGGCACAGAGACAGTGATACATCCGATTGAGGTTGAGTTGGATGAAGATGTGACATACGAAGATGGTCCAGTAATGATCATCAACATAGGAGGGACCTGGTTCTTGTGAAGGTTCTTTGGCATCATTGTGGCATTGAGGAAGCCACGTGGGAACTTGAGGAAGAGATGAGGAGGAAGTATCCTTCACTTTTCTCTTTGGATTTCGAGGGCAAAATCCCTTTGTAGAGGTTTATGGCTTGTAAGGACCCTGACCTTTGTTTTGGGCTTACCCTATTTGCTTTGCCTAAACCTTGTGTTGAGATGCTTGCTAATCATCTAAGTTGTGATTAGGGTTTGTTTGTGCTTTGTTGAGAGGTAGAGGTGCAACTTGCAATTTACCCAAGTTTTAGGGTTGGTGTGTAAGTTTGTCACCTTAAGAGATGTTTTTCTCTCTACTTGCATCCTCTAGAGTTGAGAAGATGGGTTGGGATCATTGCTTGAATATCTATGGGCTTTGTTGAGCCTTATTGGGCTTTGCTCTGCCTTGTTGAGGCTTGGTATTGGGCAAGGGTGAGCCTGGTTCCTTGTATCAGCCATGGTGTATCATCTAGGGTGGTGGTGGGCGTGTCGAGTTACCATGATGGGAGACACACACCCCACTTGACCTAGCCTCGTTTGTGTCACCATCTTGGGATAAGTTGTTGTTTCCTTGCTAGTGGGTGGCAAGTCATGGACAAGTGGTTGTGGATGCTAGCATGTGGCATAACCCTTAGACAAGTGGTGGTTTGGGCAAGCACATGTGGAGCTATCCCTTAGTGGATGCCCACTTAACCCTCTTGCTTATATACCCCCTTCTTTGCTAGCTTGGGATCCCTTTAGCTCCTTAGTTGCTTTCCTTCTTGCTTGGTGGTTGATACACTTCCCCTTGGTGGAGATTGGTGGCTGATACTCTCTCCATGGTGGGTGCCATAGCTCTAGTCTCCTTCTTCCTCTAGTGGTGGTCGAACCCTAGAGAGTGCCTTGCTCCTTATCCTCTTGTGGTGGTGCCTTGTAGCTTGGAGTTTGGACCTAGGAGCTTGGAGCTTTAGTGCTTGAGGCGGGTTACATAACTCCTAACCCTAGTTATACTACTTCTTTTTCATGTTGCATTCTATATGTGCTATCTTGATCGGCCATGCTTTTCTTGTTGGAAATATCATTTCTCTAGTATGTGCCCTTGATCTTGTTGGATATGGTGACATGGTTATATTGTTTAGATGTGTTCTTGAACCTTGTTGGCCGAACATTTGGGTTAGTTAGGATTCTTTGGGAAAAACCTCTCTCACTTGGCTGTTGAGAGGTGAGCCTAGGGTTTCCTAATCCAATGGTGTGTTCTTGGGGAAAACTCCTTTCTCTCCCTTTGGTCGTGAAGAGGTGAGCTTGATCTCTAGTGGTGTAGGCAAAACCCCTCTCTCACTTGTTTTGACAGGTGAGTCTATACTCTAGTTGCTTGGGAAACACCCCTCTCTTGCCATGGACTTGAGAGGTGAGCCTTTGGTTGGTCTTGACCTAGTTGAGGTTGGTGGGTTGGCCGTTATGATGATGACCCACCTTGTTGTCCGATATGTGATGGAAGTTGTGCAAAACCCCTCTCACTTAGTTGTTGAGAGGTGAGCCAACTCTCTTGATCTTTTAGGGTTTGGTGGTTGTCTTCAGGTTGAAGATGACGCAACCATCATGGTCTTAGAACCCCTGCACGATACCCTTATGATGTGTTCTGCCTGATATCCCTCTTCTAGGGATGAGTCTTGGGTGATATGCTAGATGGTGTTCTGTTGACCTTCTTGACCGATATGGACCTTTGCCTTTGTTGGTGTTTGTGGGTGTTATGCCTTTGGCCGACATAATTCTTGATAGATATCCCTATTTTGTGCCTTGGGCATCATGGGTTGGCTTTGGGTTTTCCCGATATGAGTCTTGCATAGGGAAACCCTAGATGGGCACCATAGTGTTGGCCGATATGGTTGTACTTAACCTAGTTGGACGATAGGCTACCTCGGGTGCCATGGTGTCATTTGAGAGACAACAATAGTGTGCTTGTTGGGTGTTATGGTTTTGACCTTGTGCACCATGATCTTAGTTGATATGGATTTGGGCGATATTGTGATGATAAGTTGCCCGATATGAAACCCTAACCAAAATGGGAGATAGGGGTCTTTTTCGATAGGTTTGTTGTACTGCCTACCGATGGCTACACAATACACCCTCTTGGTCCATGATTGCATGATACACTCTTGCATTGAGTGCACTAATACACCCATGGTTCCTGGTTGCACAATATCCCCTTGTATCTGGTTTCATGATATGCTCTTGGCCCGTGACTACACGACACACCTTGGGTGCTAGTCTGCCCGTTATCCCCTTGTGCATGGGTGCATGTCATGCTTGTGGACGATATCCTTTGGGTGAGGGTTAGTGCCTTGTCCGCCACACCTTTGGTGAGGGTAGGCGATCCCCTTTGGTGAGGTATGTGCCTAGCTCAGGAACTCTAGGTTGGTGAACTTGTTGTCTTGAGCCTGCATCTTTGGTTAAGATGTTGTCGAGATATGAAAGGTAGGTTGTGACCAGTGATATGTTTGTTACCTAAGTAAGATGATAAGATAATGGTTGTGTTCATAAGATATAGGGCATAGTGGATTCTCATGGTTTGATAACACTAATTTAATTGTTAGACATGCAAATACCACTTTATAATCCATATGATCACCATAATGGATGTTTTTTAATCATATGCTCCCTAAGTTTAAATGGCATGATAATAATACTATGTTCTCTAAGATTTATGTTTGGTGATCCAGTTATCTCTCCTGATATGCATACTAACCATGCAGGTGTATCAAATGAATTCATAGCTAGGTGAGAGCTATGAGGTGTATGTGTTTTGTATAACACTGAATGATGATAATCCTTGTTGATGAGATAACATGTATCACCAGTATGATGAGAAGGGTCTATTGACCTGATAAAAGTTGAGTGCCTAGTCGAGGTGTTATCCCCTGATACTGAGATAAGGGGTTCCTATCCCAGGTTGATGATGTATGATGATGAAGCCTTGATAGGCAGTGGTATTATGTGATGAGGGATTGAGATCCCATGATAGTGTGATGATGACAGTGACAATGTGATAGAATGTTGTTTACGTTTTACAACTTGGTTTCCTCAACAATTTGCCTAAAACATACTAATTAATTACAGTGGAACATTTCATGTAGTTTTTCCCTGGCCATAGATCCATCATCGTCAGTAGCTGGTGATGGTGAAATGGGTTTATCCTGCGGGATTACCTGGAGCGCATATTGTTGAATATGTGGGGTTTCTCCTAGCTGAAAGTAGGAGGATTAGAGTGCAACTGTGGTTGTGGACACAAGATGTGTATAAGAGCATGGTGAACAAGCCCATGGCTCAATATGATGGAGCATGAATGCATTCATGGATCAAGGAGCACAGTGAACTGGCACATGGCTCAAGTATACTAGCACCGTGACCTGTACCAAGGGTGGGCTAGATAAAAAGGGGTAGACTGCGTGAGCTAACCCTGTGGATGAGGCCACTCAAGCAAGAGATTGCGGTCCTACTTTGGTTATCGTGCACTGACCACAAAGAGGTGAGGTCATGGAGTCTGACTCTCCCAATGACCTTGTATGGCACTAATTTTGGGCTTTGCAACTGAAGGTTGTATTTGAGCGGGACGGCTCACTTCCTTAGGGCATAATAAAATTGTAATCTAGTCGTATAGTATGTATCACTTAAGGCAAAACACAGAACATTGGTTGAGGCCTTGCATGTATAGTTGCACCAGTTATGTCTTGCAAGTTATTTGTACATTCATCATATCTTGTGATAAGTTCTTATAAAGCTTATCTTGTCAATCATGTTCCATAAAGAAATATCTAGTTATATGCCTCCGAGATATCTTGGTAAGCTAGTTCTGTTCATTATGTCGTATATATGAGCTGCTTATATCAGTTACCTGCTTTATGTATTCTAACTCTCCTTTGAGGTTTTATAGTTTTAGAGGGGGTTATGTTTTTCAGTGGGACTGTATGTCTCACCCCGCTGGTTTACAACCTTTTTAGGTGATCATGCTAGACGTGGTGGTGGTCGTAAGGTTGCGGCCGAGCAACAGGAAGAACAATAGGAGGAAAGAGATAGATATGATACTATTTTGGTTGTTTGGTAGTAGAGTCCTAGAGTAACCCCTACACTCTCAGGTCCTTGGAAGTATTTCGATGACGTCTCATGATGTATAGATGATGTAGTTTTGTTTATCCTGTTGTTGTCCTGGTATGGCCTATTCTGTAAATAAACAGGTGGTGAACTCTTTGTGCCTATGTGACAGCTGGATCCTATGAACTATGGACACATATCATGGCTTATTTATGTTTATATAACATGTTTCCTTTTAGGATAAGGATCTGTATGTAATAGTTTCTTGTTTACTTTCTGCAATCAGTTTTAATTAACCCATGTTTTTTATAAAATGTGGCTTATGGAAGTTCCACATGTTTTCGTGTGGCATTTTGTTGTCTGTGTGATAGCGGGATGTCACAGTACAAGTCCCAATATATTAATTGCTCCCTTAACGTGTCCAGTGAAGGGAGTCTTTTTTATCTTGCCCAATAAACAAGATTCATTTGTCTCTATTGACTAAAAAGTCAAAAGAGTCTAGATAACCATCAATATAGAGTCTAGAAATACATTTCTCATTAATGTTCCCTAGATGAAAAAATGCCAAAGGTGTGTTTTGATTGAGTTATTTAGTTTTAACCTTTTTATATTTACATTATGAACATTTGTCTCTAGATCTAATAAGTAAAGACTATAGGACATAGGGGAACTTCAATAAAAGATCTCATATTTTAAAATAGAACATCAACCATTCTTAATATTAAATTTGAATCCATTCTTGTCCATACAGGATAAAAAGTGGTGTTTCTTTTAATGGTAGGTTCAAAATAGTTGTTCTCTAACTCTACTACAAGCCCACTGGCCAAAGTTAAATGATAGGCCTTTCTTAAAGGTTTACTTAGTTTGAGATCCTACATATTTGAACATATGTGAGATCCACATCCAGTATCAAGTACCCAAGATGAATAAGTAGACATATTTATATCAATAACGTATATACCTGAAGTGGTGATCTCCATCCCCTACTTATTCTTCTTCAGTTCCTCCAGGCAAAGAGGACAATTTCTTTTCCAGTATCCAGCCCAGTGACAGTGGTGAGAATTACCTTCCTTATTCACCCTCCATTTTTTGGTATGTATTCCCAGAGAGCCAATCATATGATGATTGTAATGGCTTAACTTGTAAATGATTTGATTATTCACAAAATCAAGCCTCCAATTTATTCTATTTATTTAGTTTTGAGATAATGAAATAACATAATAAATGTCTAGAGAATTATATTACTCAATGATGCATGTCTTCAGGTTGAGGACCTAAACAATGAGATCATATAGATGTTAAGAGTATATACATTCTTATTATGTCCCTGATCGATTATTATTATGGAAGGTAAATAGACAACAATAATACATAAGATCAAAGTGTGATTTGGTTGATGATAGAATCTCATTAGTCATGATATGGAGATATCAAACCAACCACACAGATACATGTTAGAGAATAGTGTATTGGACAGAGCCACCATAAGAGTGATACATGGAAACCTTAACTGGGTAAGTCAGAATCACGTCTTATGGTGATGGTGGTGCCTGTGGTTCTTAGACCTAAAATCATTACACTCATCAAATGTCATTTGGTATGCATTGACACATCAAACACAATCCTAAAACATGGGTTATTATAAAGGTGATGATTGGGTGACCAAGACACATGGGGACTGATTGTGAGTTATAGAGATGGGATTTTTCCCTCCTATAGGAGTATGATATCCAAGACCTCTTGATTAGAAATATTGAGAAATGTGTGGCCATTCATGTGTGAGTCAATATGTGATATTAAGCTTACATATATCTCAGATAGTCTACTCTAGTTCAAGAAACAAGATTAAATAATTATGAGCATGACTGCACCATGCCTCTAGTTCAATTTGGATATCAGTGACAAAGGAACTATGCAAGCACTATAACACCATGCACAAATTGTAGGTTGCAGTTGTTCTCCAACTTTCCATTTACTTGAGTAGCAATAATGTGTGACTAGACACATCTCATTGCTTGTGATGTCATAAGTTGTTATGGAAATTCACTACCAATGTAATGTGGGACCTATAGTGTCACACACATAGGAACTCATCTAGAAGAGGAGTTTAATATTGAATGATGATTAAATTGATTATTAAAGTGTTTAGGTATTCAATTCATGCAACAAATTAGTTGAATGGAATACCATACGATTAGTTCAAGTGTTGAGATAGACATTTGGAGTGTCAGGCTGATTTATTGTGCATTGGTTGGAATTCTGCCTGACTGGGGCTGAGAGATGCCTGTCTCACTTGTGTGAGATGACCATCTCAGGTGGTGTGAGATGCCCATCTCACATGCACCAAATGGTCGTCTCAGGGGTGCAATTAGATTGAATCTAGGATTGGTGCTAACGTCATGACATGCACTAATTGTAAGTGAATTGTGACATATGTATATATCTTGGGTAGGTGGTCATCCCAACATCCATGAAGGTCAATTTCATAATCTCTCAACTTGTCTTCCAAGGTTTGTATTGTACGCTCTGACTGCCCATTTGTTTGAGGATGAAAAGCAGTACTTGTTGTTAGGACTGATCTCTAAGACTAATGCAAGGAAGACTTTACATCATTTAGAAATGAGCTTTTTAGCTTTAAGAGAGGAAATTATAAGGTTATTACAGAATATGCTTCCCCGAGGGATCACTACAGGACATGAATGAGGCTGAGAGAGAATTACCATCTTATTTCTACAGTCAATGTGGGCATGATACATGTATAGCCAATACATACCAAGTATAATATCAAAGTAATCCATAGTTACCAAAATTAATCTATTTGTCAATTTTCACATTAATTGGACAAACTTATTTATCCTCGTGTAGTTTAGGAGAGAGAAATATGACTTGACTGTCTAGACCGAGCCATACTACCTTTTGGGTTGCCAGACGGCCATTTCAGATGTCGCAGATTGCAAAGTTTCTAGAAATGATGTGAAAATTCAAGATCTTTCGGTCCCTTACACTCCAGAACAGACTGAGAACCCTAACCCTAACCTCTACATAAATAGAGGGGTACTGGGGCTTCCCAGAACACAACATAGATAATTGAGAACTAGTTGCTCTAACAATTGTTGTCCTCTTTAGCTTTGGTAACCAAGAGAGCCCAAGAAAGTCCTACTGGACTAGGGAGGTGTAAAGAAGGCTAAACACCCTTTTACCAATAATGGTAAACAAAAGACCAAAGAATAGCATCAAAATATAAAACTTTGACTATATTCAATTTCATAAAGGCTACATCAAAATATCCCCAATAAGGGTTTACATGATAAATACAAAAAAAGGATCTAAGATAGAGGGAAACTAAACTACATTAATCTGTCTCCAAGAAACAACTTTAAGAGATTGGTTCATAAAGAAAGGATGAACTCCTTATTCCTAATCTTAGGCCGGTCCACCATGATCCTACCGCACACTCTGATCCTAAACCTAGGTGGTTGGGATCACTCAGTAAGAGAAGAAACAAGGTATGTGTCAATTGAGGAATAAGAACAAATAAAGTATAGAAAAATGTAAACATGGAGTAATGATTCAACTAAGCTAAAGAGAGTCAAAAATATGAGGCACATAAAAGATAATACTTGCCGTAACACCACATATTCATATTGAAGTATGCATGATAAAAGTATGACTACATTATCTAAAGTAGGGCTGAGGCACCAACCAAACTCAACCAAAACAAATAGGTAAGGGAGAGTGGTCACATTTCCAAACACCTACTATATATATATATATATATATATATATATATATATATATATATATATATATATATATATATATATATATATATATATATATATAAGTGGGGAGAGTGGTCACATTCCCCATGGCTCATGCCAAAAATATGGGTGTCTAGTATAGAGGTACACTACAGTAGCTAATAAGTCATAAAGTTATCATGCTCAATAAATAAAATGGCAATATTAAACAACAAATTAATAGAGACATGGCAAGGAGTATACAACCCAAACAATTAGTGAAATAAATGTGCCAAAAGAGTATAAATGGGAAATAAGGTATAAGTCTATGCCTCATTGGGAATATTAGGGTTGGATATCAAAATGCCCTACTGAAGGGTAAGTGTACACACTCATACATAAATAGAATTGCACATACCTTAAATTAGAGTCAAATTAGAATCCCTATTATCACCTTCACCAACTAACTTGAATCCAAGACCAACTTTAACCTAACAACACACACACATATTAGGGTTTTATAAGGAAATTTAGAGTTTCTAATGAAATATTGGAATTGGAATGCAAATCTTGGCTTTGAAACCTAAAAATCATATTCTACTAAAAAATCCTTTCCAATGTCTATTTATTGGTATTTTTCTAACCATCCCACGATTTACTATGAATTTCCAAAATCCGACCAATCAGGAAGCAAGAAAACTATAGTGTGACATGAATCAAAATTCCAATTAAAAGACGATGTAAATAATAGAAAAAATGACAAAAGAATCTTCGGTGTGGTTACATATCAATCACAAATGTTGGAGAAAAGACGTCATTTAGACCTCGTTTGTACCTCGTGGATAATTAATAAAAAATGTACGTGAAATTTTGAGAATACCCTTGCGAGATAAATCAACTAATTGAAAGAACATAGTTATTTAGGTCATTTCATTACCTGGTTTGTTCCAACTCAAGTCATGGTGCTCAAAGAGCATCTTGAGGTTGGAACTTTATGAATCCAGATCACCACCCAGGGCTGATCACAACAAAACAAGATCAGGAACAAGTTCCTTAGATATCCCCGATCATAGGGACCCCAAATACCAGTATCCTCGTGCCTGGGAACATTGGAACTGAGTTCTTCCATGGATTCATAGGGATGGAGGATCATAGCTCCAAATCTTTGACTTTAAGGCTACACAATATCAAGTAATAGTTAGGAAGCCATCCTGGAGGTTAGGTGAGGTCACAACATCAATCTCTGTGGTCAGGAAGGACCTAGGAAACCATGGTGGCTAGCACTGATGAAGAGCTGGGACCAACCTGTAGGGTACAACAAGTGGGGAAGGTCCATTATAATCTAGTGTTGAAGTCGAGGTGGAGGGGTGTCAAGCTTGCTCATAGGTGCATCAATTGCACCATAGGACACTCATAAGGCGGAGACGAAGGGAAAGTCACCAGAACATTAACTCGAGGGGGTCAAGGAATCTCTATGCATGGAAGGTTAAATTGGAAGAGGAGGAAGGGTTTTTGAGGGATGACAGAGCTTTTGGGACCACTATATGTAGGTCTGAGGAAAGAAGGCAGCCTCTGTGGCCTCCCAACAGTGAGGGCATGAGAGCCCAATTTGGGTGTTTCACCCACATAGCAATAGATGAGGCAAGTTATGACTCATTCAATTTGGAGAAGTCTCATGAATGCAAATCATGAAAGATCTTTGGAAAAGGTTAACAGTCAACAAAGTAATGAATCGAGAAAGTAACCACTAAGAAGTTGGTCTATTTCACAGAATAGGCGGAGGAAGAAGGCGGTCGACGAGCTATTAGATCGCAAGGGAAAAGAAGTTGGACCGTCCAATCGCACATGATTTAATGAAGACCGGTGGATGGCACACAAGAAGGCAAGTAATGTGTGATAAGAAATTAAATTGCAGACTATAGGGAATAAATTGCACTGAACGTAAATCGAATTAAAAACATAGTCAAACCCTATTGAAAACTCATTTAATCCATTTAGAAGGTCAAACATTGGCCAATTGATCCCAAATTTGGACCATAGGCTAATATTAATGTCTATAATAATTTTATACACTTAGAATTCGGTTTTGCACACATTATGGTGCATAAATCTAATATTGGCCATAAATATGTATATTAATGTATAAAAAGGGAAAATTAATATAAAAATCTTTTGAATAAAGTACTAGAGTTAAAATTCAAGATATAAATTAATAACTTATCCAAGAGTCATAAAACACCTCTTAAATCCCTTTTATGCTTTATTTCCCTCTAGGAGGAGAGAGAAAGGAAAGAGGGTAATTATACACATTAACTAACTCAAAACCACACTATTTCACATAAAAGGTCATAAAAACACAAAATCAATATGATATACTGATTAGCTCACTCTAGTGGTCTATTTACATTCTGAACTCTAATAAAATACTAATTGAGGTATTTTGTGCACAAACCCATATGTTGGCATAAATATGAATCAAATATCATCCAAACCACTGAATATTCCACAATTTCAACACTAAGGACAAAAAGGATAGAAAAGATGGGAAAATTTTGGAAAAAGGACTAAAATGGATATGAAGGAAATGAAAAGCTTGAAAATGGGTTCAATTACAAACAAACCCAAGTTTTGGTATGTTACATGAGGGATAGATACAAGAGAGAAACAACTGAGGATCATTGTTGTGGGAGTGTAGAATGGTGACTAGTACACCTACAGGAGGGATAACTCCTTCATATCCATTCTAGAAGGACAAAAGGAGTTCTAGTTGGTCTATGTGGACTTCTCTAGAGGCAAGTGGGCCTTTTCCCATCGCTAAGGAGGATGACGTAGCCATCAGTCTGTGATGGGAGGAGCTCCTATAGACGATGACATTTGAGTTTGTTGTCTGTGGAGAAGCAGTCAGATACGTCCCAGTGCAACCAAGAGTTGTACAGACACTATCTAAGACAGAGTACACATCTACATCGATGAGGATTATCATTGGACTTGCTCCAGGACCAGGTATATCATTGTGAAACCATCCTTTCCATTATATAGTTATTGACGTGATCCACTGGTTAATGAGATATATGTTAGTAATTTTTTCTATTTCCGCTGCCTATCTGATGCCTTATTTCCCAATAGTGGTATCAGAGCCACGTCAATTAATTATGTTTTGAAGCAATCAATATGATTGAGTTTTGGTTTATCAAGTTTATTTATTGCATGTGATGTGAATATTTAAACTGGTTGATGCGCATGTCTAACTAACCACCCTATATATATTTACATGCGTCATCCTAAAAGTGAGTTTTGATGGTGGTTGTATAGCATGTTTATCACCAATAACCCCTATTATCCATGCATGGTTGTGTGGTTGGTTAATCCTATTTAACTCAGTTTGTGAACAGAACCTCTCTCTTATCTTCCCAATGTAAAAGTATCATTCTCTTCTACCATTGCTCCTCTCGAATGTAACTTGAGGTTTCTCCGTAATTATGTAAAAGCAGGATAGTTTACTTTCTTGTTTTGATGAAGAAGAAAGATGCCAACTGACAACATGGGAGATCTGAGTTGACCGACTGGAGGGTCTATGCTGACTGTCTGGTGGGGCCAAGACAACTAGCTGGTGAGCCGACTAGGAGACCAAATGACTAGACGAGATGACCATTTAAAGGAGCCAAATGATCAGCTACAGGATGAGAAACCAGTCGTTTAGAGGAGCCAGACAACCGACTGGAGGTGACCAACTGATCATCTAGGAGGCGAGCCGACTGGTTTAAAGGTTGAACCAGTCAACCTAGATTGGAAAGCATGAATCTTCATCAACAACAAGTTTCTATATGTGATGTAGACTTAGGTTGTGAAAAATTCTTGTGGCTCCAAGGAATTACATTAGTTGGCCATAACCATCACTTTCGTTTATTGCATGTTTTTGTTGTGGGTTATAACATGTATAAAATATGTACTATTTATGTGGTGATTGGTTAATGCATATGTATTTATACAAAATCCCTCAATTGAAATATTAACTCTTATATGCTTTCCATAAGAAACACACATGACAAGATTGATCAACTAAGTGTGGACACACCCTAGTGTGGTGCGTCGTCTATCTTGTAGATGTGTGATGGTAGATATGTGGGTCTGCCCTAGAAGGGTGCATAATCTATCGTGTTGGCTTATGGGTTAGGCTTAACTACGTGATCTTAATTAGATTAAGTACTTAAAAGAATGCAGATAATTATGGCAAGGAATTGCATGTCTCATCTATCCAATAGTTGCATGTGATGCAATTGGCAAAAGTTTCCTACTTGGTAGAATCAAGTTGTGGGTAACAACCATAGCTGGCTCATGATTTTGATGAAACTAGGATCTTGGCCCACTAGAATATTTTACACTACAATATTCAAAATTGATACTAAGGGATATCAATTTGAATAAAATAGTGGGAGCGGTAATTAATTAAAGACCTAATTAATATCAAATTTTCAAAACAAATCAAATTATTTTTTTTACAAATGCAAAATTTCTCTTATAGAATCAAATGGAAAACAATCAATCATTGCAATCGAATGAATTAAATGATATTTGTTTCCATAACAGGTGTAGGACATGTTCCTAAAACACCAGTTCCAATATCCACTCCCAATTTGCCTAAGAGTGACATGGATGCTTATTTGAAGCATGTGTATGATGTTGTGAACATCAAGAACCTTATCTTGGGATGTATGAACAATGAGTTGCATAAAAAACATGATAAGCATGAAAGGTATAATGAATTGAAGGCATTATTTGAATGCAAACTAACAGAGGGAGATCTAGTAGGACCTCATGTGCTGAATATGATTGGGCATATGAAGTATCTTGAAAGAGTGGGATTTCTTGTAGCTCAAGAGTTGGCCACGGATATGATTTTGCAATCATTGCCTAAATTGTATAGCCTGCTTATTGAGTATTATCCTTGAGTAACATGGCTAGACCACTGTCAGATTTGCTTGACATTTTGATAAATGTCAAAGCACAAATGAAGATGGACACATCTGTGATGATGATCAATGTAGTTTTATCAAAGGACAAAACCAAGGCCAAGAAGAGTTTGATGGCTATGGGACGACCGCTATCAAACTGATAGCTTAATTGCACAAAACTATGTAGAACTAATCATTAACAAAAGATTACTAAAAATCACTAAAATTAAAACCTTTTTACCAAGAGATCCTCTAACTAGAAACTCTTTTTCAGAAAGAACAAAACCATATATATATACATCATGGTTTACTTGTAAATGCAATGTTCCATTACCTTGCAAGGATTTTAGATAATAGTTGCTTTATCAAAACAAACACAAAAGCAACATCATGCATCGAGGCGTACTAGCCAAAATATCAGATCGATTATAAAACTCTTTATGTACTATCTCCCAAAGGACCTAAGAGTACATGGATGACACATAGGACTCTATATCTACAAGACAAATAGCAGCACACTCAACCTGAGTTGTTACTACTATCCTTTCTGCTATTGCTACCCACTCTCTTCTGCACGATCTCTACCTCCTCGTGCATGTCCACCTAAAAATTTTTGGAACCCATGGGGTGAGACAACTTGTCCCAACGAGAGATATAACTCTCCACCAATAGAATTATTATCACAGTTAAACTTTTATAAATGAGAGCAGAAGAAACCTATATTGAATTAAACAAGTATGACTGTTGAATATATGTAGAGTAGAACAATCTTGTTTTCTTATTAGTTTAGATATCTACAATTGAGTAGTAGATCATTAATTTACTTTTAAAAGGAATATGAAGAGCATGTATAATTGTTATAAACTAAACAATATAAAACCAAAGCAAGACATCAACCAATATTTCGATATTTGGTCCTTAAACAAATATGCTACATGACTGATTACATCTTTAAACATTCCATCTTATTATGCCATGTGGAGATGAGCATATACCTTCCATATCCAATTGACCATTGTGAAGTTAGCATCAGTACCATATACGTCTACGGAAGAGCCAAAATCCATGAGCTCTCCTTTCTCGGTTGGTACGAGAGTGGTAGTAACATTATGAGTCATTCTACATTTTAGCTAGCCTGGTGCATAGAGGCTCTTCACTATAGAGATACAACGTGTAGCATGTTCTCTGTCCATGGTATGACCTACAGTAAATCCTACTTGTATTAATTGAGTCATGTCCTGCATTTATACTCTTCTGGATTAAGGCTTTACCTCCAATCCTAATGTTGCATTAGAGCTAATGCCTTCAACCACACTATTTTTAGGAAAATGGCTCAAGGCCAAATCTTGAAGTTTGAAGGAAGCAAGGTAATACTCATCTTGCACACTCACATATTCAAAAATATGCACTCCGAGTAAAACTCATTTCATTATTCAATAGATCATGACACTGAATGATTCTATGGTCAGGGAAACTACATTTGTAGTTCACTTGATAGATTAAGTGCATTACGACATCTTTTAGCATCAATCAAGTTACAAGCATGAATTATAGATAAATGATATATAGAAAGGATTAACATATTTTCAAAAGATTATATACATTGATCTTGGGATCTCAGTCCCCTAAACACATTATTGGGAATCTGATCCCTTCAACATTATCATTATCATGATCATATATTTGGGTATCAAACCCTCAGTTCATTATTGAATAGTATCACCTCTCATTAGGAAATAGCCAACTCTAGGTCATCAGACCCATATGCAAATCATACTTGTTGTACAAGTATATCACATGGCTCATAAGGCTCTATATAATCTATATTATACTAAATTAGCATAGCTCATACCTGGCTTTGTTCATCATCTCATAATACCTACATGGTTAGGATCTCATAGAAAATGCAATATCATGCAAATATCATGACCATGCCATAAGAAGAATCATTCAAATTACAACCCTCTTATAATTAGGGTTAGTGTTTTCAGCTGATTTAGGGTTTCCAAATGCATATTTATCAATCAAACCCTTATTCACATTATAAAAGCTTTTTAATTGCGATAAATGTTTAAGGATACTCCATCAAATATCATCAATTGATTATCAACATGAGGTACAAGTTTCATTCTCATCCTTACTAGGATATTGACTTCAACATACTTATTACATTGATTTACCTTCTTTAGAGGTATCAACCTATACTTTTTAAAGTGTATTCATCTTATTACTTTCATGATGCATTCATTGATTGTATTCAAGATGTATCAGCCTACACTTGTCAAGGTGTATCGGCCTCCACTCATACTTGTGTCGGCCAAAGCATATCAAATGCTATCAGTTTAGAGATGCTTAAAGTGATATCATTTATATGGTGCTTGAGGTATATCGACCATAGTACATACTTGTGTGTGTCGGCCATAATATCATCTTATGTATCGGCCACACAACATCAACTTGGGTATCGGCCAACCAACATCGACTTGGGTATCGACCACCTAACATCAACTAGGGAATCGGCCACCCAACATCAACTAGGGTATCGGCCAACCAACATCAACTTGGATATCGACCTCATATTCAACTAGGATATTGGCCTCACCTTTAACTAGGATATCAGCCTCACCTTTAATTAGGATATCATCCTCCTCAACATCAATTAAGGTATCAGCCACCCCTTCAATCTTAGGGTATCATCCACTCAACATCACTTAGGGTGTCATCCTTGCTATCCCTTTGAGTATCGACCACTCAATCTACTAAGATATCAGCTACACCATTAGCTAGTGTATCGGCCACATAGAACATTATGGGATATCGACCTCTAGGGTTTGAGTTGTAATAGATGAACCCTTTTTCTATACTTTAGTTATCTCACCTCTTGACCTTACCATTAATTGATGTATCAGCCAAGGTTTCAAAGAGTATATTTTCCCCATCTTCGCATGATGTATCGGGTTAGAGGGTGTCAGATTGTGTGTATCAGATTGCTAGGGTTAGAGTTGACCATGCTGACCTCTAAACTCAACCAAAGTAACACTATTTGATATTCTATCTTCACTAGAAATCTCTTGGTCAAGACAAGCTAATGCCTTTGAGGCATATAATTTTTAGAACAACTAACATATTGACCTAACAACAACATATTGCTTTAAAGCATCACAAGTTATATCGGCCATCCAAGTTATGGTGCGAACACATGTGTCAACTTGGATATCCTTTAGATATTGGCCTTCCACATCCTTATCATTTAGGTGAAAGATTTAACACTTAAGAGAACAATAGTCCTACTAAAGAAATAAACCCAAAAGGATAGGATTTCGTATGTATCGATTTCCATACTTATACCCTTGTATCAGGTTAGGGTTTCCCAAAAACCAATATCGATTTGTGCATATCAGTTTCATCATCTTTAAGCTCAAACTCTTCATCCATAACTACTCTAGTTCATGGAAAACAAGCCTTTATATTCATTAGAACTCATATAATCATCATTCAAACAAGAAAAGTCAAAGTAGAAAAGGAATCACCAAGTATTGCATGATAGAAGGTGAATAATAATAAAATTGGGTTCAAGTTATATAAACCACCTCAAGATCAACTCAAAAGCTTCAAGCTTCAAAGATCCACGTTCCAAGGTTGAAGATGACTTATCGAAAGTCCAATACTTGATTGCAACACTTCTATATGAAATAAGATACCATAGTTAAGAATTTAATGAAGAAAGAAGAGAAGGAAAGAATCATGATCCAATAAGAATAGTCTTTCCAAGGTTGAAGACGATCACAGCTTCACCTTAGGAAAGATTCATGGCCTTATCTTTGCTTCTTGAGCTCCTAGTATCGTCCTCCAAACAAGATATGGTAAAGGAAATGAAAGGTTTACTAGGAAGTAAAAAGAGAGGTATGTATAGTTGAGGTTCATGAAAGAGAGTGTGTATAAGGTGTCATCACTATGTGCACTTAAGTGACACGTATCCATGCATGGTAACTGAATGCAACCATAATTATCTTGCCATGAAAAACTCTTGAGGATAATCCAAATATAAGATATCGTCCAATTGGGTATCTTGCTTGGCAATATATCATCACCCAATCTTGCTTTATATGCAAATCAATACCACTTTTTCAAGGAACTTGCAAACCGATAGGCTTCACCTACTTGAGGTACTTAGCCTATCATGAACACTTTCAAAGGTTAACAAACCGATATGGGACCTCCTCTATGGATTCCAAGTCGATAGGTATTCCCATATACACTTCAAAACTCGATACAACCTCATCTAGGGTTCAAGGTACTCAACACTTCTTTGGTTCTTTCACCACTAAGAGTGCTATCATTCATCCAAGATTCAAACAAGGCACCTCCTTCTTTCTCTTTCCTTTAGTTCATACTAAGAGAAAGAAGAGAAATTCTAGAGAAGGTAATTTGCACATAAACCCCATAATTGGGTAAATTGCAATTCTTACCAAAGTTATCACATAAGGCACAAACAATTTGCAAATAAGTTCAAAATTGAGAAATAAACTCTTTTGAAGTCGGAATTACTTTTCAAAAGATTAAGACAAGGTTCTAAGAAAATTACTTAAGCAAATATTCTATGATTATCCTAAAATCCCTATCAGGGTGTTACAAGTTATCAACCCCTAATAGGGATTTCATCCCCAAAATCTCAAGAAAAAAGAGAAGGGTACTTCCTTCTCATCTCTTCCTCCAGTTCCCATGTGGGTTCTTCAATGTCGTGATGATGCCAAATAACTTTTACAAGCACTATGTCTTTATTTTTCAACTTCTTGATTCTTCTGTCAAGAAACAATACTGGACCTTCCACATAGAATATATCTTCATCTAATTCTACCTCTATAAGTTGTAATATAAGTTCTGTATCAAGGTGACATTTTTTCAACATAGATACATGAAACACTAGATGTAGTCTATGCAACTCAAGTGGAAGTTCCAACTTATAGGCTACCTTTCCAACACATGCTATCACAAGATAAGGTCCCATAAATCTAGGAGCCAACTTACCATTCCTCCCAAATCTTAGAACACCTTTCTAAGGAGAGACCTTGAGATAAACTCTGTCTCCAACTTGGAATTCTAAAGGTCTACAACGATTATCAACATATGATTTTTGTCTATCATGTGCAGCTTTCAACTATTGTTGTATTACTTTAATCTTTTCTGTTATCTGTTGCACAAGTTCAGGGCCAATAAGTTTGTGTTCTCCTATTTCAAACCAGTGCATAGTGAAGATTTACAATGTCTACCATACAATGCCTCGTATGATTCCATATCAATGTTGTACTGATAACTTTTATTATAAGAAAACTCTATCAAGCTCAAATGTATATCCCATCTTCCTACCAACTAAAGAGCACATGCCCTAAGCAAGTCTTCTAAATTTGTATAGTCCTTTCAGATTGTCCATCAGTTTAAGGGTGGAAAGTAGTACTAAACTTCAACTGCGTACCCAAAGTTGTATGTAATCGCTCCTAAAAGTGACTTGTAAACTAAGGACCTCTGTCTGATACAATTGTTGATGGGACTCCATGCAACTGCACTATCTCATCTACATAAACCTGTGCAATTTCTCAGTAGTGTATGTTGTCTTAACAGGAAGAAAATGTGCTGATTTTTCCAACCTATCAACAATCACCCATATTGAATTGTAACCCTTAGCTATTCTAGGCAAACCGACTACAAAATCAATTCTCACATGATCCCACTTCTACTATGGTATAAGTAATGGTTGTAACATTCCTACCGACTTCTGGTGCTCAGCCTTAACTTGCTGACACACTAGACACCACATAACAAACTCAGCTACATCCTTCTTCAAACCAGGCCACCAATACATATCTTTTAGATTGTGATACATCTTGGCACTTCCTAGATGCATAGCGTACATAGATAAGTGAGCGTCTTCCATAACTATCTTACTTAAGTCATTAACATCAGGTGCCACGATTCTACCATGGTAACAAACTATTATGTCTTCTGACTCATGAAAGCCATCCCGCTTCTCACTGCCATATTCTGATCTGATCTACTGAACCACAATATCAACCTATTGTGCTTCTTTGATCTATTGTCTTAGTGTAGGCTTAACTTGCATCTGTGCCAACAATCCATCTAGCAAAGATACTTCCAGTTGTATATTCATCTATCTTAATGAAACTAGATGTCCCTCTTATGACATACCAAAGAGCTAATTGTACTTTATATGTGAGTGAAGATGATGACTTTCTGCTTAGCGCATTTGCCACCAAATTATCCTTTCCTAGATGGTAATCAATCGTACAATCATAATCTTTGATTAGTTCCATCCAGTGATGCTATGTCATGTTTAATTCTTGCTGTGAAAAGATGTACTTCAAATTCTTATGGTCTGTGAAAATCTAACATTTCTCCCCATACGGGTAATGTCTTAAGATTTTCAAGGCATGAATCACTACAGCTAATTCCAAATCATGTGTAGGATAATTCTCCTCATGTTTCTTAAGTTTTCAAGAGGCAAAAGAAATCACTCATTTATCCAGCAACAACACACATCCTAACCCATTCTTTGAAGCATCGCAAAAGACAATGTATCCTTTCCCTTGCTCAGGTAACACTAACACTGGTGCAGTGATCAACTTTTCCTTCAACAACTGGAAAGAGCGTTGAAACTTATCATTCCAGACAAAAGGAACATCCTTCCTGATTAACCTAGTTAGGGGTAATGCTATAGAACTAAAGTCTTTCATAAATCTTCTATAGTACCTGCCAAACCTAGAAAACTACGAGTCTTTGTTGGTGTCTTGGGTTGTTTCCATTCTAGAATATACTCTACCTTTTTAGAATCAACACAAATACCTTTAGTAGATATAATATGTCCTAGAAAAGATACTTCTGACATCTAAAACTCACATTTGCTAAACTTAGCATATAGCTTGTGTTGTCTCAACAAAGTCAATGTTTTTCGAAGATATTGTTCATGTTGTTGGCTATCTCGACTATATATTAGAATGTTATCTATGAAGACCACTATGAATCGATCAAGGAATGGCCAGAACACTCTATTCATTAGATCCATAAATGCTACTGGTGCATTAGTTAGTCCAAATGACATAACTATAAACACATAATAATCGTACCTTATCCTAAAGGTGGACTTGGGTATGTCATCTTCCTTAATCCATAATTGGTGATATCCTAACCTCAGGTCTATTTTAGAAAACATTGTTGCACCTTGCAACTGGTCAAACAAATCATCTATCCTTGGCAGAGGATATTTGTTCTTTATTGTCACCTTATTCAACTGTTTATAGTCCATACATAACCTCATAGATCCATCTTTCTTTTTTACAAAAAGTACCAGAGCACCCCATGACAATGCATTTGGCCCTATAAAACCTTATCAAGTAACTCTTACAACTGTTTCTTTTATTCTGCCATCCCAGTAGGTGCCATTCTATAAGGTTTTTGAGCTATCGGTTGCATATAGAGAACTAGATTGATCTCAAAATCAATCTCTTAAGGTGGAGGAACATCAGGAAATCCCTCAAGAAACACATCCCTAAACTCCCTGACAACTGGCACTTTTGGAATACTAGTGATTTCTACATTGGTATCCACCACATGTGCTAAGAATGTCTCACACCCATGTCACAACAATCTCTCAGCTACCATTGTCGATACTAAACATGTTGGAAGAATCTTCCTGTCTCCCTAAAAGGTCCATGTCTTACCACTATATGTGAACATTGCTTGCTTGGAACCACAATCCAAGACTACCTTATACTTTTCCAAGGTATCCATCCCAAGGATTACATCAAATACATGAATCTCAAGTGGTATAAGATCCACTTGAATGTTGTGTTCTGAGAAAGAAAGAACACAGGGGAAACATACCTCTTGTAACACTGCAGAAAAATCTAACAAAGTTTCTAGCAACATGTTATCTGTTCTACAATTAACAGGCAAAAGACATTTATGAATCACTTCTCGTATGATAAAGGAGTGTGTAGAACCCAGATCAATCAAAATAGATATGAAGCAAGATGAAGACATATCAGAATGAAATAATTCCATCTGACCTATCATGAATGGTGGGTTGACTACTACTTCTGACTGACTCGTTGCTTAGAATCTCACTGTTGCCTATTGCTGACCACATCCTTTGTTACCTTGTGCAGACGAACCTACTTGAGACACCTGTCCATGTCCTTATCCTCCTATACCTTTATTAAACTATTGCCTCTGAGAGCCATCTTGGCTCTACCTTGATTGTTGAGTTACCTTAGTATCTCTTACTGGACACTCTATCTTTAGATGTCCTTTCTACCCACACTTATAACAGATGATAGTCTCATGTTGTGGCATAGACAGCCCTGCCACTAACATTGATGTTGTATTTTGGGCCCCAAAAGGTGGAAAATTATGGCCTCTACCCTTACATGATGTCCATTGTGTCTGGGTACTAAACCTTTGTGGTGCTGACGACACACAAAACCTCGATCTCTTATATCTTCTAGACCTCTATCCCTAGAATGCGTAGGTCCTTTCTTGAAATTGGCCTCACATTTATCAGTTATTGAGCTTTCTATCCTTCTAACTGATTCCACAAATGTAGCAATGCTCTCTCTATTCTCTAGAGCAGCTGCAGGTGTAGTCAATTCATCATTCAAACCTTTTTCAAAACATTGAATCTTCTCCAGGTCTGTAGTAGCCATGTGCAGACGAAACCACAAAATCTCCATGAACTTATCTTCATACTCATTAATCTTCATAGGACCTTGCCTTATCCATTAAAACTATGAGATTTTCTCATCCATGTACGTATGAGGAAAGTACCTATTTTTTAATAAAAGTCTAAATTCCTCCCATCCGACCTCAACATTAGGCCTTTTATCTTCTTTGATGGCCCACCAATGGCCAACACTTCACTTTAGTAAGTACACATAATGCCTAACTTTATCATTTTCTAGATGCTAAAGATCTTAAAAGCTTTTTCTAACTCAATGAGCCACATATCTACATCTGATGGGTCAGTTGTTCCAACATATTCTATGGCTCCCACACAACATATCCATTCAAAAGTCTTACTAGAACTTGAAGCTTCATTATGAACTGGTGCCCTAGGGGGTGATACTGGTATCCTGTCTGCCATATGTGTTACTGTCATCATAAATTGCCCAAATAGAGAATGGAAAGTAGGGTTCTCCAGCATAGTCTGATCCTCTTGGGGATTCTCAGGAACTTGTTGTTCCCTTGTCTGTTCCCTTGCACCTCTTCTTGGTGAAGCAATGTTACTCTCAGCAACATGTTCTTCATGTTCTCCAAACATCTTTAAGCTTTACTTCTTCCTCTATATCAGAAGAAGTCACTATAAGATAAACTGGAGGACACTAGAACATACTCAACGACCTTAATCCTATGTCCCTATAGACTCAGTGAACCTAAGACTCTGATGCCAAAAATTGTGACGACTACTATCAAACTGACAACTTAATCGCAAAAATTTATGCAAAATTAATCAGGAACAACATATTATCAAAAATCACTAAAAATTAAAACCTTTTTACCAAGAGATCCACTAATATGAAACTCTTTTCAGAAAGAACCAAACCATATATATACATCATGGTTTACTTGTATATGCAATGTTCCATTACCTTGCAAGGATTTGATATAACAGTTGCTTTATAAAAACAAACACAAAAGCAACATCATGCATCAAGGCGTACTAGCCAAAATCTCAGATAGATTATAAAACTCTTTACATACTATTTTTCAAAGGACCTGAGAGTATAGGGATGACACATAGAACTCTATATCTACAAGACAAATGGCAACACACTCAACCTGAGTTGTTACAACTATCCTTGCTGCTGCTGGCCGCTCTCTGTTGCACGGTCTCTACCTCCTCGTGCATGTCCACCTAAAAAGTTGTAGAACCCACAGGATGAGACAACTTGTCCCAATGAGAGATATAACTCTTTGCCAGCAGAATTGTTATTACAATTAAACTTTTATAAATGAGAGTAAAAGAAACCTATATTGAATTAAACAAGTATGAATTTTGATTTTATGTAGAGCAGGGAAGTCTTATTTTCTTATTAGTTCTGATATCTACAACTGAGCAGTAGATCATTAATTTACTTTTAAAAGGAATATGAAGAACATGTATAATAGTTATAAATTAAATATATAAAACCAAAGCAAGACATCAACCGATGTTTCTATATTTGGTCCTTAAACAAATATGCTACATGACTGATTACATCTTTAAACATTCCATCTTATTATGCCTTGCGGAGATCAGAATATACCTTCCATCTCAAACTGACCACTGTGAAGTTAGCATCGGTACCATATAGGTCTATGGAAGAGTCGGAATCCATGACCTCTCCTTTCTCAGTCAGTACGAGAGTGGAAGTGACATTATGAGTCATTCTACATTTTACCTAACATGGCATATAGAGGCTTTTCTCTATAGAGATACACCATGTAGCATGTTCTCTATCCAGGGTATGACCAATAATCAATCATGCTTGTATATATTGAGTCATGGCCTGCAGCCATACTCCTCTGTGGTAAGGCTTTACCGCCAATCCCAATTTTGCATTATAGATATGGCCTTCAACCACACTCTTTTTAAGAAAATGGCTCAAGGCCAAATGTTAGGGTTTGAAGGAAGCAAGGTAATACTCGACTTGCACCATCGCATATTCAAAAATATGTGCTCTGAGTAAAACTCATTTCATCATTCAGCAGATCCTAACACTGAATGATTCTATGATTAGGGCAACTACATTTTTAGTTCACTTGATAGATTAAGTGCATTACAACATGTTTTAGCATCAGTCAAGTTACAAGCATGAATTATAGATAAATGCTATATAGAAAGGTGTAACATATTTTCAAAAGATCTTATATCAATTGGTACATATCTTGTTACACTTATCCTGGGTCTCAGTCCCCGAAACACATTATTGGGAATCTCATCCCTTCAACATTATCCTTATCATGATCATATGTTTGAGTATCAAACCCTCAATTCATTATTGAACAATATCACCTCTCATTAGGTAATAACCAACTTTAGGTCATCAGACCCATATATAAATCACACTTGTTGTACAAGTATATCACATGGCTCACAAGGCCTTATATAATCTATATTATACTAAATCATCATAGCTCATACCTGGCTATGTTCATCATCTCATAACACATGCATGGTTAGGATCTCATAGTAAATGCAATATCAAGCAAATATCATGATCATGCCATAAGAAGAATCATACAAATTACAACCCTCTAATAATTAGGGTTACAGTTTTCCCTTACAATTGATTCGGGGTTTCCAGATGCATATTTATCAAGCAAACCCTTATTCACATTATAAGAGATTTTGAATTACCAAAAATGTTTAAGGGTACTCCATCAAATGCCATCAATTGATTATCAACATGAGGTACAAGTTTCGTTCTCATCCTTACTAGGATATTGACTTCAACATACGTATTATATTGATTTAACCTTCTTTGGGGTTATCAACCTACACTTATCAAAGTGTATTCATCTTATTACTTTCATGATGCATTTATTGATTGTATTCAAGATGTATCAACCAACACTTATCAAGGTGTATTGGCCTCCACTCATCAAGGTGTACCAACCTTCATTCCAACTTTTGTATAGGCCTAGACACATCACTTGTGCTAGCCTAGACACATATACTTGTATCAGCCTAGTCACATATACTTGTGTCGGATAAAGCATATCAAGTGCTATCGGTTTAGAGATGCTTAAAGTGATATCATTTGTATGGTGCTTGAGGTATATCGTCCATAGTACATACTTGTGTGTGTCGGCCATACTATCATCTTATGTATTGGCCACCCAACATCAACTTGGGTATCAGCCAACCAACATCAACTTGGGTATCGGACACCCAACATCAAATTGGGTGTCGACCACCCATCATCAACTAGGGTATCGACTAATCAACATCATCTTCAACTAGGATATCAGCCTCAACTTTAACTAGGATATCGACCTCACCTTTAATTAGGATATCGACCTCCTCAACACCAACTAAGGTATCGTCCACCCCTTCAAGCTTAGGGTATCAGCCACTCAACATCACTTAGGATGTCAACCTTGCTATCCATTTGAGTATTGTCCACTCAATCTACTAAGATATCAGCTACACCATTACCTAGTGTATCGACCACATAGCACATTATGGGATATCGACCTCTAGGATTTGAGTTGTAATAGATGAACCCTTGTTAAATACTTTAGTTCTCTCACCTACTGACCTTACCATTAATTGCTGTATCAACCAAGGTTTCAAAGAGTATATTGTCCTCATCTTCACATGATGTATTGGGTTAGAGGGTGTCAGATAGTGAGTGTATTGGATTGCTAGGGTTAGAGTTGACCATGCCATCCTCTACACTCAACCAAAGTATCACCATTTGATATTCTATCTTAACTAGAAATATCTTGGTCATGACAAGCTAATGCCTTTGAGGCATATTGTTTTTAGAACAACTAACATATCGACCTAACAACAACATATTGTTTAAAAAAAAGGTTTCAAAGAGTATATTGTCCCCATCTTCACATGATGTATTGGGTTAGAGGGTATCAGATTGTGAGTGTATCAGATTGCGAGGGTTAGAGTTGACCATGTTGTCCTCTACACTCAACCAAAGTATCACCATTTGATATTCTATCTTCACTAGAAATCTCTTGGTCTTGACAATCTAATTCCTTTGAGGCATATCATTTTTAGAACAACTGACATATCGACCTAACAGCAACATATTGTCTTAAAGTATCACAAGTTATATCGGCCATCCAAGTTATGGTGCAAACACATGTGTCAACTTGGATATCCTTTAGATATCGGCCTGCCATATTCTTAGCATTTAGGTGAAAAATTAAAAACTTAAGAGAATAATATTCCTACTCAATAAATCAACCCAAAATGATAGGAGTTCATATGTATTGGTTTCCATACTTATATGTTTGTATCGAGTTAGGGTTCCCCACAAACCAATATCGGTTTGTGCATACCGGTTTCATCATATTGAAGATCAAACTCTTCATCCATACCTACTCTAGTTCATGGACAACAACCCTTTATATTCATTATAACTCATAGAATCATCATTCAAATAAGAAAAGTTCAAATAGAAAAGGAATCACCAAGTATTGCATGATAGAAAGTGAATAATAATAAAATTGGGTTCAAGTTATATAACCTACCACAAGATCAACTCAAAAGCTTCAAGCTTCAAAGCTCCACATTCCAAGGGTGAAGATGACTTATCAAAAGTCCAAGACTTGATCACAACACTTCTCTTTGAAAAAAGATGCCATAGTTAAGAATTTGATGAAGAAAGAAGAGAAGGAAAGAATAATGATTCAAGAAGTATAGTCTTTCCAAGGTTGAAGAGGATCATAGCTTTACCTTAAGCAAGATTCTCGACCTTTTCTTTGCATATTGAGATCCTATGATTGTCCTACGATCAAGAGATGGTAAAGGAATTGAAAGGTTTACTAGGAAGTGAAAAGAGAGGTATATATAGTTGAGGTTCATGAAAAGAGTGTATTTAAGGTATCATCACTAAGTGCACTTAAGTGACACGTGTCCATTCAAGTGTGTATAAGGTGTCACCACTAAGTGCACTTAAGTGACACATGTACATTCATTATAACTTCATGAAACCATAATTATCTTACCATGCATAACTCTTGAGGATAATCCATAGATAAGATATCGGCCATTTGGGTATCTTGCTTGATAAGATATCATCACCCAATCTTGCTTTATGTGCAAACTAATACCACTTTTTCAAGGAACTTGCAAACCGATAGGCTTCACCTACTTGAGGCTCTTAGCCTATCATGAACACTTTCAAAGGTTAACAAATCGATATGGGACCTCCCCTATGGCTTCCAAGTCGATAGGTATTCAACACTTCTTTGGTTCTTTCACAACTAAGAGTGTTATCATTCATCTAAGATTCAAGCAAGTGCCTCCTTCTTTATCTTTCCTCTAGTTGATACTAATAGAGAGAAGATACATTCTAGAGATGATAATTTGCACATAAACCCCTTAATTGGGTAAATTACAATTCTTACCAAAGTTATCACATAACGCACAAACAATTTGCAAATAAGTTCAAAATTTAGAAATAAACTCTTTTCAAGTCTTAATTACTTTTCAAAAGATTACTACAAGGTTCTAAGCAACTTACTTAAGAAAATCTTCTTGGGTTATCCCAAAACCCAGGTCAGGGGTGTTACAGGCTAAGCCAAAGTCTAAGTCTTCTACACTCAAAATAAGGAGAACACTAAGGGAATCTAGGAAGATGAAGAAAGGGATTGAGATCTCTACTTCTGGTATATATGTTATTGAGGTTGACTTTACTACTTCCTCATCATGAGTACTAGATACTAGATGTGGATCACTGTAATGACCCCGCCTCCCGGTAACCCCCAATTAAGGGAGACCCGAAGGTCAGAGCCATTAATCAATTACAGGATCAAAGGTTCAACATATAATCAACAATAATTATGAAATTCTACGAACTAAACTGGAATTGGGTACAAATATTTAAAACTTTACTTACCTTTATAAAACTTGAAAATATAACTATCCACAGCTTTAATTACTCTATCTAATCCTCATGGCACTTTATTTCTTAATTTCACGATGTGTCACTTTACTGTTTGTTTTTTCATGATTTTACCTAAAACGCCGACAAACAAAACATCGATCAGCAGTTGCTGGTATGTGGAGGCAACCGAAAATTTCACAATTAAGTCTAACAATATAAATATTGCAATCAAGATAATTAGCAAGTCAATTTACATTTTCCATGTGACCATCCCCACCGCTTTTGCCCTAACCCTGGAATTGACATAAGGCCACCTTCTCAATCCCGAGCTTGGTGCCTGGGAGTCACCTCTCATGGTGCTCCATAGTCATGCCTCATTGACCACCTTCTCATTCCCGAGCTTGGTGTCTAGGGTCACCTCGCATGGTGCCCTTCGGTCTACCCTCCTGGGCATGACCTTTATGGTATCTTCCATCAGGGTGGCATGTAGGCGCGGGAATACATATTTAATTTAAATTGTGATATTCATAGTCACTTTATAATTGCAATATGAACATCCAAACAGTTTCGTTGCATTCAATGCGATTAAACATCCGGGAATCTGTCGGGAAACTAAAGCGGTTATTCATAATTAACCACATACCTGTTATGCAGACTTGAATGTAGGAAAACTCAATCAATCAGGAATCAAGCAAGCACACACACAATTTGTTACTGAAAAAGGCATTCAATTTCTTTATTACTACTAATTTCATCATGATTCATTAATTCTAATGGTTTCCTAGGTTATTTGCCCTTTTTAGGGTTTTGACCATAATTAGGGTTTTATTTCCTTTTTATTACTTTTACCTTACTTTTATCAAATATCCCTCAAACCCTAATTATCTTGTCATTAAGGTCCTAAAGATCAGGTTTGGACCATATAAACCTTAATTTCAGATTGCTATACCTTTTCCTTTCTTCTTCTCTAAATTAGGGTTTCTAAACATTTTTATCAACATATGGAGTTAGAAACCCTAAACTTGTAATTCTATTATCAAAATAGGTTAATAACCATTTAAATCAGTAAATAAGTTAACCATACTCGAATTAACTTGATTGCAAGACTAAGTATATCTTTTATCGACAATTAGGGTTTTTATCCACAAATTAATCCCTTTTCTTATACAAAAGATACAGTTTTACAAAAATACACAGATTTAGATGTCCAAATTATTTTTAACATATTCCTCATATTTTTTGATCATTTTTCATGTATTGACTTTTTGCATCTGAGTTTTCTATCACCAGATATGATTTTATCAAGATAAACCCTTTTTATCGATTTATTAACTAATTCAGAAAATCGAGAGTCGTTCGATCTATATCCCAGTGAACCCGCGACATCCCCCGGCCCAGGGATTGCGCGCCTAACTTAAAGATTAGACAAACAAAAGGGCTAGACTGCCCTTACCCATTCTGAAGGTACGGCGGGGCAATTTAGTAATGCATCGGTCCTTCTTCTTCTTCAACCTCATGCGAGAGAGGCAGACTCCGGTGGTCAACTAACGAGTTGACTTCGAGCCCCTCTCCTCCTTTTCTCATGCCAGATGCGCAGGAAGCTTCGACTTCCCTTCTCGAACACGATGGCTCCTCCAATTTCTCGCCCAGGTCGCGCCGCAACCGTCCCCTTCTCGTCGGACTCCGGCGCCGCTTTCTGAGATCTGGAGGTCGCATGTTGCAAGCAACTGAGCGATTGATCCCACCAACGCACTCCTCGCCTCCTTCCGCAGTGTTTGGGCAAGCCTTTAGGGATGCTGGCTCCCTCCATAGCCTTCCCCTATTTATAGGGTCGGGGCAAGTTCCTGCCCAGTGGGGCGTTTCTTGAAACGCCGACCAAACCCAGCAAAAATAGGGAGGAATCTTTGCGATTTCCTCTCCTGAGTCCAATGGAACCAAAACCAGGCTGTCATGTCTACTAGTTTGTGAGAAAACCCGGTGAGAAAGTCTCCCTGGAACCTGCAGATTCCCAGTCCGGTTGGGACTTTAGACAATGACAGTCCATCATTGGATTAAGATCCAACGGATGTCATCGCCCACGATCAAACGATTTATTGCTTTAATTCAGAATAATTCCCAAATTGGAGAAATCGTGGAAAATTAATATCTCCCAAACCATAATTAATATTTATCTAAAATTTTAAGGGAAGGTTCCTTTAATTATTGCCTAGCTTTGTACCAAATTTTGGAAACAAAAAGCAATGGATGAGAAGACTTCCTTCTCTCCCAAGTTATCTTATTAATTAATCCAAATTAAATTATATTCCTTTTTCCTTTGTGATTGTCTTGTTATATTGGGTCCCTTGAATCTCAAGGAAACCCAAAGGCACGGATTCCCATCTTGGGGAATATTGGTTTGCCTTTATCCTATTTCAATTGTCAATTTATCATATTTCCCCTTTTATTAGTCAATTTCTTTTCCTTATTAATTCCCTTTTCTTTTCAATTGGGCTCAATGGCCAACAAGGCCCACAATCAAACAATCAAAGCCATTTCTCACGAAATTAATCACAATACAAAGAAAAGGATATCATTTATTCATTAAAAGGGAAATACACTTTACATTATATTTTCAAGAAAATGGGTTTGTAACATCCTCCCCTCCTTATAGGAATTTTGCCCTCAAAATTCAAACAATCAAACAAACAATCCAGGGTATGTTTTCTCCATGTCTTCCTTCAGCTCCCATGTGGCCTCATTCTCTCCATGGTGCTTCCAAAGAACCTTTACCATCTCTATATTCTTGCATCTGAGTTCTTTCACCTTGGTATCTAGAATCCGCAAAGGTGACTCAGGATAAGTCAGCTTCCCTTGAATCTCAATAGGTTCAATGCTCAGCACATGGCTCGGATCTTGCACATATCGCCTCAGGTTAGACACGTGAAACACATTGTGCATCATGCTATACTGAGGGGGTAATGCAAAATGGTAAGCAGCTTCACCAATCCATTCTAACACTTCAAACGGACCCACATATCAGGGACTCAACTTTCCTCTATTCTTAGCTATAGCTCGGAGCGGTCGGATTTTCAAAAACACATGATCTCCCACAGGGAAATGCACATCAGCCCGCTTTGCATCAGCATATGACTTTTGTTGATCCTGGGCTCTCTTTAGCCTTTGCTTGATCAAAGCCACTTTATCAGCATACACTTGGAGCTCATCTGACCTCAACAAGGTCCTCTCACCCACATCATCCCAGTGAAGTGGTGACCGACACGGTCTCCCGTACAAGGCTTCATACGGAGGCATCTCGATACTGGCTTGGTAGCTGTTGTTGTAGGCGAACTCTGCCAACGGTAAGTATTGCTCCCATGAGCCACCCCAATCGATCACACAAGCTCTCAACATGTCTTCTAATGTCTGAATCGTCCTTTCTGACTGACCATCTGTCTGGGGGTGATAAGTGGTACTAAACTTTAACCTTGTACCAAGTTCGTCTTGAACTTGCTTCCACAACTTGGAAGTGAACTTTGGGTCTCTATCTGAGATGATCGATCCTGGAACACCATGCAAACATACTATCTCTCTGATATACAGCTCAGCTAGGTCTGTCACCTTAGCAGTGGTCTTCAGGGCAAGGAAGTGTGCTGACTTGGTAAGACGATCTACCATGACCCATATCGCATCATGACCTCTCTTGGTCCGGGGTAGACCTACCACAAAATCCATGGTGATCTGCTCCCATTTCCATTCTGGAATCTCTATTGACTGTAAAAGTCCGCCGGGTCGTTGGTGTTCAGCCTTCACCATTTGGCACGTAAGACAACTGGCCACCCATGACGCAATGTCTTTCTTCATTCCTGGCCACCAGAAAAACCGGTGTAGGTCCTTGTACATCTTAGTAGTTCCTGGGTACACTGTGTACTTGGATCCATGAGCCTCTTGCAAGATGCGTTCCTTTATTGATGAATCCACTGGAACCCATACGTGATTCTCAAACCTGATACCTCCGTCTACTCCCACAGATAGATGAGTATGTGGCTTCATCATTAAATCTTTCATCTTATCTAGCTCTCCACTAGTCAACTGTGCAGTTATGATCTCACCCAACAACTCAGATTGAATCTAAATATTAGCCAACCGAACTCGGTCCTCTAACGGTTGTGGTGTCCATTCCACAAGCTCCCCCAAACTCTTCCACTGACTGGACAAAATAGCTGCACACTTAAGCTGTTTTCGACTCAACGCATCAGCTACTACATTCACCTTACCAGGATGGTAGGCGATGGTGAAGTCGTAATCCTTAATGTACTCCATCAATCGTCGTTGTCGTAGGTTCATGTCTCTATGTGTCAGCAGGTACTTCAAACACTTATGGTCGGTGAAGATCTCAAAGGTAGCACTGTACAGGTAGTGCTGCCATATCTTCAAGGCATGGATGATAGTAGCTAACTCTAGGTCATGTGTCAGGTAATTCACCTCATTTGGCTTGAGCTGTCAGGAAGCATATGCAACCACATGCCGATCATGTTCCAACACACAGCCAAGTCCCATCTTGGATGCATCGGTGAAGATCATGAAACCCTCATTGCCAGAAGGCAAAGTCAACACAGGAGCGGTGGTCAACTTCTCCTTTAATTCCTAAAATCGAGCTTTACATACTTCAGACCACACGAACTTCACATCTTTCTGAGTCAACATGGTTAGCGGTAGAGCAGTCTTGGAGAAATCCTTGATGAAGAGACGGTAGTATCCGGCCAACCCCAAGAAGCTGTGAATCTCGGAGGGGTTCTTGGGTGCCGGCCAGTCTCGAACTGCCGATACTTTGGCTGGATCTACGGCGATTGTTCCTCCTGAGATGATGTGTCCCAAAAACATGACTCGGTCCAACCAAAACTCACATTTCGAGAACTTTCCAAAAAACTTATGCTTTCTCAGGATATCAAGGATTCTACCCAGGTGGTCACGGTGTTGGGCCAGGTCATCAAAGTACACCAAAATGTCATCTATGAACACTATTACAAAAGAGTCAAGGAAAGGTTGAAACACACTGTTCATGAGGTTCATAAAGACACTAGGTGCATTGGATAATCCAAATGGCATGACCACAAACTCATAGTGGCCATAACGGGTTCTGAAAGCCGTTTTGGGTACATCCTCACTTCTCACTCTCACCTGGTGGTATCCGGACCTCAAATCGATCTTGGAAAAGACTCAGGCTGATTTGAGTTGGTCAAAGAGGTCATCTATCTGAGGCAAAGGATACTTGTTCTTAATGGTTGATTGGTTGATCATTCGATAGTCAATACACATCTGAAGCGACCCATCCTTCTTTTTCACAAAGAGGACTGGTGCTCCCCAAGGTGATGTACTGGGTCGGATAAAACCTTTATCTAACAACTCCTGTAACTGGGTTTTCAACTCGAGCAACTCTGCAGGGGCCATTCTATAGGGTGCCTTAGATATAGGGTTAGTCCCAGGAGCTAACTCAATGGAGAAGTCTACTTCCCTTTCAGGAGGAATCCCTGGAAGATCATCTGGAAACACATCTGCATACTCCCGAACCACCTCTATATTCTCTAAGGATTGCCCCTTAACCTCAGGTGTGGTAACTATGGCTAAGTAGGCTTGACAACCCTTGGATAGCATCCGCTCAGCTTTCAAGGCAGACACATAAAGGTTGGTCATCACATCTTTCCTCCCTCGAATGGTGAAGTGTGGATAGCCGGTTTTCCTAATGAGAATCTTTTTCTCTCTACAGTCAATCTAAGCTCTTTAGGTGGAAAGCCAATCCATACCGATGATCACATCAAAATCATTCATATCAAGGAGGATAAAGTTAGTGGGAAGCTCATGGTTCAGATACTTTACTGGCAAGACTGGGGTTTTCAGAAGTGAGGTATAAATACGACCACTCGGGGTTGTGACATCCAAAACATAACCCAAATCCTTGATATCCAAATCAAGCATAGTTTCTAGATTTCTCGAAATAAAAGTATTAGTGGAACCAGAATCAAAAAGTGCTTTTACATTTTGTCCCATGACTTCCAGCAAGCCTACATAGTTATTCCATATTAAAAGCTATTACATAGTCTACTGAACTGAAAGGAAAAACTCTATGGGTTATTACCCTCGATCAACTTATTAGCATTCGCCTGAGCTTCTTCGTTGTCGATGGTGAACACTCTAGCTTGTCTCCTCTCTCCAACTGGAGGTGCTCCGGCTGGTGCTCCTACTGGGGGTGCTGCAGCTACTGGCTGTGCTGCTACAGGCTGTGACCCCAAAGGTACCCTTGGGTCAGGCTGAGGGTAGTTGGCGATGAAGTGTCCCTCCTGTTGACATCTGAAACACACCTTCTTCTCAAAGCGACACTTCCCAGGATGTGCCCGTCCACAGGTGCGACACTGCTGGAGGTGACCACAGGGCTTGCCTTTGTGCCCATGCTTGTTCTTGTTGTGGTTGTGTCCTTGTCCCTTCCTGTGTTCATTCATCTTCCCTTGAGCTCCTTCAATGAAACCCAAGTGCCCTCTGGATTGGTTCTGTGCAGGAATCACTGTCCTTTCCATGTCTAAGGCGGTGTTATAGGCTTCAGCAAAGGTCTTTGTCTTACTAGCCATCACATGAGGCTTGATGGAAGGGTGCATACGTTCCATGAAGTGGTCCACCCTCCTCTCTTTATCCAACATGTGTCTGAAGCATTCCAGGAGGTGGAATCTACGACCAAAGTCCGCAACTGAAGAGCTTCCTTGAGTCAAGCTCATGAACTCTCTTTCTTTCTCTTTCTTTGCTGAGATGGGGAGGAATCTGACGGTGAAGATGGTCTTGAAGTCAGTCCATGCCATCAGTTCCTCACTTAGGTCTCTTCCTGTGATATGGTTCTCCCACCATATCTTGGATGCACCCTCCAAAAGGTGAGTAGCAAACAGAACCTTCTTATTCGGCTGCACCTCGAGCATACGAAACCCATTCTCGACTACAAGTAGCCAAGCTTCGTCCTTGTCGACTACTTCCGACTTGTCTTCTCCCCAGAACTTCTCGACATTCAGCTTGATGAAGTCCAAGATGGTGGCTTTAAGTCGAGGATGAACAGGAAGTGGCTCACCATTCTCGGCTCTAGTTATGTCTCTAAGGGCCAGGGCACAGATAGCTTCAGTCAATTGTTTTTGTTGTTCCATCCAAACTGCATCTGTTGTATGAACCACCATGGCTGGTTCTTGACCACCAGGCTGGTCCTCCTCCATTCGGGCTTCCTCTTCATGCATCTAGTATTCCTCATATTCTGGTCCTTCCCCTTGCTCTTGGTTGATGCCAAACATTGGTTCAGGGTTGGGAGCCTCATGCACGGCTTCCTCAGGCCTCTTTCTCTTCTTAGAGGTCTCTCCACCATGGTTCCGCTTCCTCTTCTCATAGGATCCATTCTCCTTACGGGGTGGTCCACCATCACTGGTGGAAAAAGGGATAGCCACGACTTTTGTACGAGCCATCTGTACAAACACACCAAAAGGACTCTTAGTTTACTTTTAAACTAATTACACTTATGTCAATGACATCTTACTTACGTATCTTTTATTAATTTGGTGGAGGATCCCTTAGACCTTATCAACCTTAACCCATACCACATGAGGGTGAGGAAGAGAGAGGAAACCCTAATCCTTACAATCCTTAAGAGAAAATTGAGTTGAGGAGAGATGAGTAAGATGAGAGAGTCCTAAAGGTATCTTATTTCGAGTCATATCCTAAGACATCGGCCAGGCAGTCACACAATCCGAGAGTCCTCGTATTCTGACTAGCGGTGCGGAGGAAAATCTTGCCAGCCCCCTGAAGTGATCCTTTTCTAGACACCTCAGTCTTTCAGACACTCCTCTAATAACTCCCTCAGTTTTATGGAATTTGTAAAATTTAATAATTATTAATGATTAGATGAAGAACCTACGCTCTGATACCAATTGTAATTACCCCGCCTCCCGGTAACCCCCAATTAAGGGAGACCCGAAGGTCAGAGCCATTAATCAATTATAGGATCAAAGGTTCAACATATAATCAACAATAATTATGAAATTCTACGAACTAAATTGGAATTGGGTACAAAAATTTAAAACTTTACTTACCTTTATAAAACTTGAAAATCTAACTATCCACAGCTTGAATTACTCTATCTAATCCTCCTGGCACTTTATTTCTTAATTTCACGATGTGTCACTTTACTGTTTGTGTTTTCATGATTTTACCTAAAACATCGACAAACAAAACATCGATCAGCAGTTGCTGGTATGTGGAGGCAACCGAAAATTTCACAATTAAGTCTAACAGTCTAAATATTGCAATCAAGATAATTAGCAAGTCAATTTACATTTTCCATGTGACCATCCCCACCGCTTTTGCCCTAACCCTGGAATTGACTTAAGGCCACCTTCTCAATCCCGAGCTTGGTTCCTGGGAGTCACCTCTCATGGTGCTTCATAGTCATGCCTCATTGACCACCTTCTCATTCCCGAGCTTGGTGTCTAGGGTCACCTCTCATGGTGCCCTTTGGTCTACCCTCCTGGGCCTGACCTTTATGGCATCTTCCATCATGGTGGCATGTAGGTGCTGGAATACACATTGAATTTAAATTGTGATATTCATAGTCACTTTATAATTGCAATATGAACATCCAAATAGTTTAGTTGCATTCAATGCGATTAAACATCCGGGAATCCGTCAGGAAACTAAAGCGGTTATTCATAATTAACCACATACCTGTTATGCAGACTTGAATGCAGGAAAACTCAATCAATCAGGAATCAAGCAAGAACACACACACAATGTGTTCATGAAAAAGGCATTCAATTTCTTTATTACTACTCATTTCATCATGATTCATTAATTCTAATGGTTTCCTAGGTTATTTGCCCTTTTTAGGGTTTTGACCATAATTAGGGTTTTATTTCCTTTTTATTAATTTTACCTTACTTTTATCAAATATCCCTCAAACCCTAATTATCTTGTCATTAAGGTCCTAAAGATCAGGTTTGGACCATATAAACCTTAATTTCATATTGTTATATTTTTTCCTTTCTTCTTCTCTAAATTAAGGTTTCTAAACATTTTAATCAACATATGGAGTTACAAACCCTAAACTTGTAATTATATTATCAAAACAAGTTAATAACCATCTAAATCGGTAAATAAGTTAACCATACTCGAATTAACTTGATTCCAAGACTAAGTATATCTTTTATCTACAATTAGGGTTTTATCCACAAATTAATCCCTTTTCTTATACAAAAGATACACTTTTACAAAAATACACAGATTTAGATGTCCAAATTATTTTTAATATATTCCTCATATTTTTCTGATCATTTTTCATGTATTGACTTTTTGCATCCGAGTTTTCTATCACCAGATATGATTTTATCAAGATAAACCCTTTTTATCGATTTATTAACTAATTCAGAAAATCAAGAGATGTTCGATCTATAGCCCAGTGAACCCGCGGCATCCCATGGCCCAGGGATTGCGCGCCTAACTTAACGATTAGACAAACAAAAGGATTGGACTGCCCTTACCCATTCTGAAGGTGCGGCGGGGCAGTTTTGTAATTCATCGGTCCTTCTTCTTCTTCAACCTCGCGCGAGAGAGGCAGACTCCGGTGGTCAGCTAATGAGTTGACTTCGAGCCCCTCTCCTCCTTTGCTCACGCCAGATGCGCAGGAAGCTTTGACTTCCCTTCTCGAACATGATGGCTCCTCCAATTTCTCGCCCAGGTCGCGCCGCAACCGTCCCCTTCTCGCCAGACTCCGGCGCCGCATTCTGAGATCTGGAGGTCGCAGGTTGCGAGCAACTGAGCGATTGATCCACCCAACACACTCCTCGCCTCCTTCCGCAGCGTTTGGGCTAGCCTTTAGGGATGTTGGTTCCCTCCATAGCCTTCCCCTATTTATAGGGTCGGGGCAAGTTCCTGCCCAGTTGGGCGTTTCTTGAAACGACGACCAAACCCAGCAAAAATAGGGAGGAATCTTCGCGATTTCCTCTCCTGAGTCTAATGGAACCAAAACCAGGTTGTCATGTCTACTAGTTTGCGAGAAAACCTGGTGAGAAAGTCTCCCTGGAACCTACAGATTCCCATTCCGGTTGGAACTTTAGACGATGACTATCCATTGTTGGATTAAGATCCAACGGATGTCATCGCCCACGATCAAACGATTTATTGCTTTAATTCAGAATAATTCCCAAATTGGAGAAATCTTGGAAAATTAATATCTCCCAAACCATAATTCCTATTTATCTCAAATTTTAAGGGAACGTTCCTTTAATTATTGTCTAGCTTTGTACCAAATTTGGGAAACAAAAAGCAATGGATGAGAAGACTTCCTTCTCTCCCAAGTTATCTTATTAATTAATCCAAATTAAATTATATTCCTTTTTTCCTTTGTGATTATCTTGTTATATTGGGTCCCTTGGATCTCAAGGAAACCCAAAGGCACGGATTCCCATCTTGGGGAATATTGGTTTGCCTTTATCCTATTTCAATTGTCAATTTCTCATATTTCCCCTTTTATTAGTCAATTTTTTTCCTTATTAATTCCCTTTTCTTTTCAATTGGGCTCAATGGCCAACACGGCCCACAATCAAACAATCAAAGCCATTTCTCACGAAATTCATCACAATACAAAGAAAAGGATATAATTTATTCATTAAAAGGGAAATACACCTTACATTATATTTTCAAGAAAATGGGGTTGTAACAATCACACATTTGCTCAAATGTGAAGGATCTGAAAAGAAGTAGACCTTTACAGAAAGGTGAGGTAGAATTGTGAGTTGCAAATGATGCAAGAGTTGTGGCCAGCACAATTGGAACCTATGAGTTTACTCTACCAAGTGGGATATTAATTGAGTTAGAGAACTACTATTATGTACCTAACAATGATAGGAACATCATATATGTATCTTGGTTGGACAATAATGGATTTGAATATCTTATAAACAATGAAAGATGTTCTATTAGTAAAGATGGGATATTTTATGGTAGTGCCCCAATGTCTTATGTTTATACTTGATATATCTAGATACAAGTGTATATAACATGAATACTAAAAGATAAAAATTCAATGACTCAAACCAAACATACCTTTAGCATTGTCTTCTGGGGCACATAAATGAGAAATGCATATCTAGACTCCATAAAGATGGTTATCTTGACTCTTTTTATTTTGTATCAATAGAGACATGTGAATATTGTTTGTTGGGCAAGATGACCAAGAATCCATCAAATAGAAGAAGTGAGAGATCTACTGGTTTATTAGCACTCATACATATTGATGTATGTGGGCCTTTTAGAACAAATGCCAGAGGTGGCTATCAATATTTCATTACCTTCACTGATGATTTCAGTAAGTACAGTTATGTTTACTTGATGAAACATAAGTCAAAAACTCTTGTAATGTTCAAAGAGTTTATGAATGTACAAAACCATCTTGGCAAAAGTATTAAGGCACATCGATTGGATCAAGGTATAGAATACTTAAGCCAAGAGTTTGAGGACCTTATGAGAGCCTATGGTATTGTATCACAATGGACTCCACCTGGAACACCACAACAAAATGGTGTCTCAGAAAGAAGGAATCATACATTACTAGATATAGTGTGATCAATGATGAATTTTTTTGATCTTCCAACTTCCTTCTTGGGGTATGCTCTTGAAATTATTGTGTTTACACTAAATTGAGTACCATCTAAGACCGGTTCAAAAGACTCCTTATGAGATATGGCATGGGAAATGTCCTGATGTGTATTTTATTTCCTAAAAAGCTTGGCCCTAAGTCTGATAAATGTTATTTTGTTGGATATCTCAAAGATACATGGGGATACTAATTATACAACCAAATTGACAACAAAACAGTTGTTCCCAAAAATGTTGTATTTCTTGAAAAGGAATTTATTTCCAAAGGAATTAGTGGGAGGAAAGTAGAACTCAAAGAGGTTTGAGATCAACAAAAAAGCATTAAACTTGAGGAGGTATGTGAGGAACAAGGAGATTCACAAGGTATTGAGGAATCTCAAATTCCTCAAGTAACAGAGGAACCTCATAGACCTAATAGGACACACCTTGAACCTGAGAGATATGGATATCTTGTGACTCAGGTAGGTTGTGAATTGGTCATAAATTATGATTCAATTACCTATAAAGATGCTATTTAGGGACAAAAGTCTAATAAATGGCTTGAGGCCATGAGATCTAAGATGGAATCCATGAATACCAACAAGGTATGGGCCTTGGTGGATCCACATGAAGGGGTAAAACCCATAGGGTGCAAGTGGGTCTTCAAGAAGAAGATTGACATGGATGGTAAAGTACAAACCTATAAGGGAAGATTGGTTGAAAAGGGTTTCAAACAAGTTCAAGGTGTTGAATATGACAAACCCTTTTCTCCAGTGGCCATGGTTAAGTCCATCAAGATAATGCTTGATATTGCAGTTTATCATGACTTTGATATTTGGCAAATGGATGTTAAAACCACATTCCTTAACATGAATCTTTTTGAGGATTTTACATGACACAACCTGAGGGTTTTATAAATCCAAAATTTGCAAATAAAGTTTGTAAGATACAAAGGTCAATCTATGGATTGAAGAAAGCATCTCAGAGTTGGTATATTCATTTTGATGAAACAATCAAAGAGTTTGGCTTTGTTCAAAATTAAGATGAACCTTGTGCATACGAGAAGGTTAGTGGGATCATGGTAGTATTCCTCATATTGTATGTAGATGACATACTATTGATGGGAAATGACATCCCTACTTTATAAAAGGTAAAGACATGGCTTGAAAATACATTCTCTATGAAAGACTTGGGAGAAGCATTCTACATCTTGGGGATAAAGATCTATAGAGATGATTAAGAAGGCTTCTTGGACTAAGTTAGAACACATACATTGACAAAGTGTTGAAGTGATTCAACATGGAGAACTCAAAGAGAGGAAACCTACATGTGTTGCATGGAGTGACCATCTCTAAGAGTCAATGTCCCAATTCTTATGAAGAAAGGGACCGCATGAGTTTGATCCATATGCCTCAACAATTGGATCAATCATCTACAAAATGTTTTGCACCCATAAAAATGTCTCGTATGCTTTGAGCATGACAAGTAGATATCAATCATATCCAGGTGATGCTCACTGGACAACCGTGAAGAACATCCTCAAGTAATTGACAAGGACTAAGGATCAATTTTTGGCCTACAACAGAGAGGAAGAGTTGATGGTAAGAGGTTACACCAATGCAAGCTTCTAGAGTGACAAAGATTTTTAAAAATCACAATTAGGATTTGTGTTTTTCCAAAACAACAGAGCTATAAGCTGGAAGAGTTCCAAGCAAGAGACAATTTTTTATTCTACAATAGAGAATGAATATATTACTTAATCAAATGCAGCAAAGGACGTTGTATGGATCAAGAAGTTCATTTCAGAACTTGGGGTCGTTCCAAGCATCAACGATGCAATCAAACTATATTGTGACAACAATGGAGCTATCGAACAAGCAAAGGAACCCATATCACATCAGTTCTCAAAACATATACAAATGAGGTATCATCTCATACGAGAGATCGTACAATGAGGAGATGTGAAGATTTGCAGAGTACCAAATGAGAACAATGTTGTTGATCCTTTAACTAAAACACTTTCGTAATAGAAGCATGATAGTCATGTTAGGTCCCTCGGATTAAGATTTGTAGGTGATTGTCTCTAAGTGCAAGTGGGAGTCTGTTGGTATGTATGCCCAGAGAGACAATCATATGATGATTGTAATGGCATAACTTGTAAATGATTTAATTATTAATAAAGACAATCTTCCAATTTATTTTGTTTATTCAGTTTTGAGATAATGAAATAACATAATAATTGTCTAGAGAATTATATTACTCAATGACATATTTCTTCCAGTTGAGGACCTGAACAATGAGATCATATAGATGTTAATAGTATATACATTCTTGTTATGTCCCTGGTTGGTTGTTATTGTGGAAGGTAAATAGACAGCAATAACTCATAAGATCAGAGTGTGAGTTGGTTGATGACAAAATCTCATTAGTCATGATATGGTGATATCAAACCAAGCACACAAACACATGTTAGAGAATAGTGTATTGGACATACCCACCATAAGAGTGATACATGGAAACCTTAACTAGGTAAGTCAGAATCACATCTTATAGTGATGGTGGTGTTTATGGTTCTGAGACCTAAAATCACTACACTTATCACATGTCGTTCGGTATGCTTTGACATCATCAAATGCAATCCTAAAACTTGAGTTGTTATAGAGGTGACAATTGGGTGACTAAGACACATGGGGACTGACTGTGAGTTATAGAGATGGGAATTATCCCTCCTATGGGAGTATGATATCCAAGGCCTTTTGATTAGAGAGACTGAGAAATATGTGACCACGCATGTGTGAGTTAATATATGATATCAAGCTTACATATATCTCAGACTGTCTGCTCTGGTTTGACAAACAAGATTGGATAATGATGAGGATGACTTCACTATGCCTCTAGTTCAATTTAGATATCAGTGACAAAGGAACTATACAAACACTATTACATCATGCACAAATTGTAGGTTGAAGATGTTCTACAATTTTCCATTTACTTGGGTAGCAATGATGTGTGACTAGACACCTCTCATTACTTGTGATGTCATAAGTTGTTATGGACATTCATTGCCAACATAATATGGGACCTATAGGGTTGTAGACATAGGAACTCATCTAGAAGAGGAGTTTATTCTTGAATGATGATTAAATTGATTATGAAAGTATTTAGGTATTCAATTCATGCCACAAATCAGCTGACGGAACTGCCATATGATCAGTTCAAGTGTTGAGATAGATGTTTGGAGTGCCATGCTGATTATATTATGCATTGGTTGGAATTATTCCAAGCCCGAGCTGCGAGATGCATGTCTTACTTGTGTGAGACGAACGTCTCAGGTGGTGTTAAATGCCCGTCTCACATTCATCAAAAGGTTGTCTCAGGAATGTAATTAGATTGCATCTAGGATTGGTGCTGACATCATCATGTGTACTAATTGGAATTGAATTTTCGACATATACACATATTTGGGAAAATACCAGATGGCCATCTAGATTGAACCAGACGACCTTTTAGGTTTCCAGATGGCCGTTACGGCTGTTGTAGGTTGCAAAGTTCCAAAATTGTTGTGAAATTTTGAGATCTTCCTATCCCTTCCACTCCTGCACAGACTGGGAACCCTGACCCTGGACTCTACAATAAATAGAGGGGTACTGGGGCTTCCTTACACAACACAAACATCAGTTTCTCTAACAATTGTTATCCTCTCTTGTTTTGGTAACCAAGATAGCCCAAGAAAGTCCTACTGACTATGGAGGGATAGCTACGGGAAAGAAACATTTGAGGATCATTGTTGTGGGAGAACAGGCCGGTGACTAGTTAACTAGCAGGAGGGACAAATCCTTCATGCCCGTTCTATCAGGATGACATGAGTTCTAGTTGATCCGTGTGGACTTATCTAGAGGTGAGGTGGCCTTTACCCATTTCTAAGGAGGATGGAGTCAGTCAGAAGTATGTGACAGGAGGAGCTACTACAGACGACGATGACATTTGAGTCTGTTATCCAAGGAGGAGCAGCCAGACAAGTCCCTATGCAATTAGGAGCTACACAGACACCATCCAAGATAGAGTGTGCATCTACATTGATGAGGATTGTCACTGGACTTGCTTCAGGACCAGCTATATCTTTGTGAAACCATCCTTTCCATTGCATAGTCATTGATGCGATATGTTGGTTAATGGGAAATGTATTAATAATTTTTTTGTTTCCATTGTCTATCTGATGTCGTATTTCCCTACACCATTTGTTTTGAGTGTAGAATACTTGGGTTTCTTGCCATCTTCAGAACTCTTCTTAGCCTTGCCTTTACCCTTGGACATCCCTTTTCTTCTGTTGATTATCATCACATATTTAGGGGAATTAGCCACCTTCAGAGCTCTTCTTAGCCTTGCCTTTACCCTTGGACATCCCTAAACCATTCAACCAATCACACACATCCAATGGGCATTGGCCATAACCACACATACATCAACCATCAAAATGATTATAGGGTGACTTGTATAGATTGCATATATATATATATATATATATATATATATATATATATATATATATATATATATATATATATATATATATATATATATATATATATATACATATAGGATCTATAGGACATTTCCTAGCATATGTGGTATTTAATCGGAATGTGTGTTAGTATTTAAATATCGGCATTACATCTAATAAAATAAATGACAAAACCAATAACTAATCATATTTTCCAAAGCATAGTAAATTGGCGTGTCTCTGACATACTATAGGGAAATATGGAGATAGAGATGGAAGCGGAAAGCCAAATTTTCATTCCATATTATCCATAAACTAGTGGATTGCATAAATAACTATGAACGAGAAGGAAGTTTGCAAGGAATATACTTGGTCCAGGAGCAAGTCATGCCGCAATCCTTACAACAATGTGCTTCTTTCTCAAGCAGCACCTGGACAATTGTTGGCAACAACCTCCTGGTATAGCACCATAGATGACAGTTGATTGTGTCGGCCTAGAGTGTCGACAATGACCTTCACACCTCTATATAGTCCATGCAGACTATCGGAAACTCCACGACATTCTTCTAGAACTGGAGGGAAGGAGTTATCCATTTATTTTATCAATGTACTAGTGTCAAATTTCTCCCCTTAGGCTATCTCTCCCTTTTATAAGTAATATGCCATTGGTTCTCACATTACCACAATGTTAATATGAGGATTATTTGTGTTGAGAGCCTTGGCCACCCCTCATTTTAATATAGGAGTGGATGGGCTAGTGTTTCCACAATGTTGGGTACACAATGAGATGAATTTCATGAATTTTCAACTACTATGAAATACCAGTTGGTCTAGTGTCCTCCCAATCAATTGATCGGCATGTCAGACATTCAATTGGAATGTTTTTCTATTCACAAACATATTGGTTTTCAATGCAACGATCAACGTATATCATGATGTCAACATCAATTCCTTAATTCAGTCTTATTGATCATCCTATCATTCGGGTGATTTTTGATCAGTCGACTAGACACTCTATTGGATCATATGATATGCTCTAGAGGGGTGAATAGATCTAAAAACACTTAAACCAAATTCATTAGACATTCAAAGTATATCAAAAGATAAGGTTGCTTATATGAAATTTGAGTGCAACTAAACATACATAGAAGGGAGAGAGAGATTGAACAAGTATAAGTAATACAAGCTATGTATAGTGGTTCCAAACTCCAAACTAGGATATGTACTTCCACTACCTAGAGAGGTCAACCTCTAGGATTTTCAACCATGTATCACTCCTTAAATTCCATTATAAGAGTTACAACATAAGACCTTCCTTTTCTAGGATAAGGATACCTAGTCTTCCCTTTGAGGACAAGGGGGCTAATAACGTTACAAAGGACTTACATATCCATGACCGAGAGTTTTCTGCCTTACCATGGACTTACCCACTTTTTCAATGAGTCTTCCACCTTCACCAAAGACTTACCCACTCTAGCAACAAGTCTTACACCTTCAAGGATTTACCCACTCTTGACTTGGATCTTCCTCCTTTGACTTCATCTTTTCCAAGGAGAAGCTTTCACCAAGGGACTCCTTCCCTTCTTCTTCACCTCTCTTAGATAAGAGAGATAATCTTCATCTTCATGGTGGAAATATAAATTGGTAGGTGGAAAAAGTGAGAACCTCGCAAGATATACATGTAGGATTAGCTCTCTTAAAATATCATGCTCACTCTAATGGATGTAGCAAGTCATTAAGCTTAAAAGTGAAAGGAGACACTCAAATATTATATAGGGACCCTCATAGTACTTAGCGAACCATGGGATGAATCTCAAGGGGTCATGTTTATAGTTGGGGTTTCCTAATACCTAGTAGAGATATTTAGGGATGAATTCTAGTCAGTTTGGGTGTTGCAACAGATATATTTTTGAGTTTCACAACACTCTAATGGTTAGAAATACTTTTTTACATTTTTCCATATAGTGTTGTTAGCTAAGTTTATTTTTGGGAAACTCAATCAATGACATCATGGGACAAAACAATTTTGATTTTTTGGTTGAGTTTATCCTTGATGAAACTCAGTCGATGGCTTAAGATTATTTTATAAGTACATGGTGTCAATCGAGTTTGTCCTGGGGAAACTCAGTTGAGCTTGGAAGTTACCAAGACCCACATAGATTTTTTGGTCGAGTTTCATGTGAGTGAAACTTAGCCGATAAAAGTCTATGTGATAAATTTGGAAAGTTCCATACAAGTGCTTAAATATTCTACATAAGTGCTCTTGATTTTTTCTAAGATTAATTACAAGTCATACAATCACAAGTGATGCAACATTATTCTAATTGATTTAAGGTCTTTTCCACAAAAGTGTATTTGCATTGATTTTGACTTGTCTTTCTCCAAGTTAGGATGCAAAAATTTAGGTATTTGTAGTGTGTCTTACCTAATATGAAATCACTTAAGTAGAAGCATTATACACAAATTAGTGGAATGGTTATTCATGATCAAAATAAGGATTTAGTCAATTTTAGACCTTGAGTCAACATTCTCCCCCTTTCTGAAGATGAAAAACCATTCCATAAATGTATTGAAAGCATTTAAGTAAAACCATACCTTTGGAGAAACCTAGGAGTTTCAATAGAATTGAGTTCATATGATCCCCTTTAATTGATTCTAATGGAGTTCTCATACTCCCTCTCAATTTATGCTATTTCTCCTACATGGTTAGATTTCATAACATTTATAGAAACTATCTCTTATACTCATATATTGTTCTACATATATGTGTTCTCCCATTTACATAAGACATGTCTTCTCCCACTTTGTCATTTCAAAAAGTTAGGGGGTTGAAGAGATAAAACACAACTTGTTATAAAAGGGAGTGTAGAAGAGAAAAAACTTAGGGATTGTCCAAGCAACATATATAAAGTAATTAAGACATGCATAAAAACAACAAGCTTGAGTACGTATGAAACAAGATACAACATAGCATATAGTTGGATGCCAATTTATGTATTAGACACTAAAAGATGAACAAGGCCAGAACTATATGTATATGAACTACTAGTAGATGATAGCAAGGTAGGACTACTAGTAGGATCTAGATCATAGCAAAAGATGTACAAGTTAAAGAAAAAGCTATGATTTGATATAGAGAAATATCCAAACAAAAAAATACAATTCTAGAAGCATGAGAAGATATTACTCACTAGAAAGTATGCATCCTTACCAATAGATAATTACCACTAAGAATTTCAAGGTTGTATGAAAAGAAGATATAAAACTATATAGATGTAGCAAGTAAGAGCACAACAGAAGCAATTTAGTTCACAACAAGAGATTCAAATATATCATCATGAAAACATGCATAAAAAGTCAAAACAAGTAGTTTCAAGATATTGAGATACCAATTTAAAGAAATTATAGAGATAGAGTTGTATGTAAGATAGGCAATTCAAATCATGGAAATATACATATCACAAAAGATACCAAGAGGAGTGCCATATAATAAGGCTAATGGTTGAGAAAATATACTTTAGAGGGAAATTATCATCTAAAATGCCATATGTATATCTTGTGCACAATGTTTTCGGTTGAATTTTTGGGTTGAACTTTGTGATCGACAATAGCTAGTGGCAACACCCATTGGTGCTTATCGGTTTAGTTTCTTTCAGGAAAAACTCGACCAACAACATCTGTTGTCAAAAAGCACATATGTTTTAGAAAAGGATATTATAGGCATGATAAAAATATAAACCATATCCAAACATGTATAATCCAGTTAATAATGCACTATGAAACTATCAAGAGCAATTTTGAGCAAGAAAGTGATGAGAATCACATTTTACCAAATTTGACTCAAAAAGCACATGTAAAGTGCATACAAACTTGGCAAAAAAATCATAATTAGATATGTGCAAGAATATCATTACCTCTATTATTATCATTTCTTTTCCACTTGTCGCCACCCCATACACATCTCATCTTTTTTCTTTTATGTGGATTGAGAAACCAATTTGCAAATCAATATCTCATGTAAATCCATTTGCAAGTGGCCTAAAAGAAGAAACATGAAATGGTCCCCAATCATATTTCTAGGTAGTGAGGGGTTAGATTAGCAACCCAAATCATTTTGCTTGCTTTCCTAAAAAATCAACATATAGAAATATGACCATGATTATTACAATAATGACATGTGCCCTTAACCTTTGAATTAGAGGATTCTCTATGGAATATTGGAGGTCCTTTGCCTATGTTGTCCCTTTGTCTATAATCATATCATATACCATGTCTACCAATTTGTTTGGTAGTATGGTGTAGGATGCCATTTAAAATTCTTTTTACTACATAAGAATTGTTGCAAAGAGGATCTCACAATAGCATTATCATTCATAAGATAAGTAATGATAGAGGAAATTTCAAAAATATTTTCTCTATCATTCATAAGAGAACCCTCTAAGAAAAGATCTTTAGTCATAAAAGAATGCTTTTCACAATTTAAATTATCAAATTCTTTCTCTGTGTTAGAAATACTAGTGTGCAGATCAAGAGAATTTTCACTATTACATAATGTAGCAATTTCATTTTCAAGACAAGTAATCTTATAAAGATACACTTCATTTTCACATTCTATTCCTTGGAAACTAAGCTCTAGATCCTCATTAGCATATTTAGTACCAATAATGAGAGAATAAAAAGTTGTACCATGCTCTACATTTGAGCTAGGCATAAAAGGTTGAGATTCTTAATCTTATCAAGAAAGCTAGCATTTTCAAGTGTAAGAGTATTTACTTGACTAAGATAAGCAGTGTTTTCTATCTCAACACCATTGAGTTTCAATTAAATCTCTAAATTATGGCTCCTGAGATTTTTCAATATCATCTTTTTCTTCATGCAAGGAATCAACAATTTTAGCAAGCCTTTTTTTATGCTTGGTGCACTTAAGAGAGGAACGAGTGCCATGAATTGTTTCAATCAAAGATTATTTCAATAAATATATTAGATCTACCTCATTTAAATCTTCAATTGAACTTGCCATGAGGGCACAATGGAATCTTCCATCTTTACATCCACTAGATCTTCCACTTGTTCTTTCATTTGTGTTGATGAAGCCTTTTTTATCTTTCTCTATTTTTTCATTCGTCATCATCTTATTTTATTCCCTTCTATTCCTTTCTTTGAAGGAGTATCTTCCCTCTTTATAGTTTCCCATCTTCTCGTACTTGTAGAAGTGTTGTTTGGAGAAGACCTTATCTGATTTGCATGGGCTCTAAAGGGGCGTGAATAGAGCTAAAAACACTTAAACCCAATTCATTAGACCTTCAAAGTGAATCACAAGATAATGTTTCTTATATGAAATTTGAGTGTAATGAAACATACATAGTAAGGGAGAGAGAGGTTTAACAAGCAAAAGTGACACAAGCTATGTATAGTAATTCCAAACTCCAAAGTAGGAGATGTACGTCCACTACCTAGATAGGTCAACCTCTAGGATTTTCAACCATGTCTCACTCCTTGTATTCCATTATAAGAGTTACAATAGAAGACCTTCCTCTACAAGGACAAGGGTATCTAACCTTCCCTTTGATGACAAGTGAGTCAATAACCTTACAAAGGACTTACCTATCCATGACCTAGAGTCTTCTACCTTACCAAGGACTTACCCACTTTTGCAACTAGTCTTCTTCCTTCAACAAGGACTTACCCACTCTTGTAACAAGTCTTCCACATTCAAAGATTTTCTCACTCTTGACTTGGATCTTTCACCTTTGACTTCACCTTAATAGTGCTTGGCTAACAATGGGATGCAGCCCAAGGGGTACTATTTATAGTTGACGTTGCCTACTAGCCAGTAGAGACATTTAGGGGCGTATTCTAGTCATTTTAAGTGTTGCAATAGATATATTTTTTAGTTTTGCAATACTATAATGATAGAAACACTATTTTGCACTTTTTCATACAATGTTGTTGGCTGAGTTTCTGTTTGGAAAACTCAACCGACGACACTATGAGATATAACAATTTTGAGTTTTCGGTCAAACTTATCCTTGATGAAACTCGATCGACAACTTAAGATTGTTTTGGAAGTGCAGGGTGTCGGTCGAGTTTGTCCTGGTGAAACTTGGCCAACCCTAGCAATTATCAAGACCCACATATGATTATCGGTTGAGTTTCATATGAGTGAAACTTGGCCAATAAAAGTGCCTATGATGAATTTTGGAAAGTGCCATAAAAGTTCTTAAATATTCAATTATGCTCTTATTTTTTTAAGCTTGATTAAAAGTCATACAATCATTACCAGTGATTTACAACATGATTCTAATTGATTTAAGGCCTTTTCCACAAAGTGCACTTGCATTGATTTTGACTTATCTTTCTCCAAGTTAGGATGTGCAAGTTTAGGCATTTGAAGTGTGTTTTACCTAATCTGCAATCACTCAAGTAGAAGCATTATACACAAATTGGTGGAATGGTTAGTCATCATCAAAACAAGAGTTTAGTCAATATAAACCTTGAGTAAACAAACTCCAGTCAACCAACTGTCAAGTAGTGTTGTTTAATTTGAATACCTAAATACTTTTAGAGCCAAGTCAAACCTTATCCATGAGTAAACTTATATTCTAGGTGCATCCTATGTGTGTGACCCTATAGGTCCCAAATTATGTTGGTAGTGAATGTTCATAACTAGATTATGTCATCACTTGAAATGATTGGTATCAAGCAAGAAATCATTGCAAACTAAGTAATTGGAAAGTTGGAGAACAACTTCAACCTACATTTGTTATCAATGTTATTGTGACCGTATAGATCCTTTTTCGATGATATCTGGATTGAACTTGAGGCATGAAATTGTCATCCTTTTAATATTCAGTCCATGTTACTTGAACTAGAGTAGACTATCTGATATGCATGTGAGCTCACATATCACATATATTTTTGCATCAGTATGGCCATACATTTCTTAGTCTCTCTTATCAAGTGGCTAGGATATCAACTCTGACGAGAGGGACAAATCCCATCTACATCACTCACAATTAATCCCCATGTTTCACAACATATTTGAGCACCACCTTATGATAACCATTATTCAAGGTCACGTTGGATAATGTCAAAGTACATTGAACGACATGTGATGAGTGTAGTGACTTCAAGTCCAAGAACCACAATCACCACTATCACAATGAGAACTAATTATGACAGAGACTTATTGGTTTCCATGTATCACTCTCAAGGTGGGTCTATCTAGAACATTGTTCTCTAAAAAGTACCTATGTGTTTGGCTTGATATCCTATATAATGACTAATGATATTTTGTCATCAGTCAACACATTCTAGTCTTATGTATTATTGTTGCCTATTTATTGCTTCCACAATAATATCTGACTAGGGACATAACAAGAATGTGTATACTCTTATCATACATATGATATTATTATTTGCGGCCTCAACTTGAAGGCATATGTCATCGAGTAGTATCATGCTCTTAGACATTTATCATGTATACCATCATCTCATAATTGATCAAACATATAAACAAAATTTGCCTTTATTTATTAATAAAATAGAGTACATGATGTGTAACGACCTCACTTTTTAGCATCCCCTAATTTAAGAAAGACCCAAAAAGTTGAAAGAATTATCTTAAATTCCCAAGGATTCATATTTTTACCAAAAAACAAATAATAGAAAATTATTTCCATTAATTTAAATATTATTTACAAGATGTTCCTCTAAGGAGTTACATGAATTTCTATCATTAGAACTGTACATATGAGAAGAAGTATCTATTTAATCCTCCTTCACTTAGGTTTATTTCCTTCAGGTAATTCCATCTAGTTTATCATGTCTTGATATCTTCTTATTTTGCATTTACCTGAAACATTGTGAAATAAAAATGTTGATTAGTACATTGTTGTATTGTATATGTGACTGCATACAAAAGTGTGCAAGTACGCTAAAAACATATAATCAATCAATTACTTGCAAATTGGAATGTAGATATGCTCTCTTGGGTTTGATCACTATCCCTCTAGGGCTTGTGTGCATCACCCCTCAATACATTTCATCCTAGGGTTCAAAATAGGATATCTTTCTTTATGTGATACTCATAGTGCCACTATAATTGAACATAATGTAAATACACAACCAACAGTTTATTTAAACAATCTTCCAGAACCACTCAGAAAACCTTGGTAATTGATATTGAGGGTAGTCATAATTGTAACCACGTAACTTTTTTATAACCATGCAGATCATGCAATCATACTTCAAGTACTTTAAGCATATCAATGCATCTTAGCAATTAACATTTAATCTCAAGCACATGACCATGTGGCTAAAACCCATTGGTTAGCGCTATAGGATCTCGTTACAATGTTATTAGGTTGGGACATGTTTCAATTCTTGGTCCTTATCTAGACCGACCAGTCTGGGCCAACCTAGCTAGGCTCTTATGTAGCACCTTGTCTATGCATGAGGTTTCCCTCAGCAAGATGTCTTTATAGATGCATCCACAGACACAACAACTAGTGCACCACCTCGGGTGATACAGAGAGTATCCTTGTCGGCGTTCAACCTCCTGGTCACTATTGGGGATCCTTCTTCCACAGCCATTGTCAGCTGTTGGATCATGCAGTCCTTTCTTTGCATCCATCGTGTGCATGCCACTATGAGAGAGTGTGAAGGTCTGAGCCTATCATAAGATGCATGTGTCATGGTACTGCTACCACAATGGCCACCCTTCATCTTTGAGGCAGCCTCCAAGACCTTCAACAACCATCCTGTGGTCGCCTATGCAACTCAAGGAAGTCCTAACTGGTGGTGAAGTTTTCCTTGAGAACCTTGTTGTTCTACAATAGGGAAGTGGAGAAGAAAATGTGATGGATCAAGGGGTGGTGAGGGGAGTCCCAGGGAAGGATACCAGTGGTGTGGTTGACAGTCGTTGATGGGGACAGAGCTCTGATGTCCAGTTTTAGATAGTGTTGTTTTGCAGCCGACCTCTTTCATTCAAACCCACGACTAGGGAGGGTGCTTTATTTAGGAATCCTAGACCAATATGGATGAGAGGACACACAACTAAGATGTTGAAGGAGGCATGTACAACATTCCAGGAATTTGGGTAATCCAAACTTTTTATGGCACTAGGTGTGTGGTTCGATGGACCAATTTCCAAGAACATACATAATTTGTAGGGCATCCCATTCAGGAAGTGATTAAGTGCATTCCTCTTCCTTCCCTTATATAACAACTCTTAGGCTTTATTCTATAATTATAAAGAATTACAGAAAAGAATTCACTAATTTCTTATTAAGACTTGTATTTGGAAAACTAAAAGTCATCAATGAATTCATATAACTATATGGCACATATTGGATAATTGGTCATTCATTCATTTAGGAATCACTTAATCACTAAATATTTTATATTATTTTTTTGTATCTCTCTCATTAAAATATTTCTTCTTCAACTATCCTTATTTGAAGGAACTCACTAATACCTTACCCAATTTATATTTAGTTTTTGTGATTTTTGTTGTTGTCTTTTACACATTTCGTTAAACAATTACCATTATCTCATGGAATTCCCTTTTCCTCCCAATTTCTAGAATTCTCTTCTTCTTTTTTATTATTTCCAAGTATACATAAAGTCATTCCAAGATAACACTATATGATGCCTCAAATCTTGTGTTTCCAAATTGGTTTAGATAATTACTCCATTAATTATCTAAAACACCACATATCTCATATTTCTATTATTCAACAATTCACAAAGCCATACTATTTATTTATACACAAAATCTCTTATGTTTTTGTCTTATTCTCCAAGGACTGACTTGCAAATCAAATAGTCTCATGGGCCTCACTTGGGCCATGGGTTGTACTCATGCCACAAGTGGGTAGAAAATTACTCTATTAATAATACCAGGGGAATTTAGTTAACAATTCATGCCTTATATTTATATAATTCAATTTCACCAAAATTTAGGATATTAGATTCACAAATCCTTAAAAGGAATTTTGTCCTAAAAATTCAAACTTAGTAAAGTTAAGGTGAATGATAAATCATCTTAGTTTCAAACCTTAGGGTTGGAAACCCTTCTTGGGTATCCATAACATCTTTTATTGTTACACAAATTCCTCACATCATTACTAAGATTGGTACCTGAATTCTATTCAAAGTATATCCACATCCTTAGTTTTCACATGATATTATCTTTCAATGATTACATTTTCATTAGTGATCCCAATTTCACTTGGTGACTACCTTTCCATCTAGGTTTCCAATCCTATTGTTCATTTACTGCTTTTATTCATAAGGGTGAAGTAACACCTCAAACCCTAGATAATGTCATTGAACTCAATTTAGGATATTCATTCTCGTATGTCCATTTTAAGCATACCACGTATCTACCCAATCTCTCACACTCATAATAAGATGAAATAATCATTTTACTATAGCCAAAAAACAAAGTCCATCCCACTCCAAGAGTAGATATGGTGTATCCATAGATTATCTCAAAATCTCATATTTTAGGTTGAATCATTCCCAACATGACTCTAGACCATGCTTACTTTTAATTCTACATTATTCTTATATTTCATGAAATCTAGTTCCTTTCTCGCTCTCGAGTTTGTGCACAACTCCTTTAAGATTTCCTTATCATATGACTTATTGTATCTTTTCTATTTACAACTCATGTCTCATTAGCCTTAGTCATTTCCTCAAGGTCTCTAGGGCTACTGGTACCTTTAGAGTGATGTCATCCTGGCCTCAGGGGCCTTATGTACTTCAAGAATTTCTCCCGCATCTACCCCTTAGGACTCTAAACTCATGAAGGTGGCCAATTTCCTGACCCACTGGCCTCGAGAAAATATGGATTGCTAACTCCTGACCTCATGGTCTAATGCATTTAGGGCATGATCACCTCCTAATCTCATCGGTCTTATGTACCTTCAATCATCCCTACTCAACCTTAGGATTGGCTTAGGGATCTATCCTGCCTAGGGTTTATTAAGATATCACCACTTAGCACATTATTTTCTTATACAATTCTTTAACCCAGATTTTCCTTCATCTCTTGGGTTACACATTTTTCAATTTATTTCCCTGCATTGGGCTCATAGCAATCTTCCCTTCATGGGCTTGGTCTTCATGACGGCCTTCCCTTTCCATCTTGGCCTATTTGTGACCTTCCTTTCCCGGCTTGATCACAAGCCATTGCAATGACTTCCTCTCGCATCAGACTTCGTTTCCTAACTTGGACTAGTGTTAACCTTTCTATTCTAGCTTGATCACTAGTCATTGCAATGATTTCCTTTTATATCGGTCTTCCTTTCCTAGCTTGGCCTATTGGTGATCTTCTTATCCTGGCTTGATCACTATTCATTATAATGACTTCCTCTTATATCGACCTTCCTTTCACGACATGGCCTATTGGTGACCTTGCTATCCCAACTTGATCACCAGCCGTTAAAATACACTCCTTTTTATATTGGATTTCATTTCTCGCTTGACCGATAAATGACCTACCTATCCCGACTTAGTCACATACTTTTAGTCACTTAGTTATTTCCTTGTGTTTCTCAGATATGGCATAGTTGTGTTTCTTAGATATGGCATAGTTGGGTTCAAATAATGTATGTGCTTTTATATCTTGTATACTTATTCCTTTACCCTTTAGGTTACATTCAAGGTTACCTCAATTCTTAAATTGATTTGGGACCTCACTCTTCTAAGAATGGTCCTAGCATAGGGTGCTTTCTTAACTCATAGGAGGAAGTTGAGCTCTCTAACCACAACTTGACTCCACGAGTTTAGGGTTTTGTCTCCCCCTATAGGTCCTTTTCCCATTATTGGCTTGACCCACCCCAGGTAGGGACACCAACCCTAACAGTTGAATTTTCACTTTATGTAACCATTGGTTTCATATGTCTCATATGTATATACATCCCTCTACATGCATCATGCATGAGTTTCTTTACGCACATGCATAGGAAACCGACCACATAAGATCACTTACTTTTTTATTATTCCGTTCTTACCTTAGTTAGGGTTCATATGGGTATACACTATTCCCATTATCTAGGATACAGTTTAGGGTTAGGGTCAAGGACTGCCCATGTACCCTAGGATTTTATGACTCCTTTGACCCATTAAGGGTTTTCTTAAATCAACCCTAGTTCTATCTAGATTTTACCCTTACCAGGAAAAACCTTAAAACATTTTCTTCACTTTATCATTATTTCCACATTACATGTACATTGATTGGTGGAGAATGCCTTAATCCTATTTCTTCTCAAAAACCCTAACTTGAGATGAGGAGGGAAGTATCTTTTAGGCTTTATTAAGGAAGAGGATGAGAATTAGATGATATTTGAGATGAGAAGACTTAGAGGAAACATTACTTTAGGCAAACCCTAGGTTCTAGCCAGGTAGGTATTACTGTGACTAAGGGAGTCCTCGAAAACTAACTTATTGGTGTAGAGGAAAATATTTCCAACCCCCAAAGCCATGACCCCTTCTAGACACCATTACCATCAGGTCGTGCCTTAGTAATTCTCTGTAGATTTCTATAAATTAATTGAAATCATATACTATTAAATATTATTTGAAAAATATGGGGATCAGATACCATATGTAACGACCTCACATTTTAGCATCCCCCAATTAAGGAAAGACCAAAAAGGTTGAAAACCATTACCTAAAATTTCCAAGGATCAATATTTTAACCAAATAACAAATAATAGCCAATAATTTTCATTAATTCTAATATTGTTTACAAGATGCTCCTTGATGAATGCATATTCATCATGATTTTCAGCCACCTTTTTGGGACCAATTCGATTCAATACTTTTGATTTCATCTCCTTAATCTTACAAAAAGCAAGATTTCTTAACTAATTCAATTATCAAGATTATTAACCAGATCTATATTGATTTTATGTAGGTCTTGACTAGGTTCAACCATCGTATGGAATTCGCTCAAGATCCTCTCAACTTTGGTCTTGACCAAACAGTTTGCCCTAACGGTCTACCCATGCGGTTTTGACCTCTCGATCTTAGACATTCACCTAAACAGTCTCAAGACCATTTGAGCCCATACGGTTTCAAGACCACATGAGCCCCAACGGTCTCAAGACCGTATGCCACCTAACGGTTTCAAAACCGTTTGGACCAAGGACCAATTGGATGTTGAAGACCGTTTGAAGGCCATCGGTCCTCAAGACTGTTTGGACGATGAAGACCATTTGGACATTCAAGCAAAGACCGATCAAGAACAAAACTGTTTGGAGGCCATCGGTACCCATGACCGTTTGGAGACAGAAACCGTTCGGTCTCAAGACCGATTAGATCCCATCGGTCTTCAAGACTGTTTGCATCTCTAAAACCATTCAGTGCAGACCGATTGCCCAAGACCGCTTGGATCTGTTTGGTTTGCAAGACCGTTTGGCCAGCTACAGCCGAAGACCGATTGACGTAAACTATTTGGAGGTAAAGTTCCAAGACCGTATGAAGATAGAACCCCAGACCGTTTGGATGCCATACGATTTCAAGACCATTTGGCACCATACGGTCTCAAGACCGATAGAAGCCAAGACCGTTTGGATGTCAAACAGTCTCCAAGACCATTTTGATGTCAAACGGTCTCCAAGACCATTTGCTCCAAACCATTTGGAGTGAACTCACAGCAAAAATGTGAGGACCTGACCATTGCCTATAAATAGACCGACAATGGTCCTCATTTGGGCATTGATTCCAGGGCGCTGAGAGGCTACTCGAGCAAGGATCGGTCTCCCTTCCACACTTCTTCCACTCCTCCATATTCACGCCATTGTCAAGCCACCCACACCTCCTCTTGTTGCGAGTAAGGAGATCGAGAAGAGAAAGAAGGTGGAGAAGAAGGTCTGCCCAGCCTGCCTTGGTGGTTCTTCCTCCTCGTCCAGATCTGCCCCGCCACGACGTAGAAGACTGCATCATCTTCACCGAACTATGACTACCTTCTATATCATGCTCATGGATGAACCTTCCTTCTCTATTAATCTTCTTGTTTCTTGAATCATGAGAAAGTAGTCACCTTTCACTGGGGTGCAGGGACTAGCCCCGCTGCCCATGCTTTCATGTCTTTTCATTTAAACATTCCAAGGAAATGTATATTACTTTACATTTTGTTGCTATTCGATAATGTTTGTAGTGTGATTACCTGCTTGCTTTCATCTTGTTCTTCCCTATGTTATGAGAACTTCTGTATGTAGGGTAGAATGTCGATTAATGAGGTAGACTCTCAGACTAGAAATAGAATGAGATTCCTTGAGGTCGTAAGTGTATGATCTGTGAGGGGACGAGCCATCTAGCCTATGGTGATGCTTCTGTGGCCTAAACATCCCTTAGGGATGGCCATAGCCTTAGTTGGATTTTGTATCTTCTTTGTTAATCGTCGATGTTTTCTTGTAGATTAATCACATGCTCGCTTGTCGATTAGTGCGGTTGACTCCCTGACTAGAAATAGAATGGGATTCCTTAAGGTCGTAAGTGTATGATCCCTGAGGGGACGAGCCATCTAGCCCGTTGTGATGCTTCTTTGGTCTAAACATCCTTTAGGGAGGACCTCATCCTCAATTGGTTGTTTTATCTTTGAAACTATGAGTGCATGATCCGGATGGCGATGAGAAATTTGATGCCTAAGGGGATGCTTACACGGGCCTTAACATCCCTTAGGGAGAATTTGTAGCAGTTCTATTTGGATAGTTAGATTCTTGCCTGGATGTTTGATGTCTAGATGTGTTTGCAAGTGTAGTGGTGGTGAAACCCGAGTGAAAAACACTAGAGGGGGGGTGAATAGAGTTTTAAAACAATTTTAACAATTATTGAACTCAAACAACCACAATTGAAATTGAAAGAAGGAGACAGGTGTTTAGAGTGGTTCCAACTTTAGCAAATACTAAAGTTGTCAGTCCACTACCCGGTTGCTTACCCAACCGGGATTTTGAAAGTATATATTTTATTACCTTCACAAGGATTTATACAAAATACAATACTTTCCTTTACACCCCTTGAACAGCCTTCACTCGAAGTAGATGCACCAACTTGAGGTAGCCTTCTTGAAGTAACTCCAAGCTCCCCCTTGAAGTAGCCTTCCTCTCTAGAAGTAACCTCCCGTTGCACCAGCCTTCTTGAAGTAGCTCAAGGTATCCTTCTTCACCAAGAAGATCTCCACCCTCTCCAATCCGCAGCCTCCAACCTAGGAGTAGCAAGGCGAGTACAAACAATAATAGAGAACAAGAAAGGAAAAGGAAATTACAACTTATCCTTTTGTAGCACAAGGCTTGATTTGCCTAGATCAAGCATATAGATCTCCTAACCAAAGTGTATGGATTTGTAATTGCAGTGGATAGGAGATGCTAGCCTATAGGACACGAATTATGAGCTAAGGAAGGAAGTAGCCAATTGTCACAATGCTTAATTTGCTCACAAACAGATTGCTCAAAGTATGCTCAAGGATTTCTCAAGTGTAACAAGTGAGTTTGAGTGTCCTATGGCTTTTCCTATTTATAGGAATGGCCTAAGGATGCTTAAGGACGTTCTAGACAACTTCTAGGGGTTTCTAAGTGCTTAACTAGCCGTTAGGTACAAGTTTGTTGCTTTAGCAACGGCTAATTAATTTACTCTGCAGTTGCTGTCAGAGTTTATCTCGGTCGAGGAATGGTCGACCGAGACACCTACTCGGTCGAACTCTTGTCGACCCACAGGCTCTCTAAATCAAGTGTTTTGCAATGTGTATATCCAACTGCCAACTACCTTGTCAGTTGTGTCTAACGGCTACTTTTGATCTTTCTCGGTCGAGAAGATTGTCGACCGAGAGTGTCTCGATCGAGGAGTTGGTCGACCGAGATTGATCCTGTTTCAATGTTTCAATTTAGGTACTAATTATATGTATGAGTGTGCATATGTGATCCTATTTGAAGGGGATGACTTATCTAAATGTGGTGTTTAGCTAGGGAAGATCTAATGCTTGATTTACATGAAATCTAAGTACTTGTACATTATATATTTGTACAAGTTTTTTACAAAGCGATTACATTTCATGAAAATATAAATATGTAAGCATATGGATTTCCCTAGTACTTTGTCATCCTCCTTGTTCCTGCACACTCAAGTAGCTCGTTAGATCAATAAGAATGAAATGTTTGTCATAATCAAAACAAAGGGATTTATAGATGTCCATTTAGCCAACAATCTCCCCCTTTTTGAAGATGACAAACATTTCCAAAATATAAATGAAGGAAATATAAAACATATGAGTTTCATACCTTAAGATTACCTTTTGTAGCTTTTTCTCTTGCTTATAAAATGTGTGCTTATTATTCCCCATGAATTATGGAACATGAAATCCAATTATCTAGGGAATATAGCAACTTTCAATGTAAAGCCAAGAGTTTGTTTATGAAACTCATTGATTGAGTTTTGCATAATTACTAAGTTTATATTTATTTCTCCCCCTTTGTCATTTCAAAAAGATATCCATGTTGAATATTTGATATTACTTCTCCCCCTTAATTTTATACTATGCTCCCCCTTAGATAGATATCCCAAGGTATAAATGCTTTGCAATAGATGTCAATTTAGCCATAACTTTAAATTTTAGGTATTTGCAAAGATTGCATCCGTTTTGATTTATTTTTATTACTCCCCTTGTTTTGTATGCTCTACAATAGTCTTATAATCCAAATTCAAATGATGCCAAAAATATATCCATTATAACCAATTTCATTACAAACATGGAAAGACAGCCAAATCATGTAGAGATAACCCTTTTATTACAATCATGCAAAGATTCCATTACAACTAATACAACTCCAAATCTCACTGGAAAGACTTAAGAATTACATCAACATCAGGGTCTTTACCAAGAAAAGGCTCAGCTCCATAATACTGGACCAAAGTTTGCCACTCCAGAGCACCTGTCTTGGTTAAGGCATATGGTTCCAAGAAGGTAGGAACCCGATCAAATCAGAAATGAGCGGCAATATCTTGTAGTTGCATTGATGAAAACTGAGTATGCGTGAGATCTGTAGATGGTGGAGGTGGAGGTTGATAGTAGTTGTAAGATGGATTATATGGATTGAGCATGCCAGGATTTAAAGAATAAGGATATTCATCTGGTTGGTTTGGAGAAAGGGTTTGCATTCTTTGGTTTAGATAAGTCATGGCATGATGGTTATAATCTAAATGTTTACTAAGATGATATTGTGACCCAGCAACATAGGTTAGGGTGTTTTGGATGGGATCATAGGGTAGGTTGGTAGGAGGAGGTGGTGGTGGTATATTTTGGGTAGATGTCTCACCTTCCGTCCTAGCCCTCTTATGAATGAAATCAATTCCCATATTTTCTACAGTATTCTTACTTATTTTTTGTGGTCTACGCTCCCATGTATATCCCATATCCTCAATTTGTGTCTTAAGAAAATGTTGAGTAATTTGGCATACAAGATCAGCATATGGAGGATTGCTAGAAAACTCAAGCATGTTTTTAAGAATGATGCAGATAAAATTTGTGGGAATATGTTGGATAATGGCATAGATTAGACACATGCGAAAAATAGGAACTTCAGACTTATTTGCTCTAGGATGTATGTTTGTTGAAACAATAAGGTTTACAATCCTAGCTGCAGGTTTGAAATTGATAGCGTAGTATGTGCCCCTATCTTCATGACAGGTTGTATTGGATTGAAAAATGGTTCTTTTGATGTCACTAAGACTAATGGTATGGTCATCTTGGGAAAATTGATTAAGTGGGTTTCCAGTGGTAAGGTCAAGGGTGTCTTGATATTCATCTAGGTCAATATTTAGCATGTCAAGAATATCATCTTCAGTAAATTGAAAGCTATGTCCATTGACCATAGAATAGAAGAAGTTGATTTCATTTTCAGAATGGGAGATGAGGTTAGCATAGAATTCATTCACTACCTTGGTGGAATAGGAGGGGAAGGAAGGGTTGATGAATTCTTTCAACTTTTGCACCTCAAAAAGATCCTCCAAGTCGACGATGTTGAGGAAGTCCAGAACTTCAACTGGTCTTCGTGGGAGAGGAGCTTTGGAGGAGAGCCGTAGATAGCGATCACCAGCATCTCCGTTGATGAAGGCAATGTCGTTGATGATCGTTAATGGTGGAGTAGCCTCCCTTCCTTTCCTGCCAGCAACCTTCTTATTTCCACGAGCAGAGGATGATTCCATTGCGTTTTTTGAAGGTGAAGAAGAAGCAAAGAAGTCTTGGGGATGAAGATACTAAAGGTTTGCACAAGAATGCACTAGAGAGAACCGATGGAAGCAAGAATATGAAAGTGTGAAGAAATGACCCGTTTTTGGTCCCTTTTTATAGCAATTCAGTGACCGGGTCGGTCGACAATTTGTCGATCGAGTGTCCACAACGGTCATATTCCAGACGCGCCACTCGGCCGTCCAACGGTCGACTTGTAACGGTCGGCCGCCCAACGGTAACGGTCGGATTTCAACGGTCATATCCCAGCGGTTGATTCTCGGTCGAACAATTGTCGACCGACACTGTCTCGGTCGAACAATTGTCGACCGGAAGTGTGTCCTATATTAATTCTATCTGGGCTCTGTCGGTCGAAAGAGGTAGACTAACCGAGATATTTTCGATCGAAGAATTCGTCGATCGACAGACTTACTGGGTACGAATTTTTAAAGCTGATTTTTAATGCAAATGATAGACTAAATTTGTAGAGCATATATATATATATATTTTCTAAGGGAGTAATATTGTGAATATTATTACCAAAAAAATTTATGATTCTTTTAATCACAATTATAATCAAATAAGTATTGTGTCAAACTTATTTTAGGTCAACTTTGACTACGACCATAGCGCCCCTTGATCAAAATTTCATTTTAACCAAGAGGCGAGTTTCCAGATTTCCAAATTGAATATTCATATATAATATATGTATGTAATTTGATTTGAAGTATTAAATAATACTCATTACGAAAACATTTGTCCTTGATTTTTCTTAAAATGTAAGCTTTGTTGTAGTTACAGGAATATCAAATTTCACTTCTTTTTGTGTCCTCATAAAATTCTTATATGTTGCAAGCATTAAAATGGCATATTACCAACAAGTCATTTTGCTTGCCTATGTATCATGCACTCATTATTCATACAACAAGCGTCAACGTTATCTATAGAATGTTGAATAATGAAAAAATATATATCCATGATGTAATGAAATTCAATATATGATTTTTATATGAATGAATCAAATAATACTTAGAACAGACCATGAAGGCGGTAGTCTGACTTGAATCATATGATCCATAATTATTTAGAGAATAAACTAAATCTCATGTAAGTTTTCAAAGATGATTTACATAATGTATACTTTGTTTTGCATGTACAAACAGTTATTAATAGCAATTTAACCAATCGAAAATATATTCAGCAGATTTATTTCATACTGGCAATTAGTGGCTTAATCGGTCGACAATTTCTCGACCGACGGTTCTCTCGGTCGACAGTCTCTCGACCGACAAGATTTCTGGAATTGTTGATTGCTTCCAAGTAAAACACGATTATGCAAGTTAAATGTTTAGATACTTAAATTAATTTGTTATCCCATTATGTTCAGTTGAGATAGACATAGAAATATGCAACTAAGGTCCTTGGTCATATCTCAACTTAATTTCGTTCATTTAATTTGGAGGTTTTGGAACCCAAACTAATTCGACATCCTTTCTCTTGTAAGGGCATGAAAAAGCATAGTGACCAAGGCACAAACAATAATCACAACATATTGAGTCAACTTCATATCTTTTTCTATGGTTGTGTTCTATGTTGTTCTTGGGTGAAGATGTTCCTTTAAGTACATATTTAGATTGATATGCTTGTGTATTTCTCCAACTAGGTTGTTGATAGGATTTCCCCTTAGGCTTGTAACCTAGTCCTCTTCTCCCAATTTGATGATAGGGATTATCTAGGATTTGATCAAGAATGCCATTATTATTTAAACTACTGACTTTTTGTTGTAGCTTAGCAATCTCATCTATTCTCTTCTTGATATCTAGTTTTTCTTGATCTAGATTAGATGACAACGAATTTTTTTCTTTGACAATAGAGTCATAATCTAGATGGGTGCACAAGATGGGTTGTTTTTGAAGATCGTTCACTTGGGTTTGCAATTTAGTCTTTTCTAAAGAAAGAAGATTGCAATCTGCCTCTATAGATTTTATCTTAATATCATGATCTTCAATGATCTTTTTAAGATCTTCATTTTCAGATGTAATAGCAAGAAGTTTAGCATGTAATTCATCATTTTATTTATTTGATTTCTTTAATTTCTTCTTGCACTCAACATATTTATTATGTGTTTCTTCAAGACTAGCAACTAGTTCTTCTTTAGATAAATCAAAAAGACTTACTTCTTCTTCTTCTTCACTAGTTGTAGCAATAAGACAGTCTTTGTGCTCATCTTCCTTCTTTGATCTCCATGGGCAGCTAGATGTTGTGTGGCTTGTTCTTAAGCACCAATTACAGCATGTTGTAGATTTGTTCAGGCTGCACCTTTTGTTGTGGTTGTAATCACCATCACCCTCCATTCTTCAAGACCTGGTTAGGGTTCCTTGAAGCCTGCTTTGATACCAATTGAAAAACACTAGAGGGGGGTGAATAGAGTTTTAAAACAATTTTAACAATTATTGAACTCAAACAACCACAATTGAAATTGAAAGAAGGAGATAGGTGTTTAGAGTGGTTCCAACTTTAGCAAATACTAAAGTTGTCAGTCCACTACCCGGTTGCTTACCCAACCGGGATTTTGAAAGTATATATTTTATTACCTTCACAAGGATTTATACAAAATACAATACTTTCCTTTACACCCCTTGAACAGCCTTCACTCGAAGTAGATGCACCAACTTGAGGTAGCCTTCTTGAAGTAACTCCAAGCTCCCCCTTGAAGTAGCCTTCCTCTCTAGAAGTAACCTCCCGTTGCACCAGCCTTCTTGAAGTAGCTCAAGGTCTCCTTCTTCACCAAGAAGATCTCCACCCTCTCCAATCCGCAGCCTCCAACCTAGGAGTAGCAAGGAGAGTACAAACAATAATAGAGAACAAGAAAGGAAAAGGAAATTACAACTTATCCTTTTGTAGCACAAGTCTTGATTTGCCTAGATCAAGCGTATAGATCTCCTAACCAAAGTGTATGGATTTGTAATTGCAGTGGATAGAAGATGGTAGCCTATAGGACACGAATTATGAGCTAAGGAAGGAAGTAGCCAATTGTCACAATGCTCAATTTGCTCACAAACAGATTGCTCAAAGTATGCTCAAGGATTTCTCAAGTGTAACAAGTGAGTTTGAGTGTCCTATGGCTTGTCCTATTTATAGGAATGGCCTAAGGATGCTTAAGGACGTTATAGACAACTTCTAGGGGTTTCTAAGTGCTTAACTAGCCGTTAGGTACAAGTTTGTTGCTTTAGCAACGGCTAAATAATTTACTCTGCAGTTGCTGTCAGAGTTTATCTCAGTCGAGGAATGGTCGACCGAGACACCTACTCGGTCGAACTCTTGTCGACCGACAGGCTCTCTGAATCAAGTGTTTTGCAACGTTTATCTCCAACTGCCAACTACCTTGTCAGTTGTGTCTAACGGCTACTTTGGATCTTTCTCGGTCGAGAAGATTGTCGACTGAGAGTGTCTCGGTCGAGGAGTTGGTCGACCGAGATTGATCCTGTTTCAATGTTTCAATTTAGGTACTAATTATATGTATGAGTGTGCATATGTGATCCTATTTGAAGGGGATGACTTATCTAAATATGGTGTTTAGCTAGGGAAGATCTAACGCTTGATTTACATGAAATCTAAGTACTTGTACATTATATATTTGTACAAGTTTTTTACAAAGCGATTACATTTCATGAAAATATAAATATGTAAGCATATGGATTTCCCTAGTACTTTGTCATCCAACTTGTTCCTGCACACTCAAGTAGCTCGTTAGATCAATAAGAATGAAATGTTTGTCATAATCAAAACAAAGGGATTTATAGATGTCCATTTAGCCAACACCGAGACCATCCCAGTGATTCCATATCATTAATCTAGGACAAACTTTAATTCTGCTCTTTTACTTTCTTGCAATTAATTTAATCAACCACAACCCAATTAATCATTCTAAATATTATTCTTACTTGTGCTAGATTTGACTGACAAAGATTCTTAAACACAATGTCCTTTGGGATTCGATCCTTAACTATACTATGACAAGACCCGTTCGCTTGCGGGTGGTATTATTGCACGAGGTTTTGGTAAAAGCTTGGGGATTTCAACCCTGAGTGAGTTTCTAGTGCGATAATATTCCATGTCAAATTCTGGCACCATTGTCGGGGACAACGGAATCAGTTAGTCAAATCTAGTTCTTTTAAGGATAATCTAGGATTTTTTTTCTTTTGATACAATCAATCATCCACTTGAATTTCACTCCACTCCATCAATCTTACTTTAGATCTTTTCATTTCAGGTACCCCCAAGATTGGTGTATGCACCGTTTGAGTAGTCCCAGACTCACTGCCAGCTTTGATCTAGAGATAGACAGAACCTTTCATCGTCAAAATAGAGAGAACCAAGCAAGAATGGCTCAAGAAGAGGAAATAGCCTGAAGGGTGGCTCAAGCCATAAATGCACAGAGAGAAAGACTCATGGAAGAAGCTAGGGCTATAGTTCAAGAGGAAATCGTAGCAGCACAAGCAGCAGTGCAAGTAGCAGAACTGCAAAAGGATCTTAGGGAATTCTCAATCCCTAAGGCTGTTGATGTTCATCACCCAGTCCAACATCCTCCCATCCATGCTCCCAACTTTGAGATACGATCACATTGGATTACCTTGCTGCAAAACAACCCATTCTATGGTAAACAAGGAGAAGATAGTTAAGAACATCTTCTGAGGTTTATTGATCTATGTGCCATGACAAAGCAAAATGGAGTGTCTGACGATGCCATTAGACTTCATCTTTTCAAGTATTCACTTGCTGATATAGCTATAAGTTGGTATAACCACTGTTCAGAAAATCGTCCGCTTAGGCCGAATATTCCTTTTTGGGGGTCTACCGCTCCGATTATGAATAATCGGCCTATAATCAGTCCAGGACTGATTAATCGGACGATCGGGGGAATAATCAGTCGATTAATCGGCAATTTTCAAAATCAAATGCTAGTAATAATTTTTTTTTACATTAATTTTTTTAATACTACTATTGGTCATTACAATTACATTCTCTTCTTCCAATTTACATATTTGGTCTTCTCCTCATGTTTTCTCTATAAGTTTATAGTTAGTGTTTATTGAACTGATCCTTATTGTTGATGTTTTCTTCTTTAATTTCATCAATGTTTCTAATTACTTCTTAATGCAATATTAGTCTATGACTTATCAATGTTTCTAATTACTTATCAATGTTTTTTCCCTAATTTCATCAATGTTTCAAGTTACTTATTAATGCAATATTAGTCTTATCACTTATAATTGTTTCTAATTACTTATTAATGCAATATTAGTCTATGACTTATCAATGTTTCTAATTACTTATTAATGCAATATTAGTCTATTACTTATCAACATTTCTAATTACGTATTAATGTGATATTAGTCTATGACTTATCAATGTTTGTAATTACTTATCAAAGTTTTCTTCTCTAATTTCATCAATGTTTCTAACTACTTATGAATGCAATATTAGTCTATTACTTATAAATGTTTCTAATTACTTATCATTGTCATTATTATATGGTCAATATATAATTTACATATCTTTATGGTTAATATTAAAAAAATCAAAACTGATTAAAACCGAATATTCTCCCGCTTATACTCCCGCATACCGTATATACTCTATTCGGTACCCTCTCCACCCGTACACCGATTACCACTTTTTAGAACAATGGGTATAACTATCTACAATGTGAACCCATCACTACTTGGGAACACTTACAAAATGCTTTTTCTAGAAAAGTTCTATCCTCCTTCTCTCACTTATGAAATTAGGGGTCGTATAACAATGTTCACTCAAGTCGTTGGAGAAACCCTTGCTAAAGCATGGGAAAGATATAAAGAGCTTCTACGCAAGTGTCTACACCATGACATTCCCAAGAATCAACTCATCAAAATCTTCTATAGAGGTGTTGACGATGATATCAAGAGGTTTTTAGACTCCTCGTCTGGAGGAAACTTCATGCGACAAAGTTATGATAGTGCATGGAGGATTGTCACCCTTGGAGCTGAAAATCAAGCTAATTAGGGAAGATCTATAGGCAAGGGAGTGTTGAAGGTAGCTATGGCTGAAGATATTCCTGAATACAAGTCAATCAATGAAACCCTAAAACTCTTAGTTGCCAAGAAAGATCATATTGAATCATCCCTTGCTGCATTTCGAAGAGGACGCTCACCCCGTCAATAACAAGAATAGATCAAGTCAGCTTCACTATTCTGTGAAGCATGTAAAAGTACTGATCATTCCACTTTAGCATGCAATGTTCTTTACGATGTTGTTCTAAGAAACGCATGTGGACAAGGAGATAATAGTCAATTAGAAAATATTAATGTCGTCAACACCATTCCTAGTCAAGGATACTACAATCCGAATCAAAATAGGAACCATCCTAGTTTTCAATATGGAAATCCTTTAGGAGAGGAAAACTCGCGACAACTTGGTTCAACTAACCAACAAAAAGGCCCACCGGGATTTCAGTATAACCAACAACAAAACTTTGGAAATCAAGGGAACTTTAGGGGAAATTATCAGAACAGGAACTTCAACAATTATCAGAACAATTCTCAATTTCAGAACCCCAACCAACTCCCTTACCGAAATCAACAACAAGAGCAAAAAGCTAGTCCCATTTCTCCTGATGACAAGCTATCGGCCATTGAAAATATGTTACAATCGCAACTAACATTCATAGATAGCCAGCAAACTATGATAGCTAACCAGCAAGCCCATCAGAAAGCTATTGAATCTCAACTAGCACAACTAGCAGCTAGTATGAAACCACCTGTTGGAGCCTTTTCTGGCCAACCAGAAAACAATCCCAAGCATCTGGAGCAACTGAAAGCTGTCACCACAAGGTCAGGAAAATACTATTTTGATCCTCCTGTCAAGACACCTATGGTTATTACATATGAGAATGAACATGTGAACATTCAAGACTTAATAACACATGAGTCTCAACCAAAAGAAACAACAACTGTTGATAAGACAGACGAGCAAAGTTTTGAGAAATCAACTGTTGCAGAAACAGAAACACCAGAACCAGATGTTCCTGTGTACAAGCCTCATATACCTTTCCCAGCTCGTTTGAGGCGGACCAAGCTTGACACTCAATTCAACAAGTTCAAGGAAGCCATGAAAAAGCTTCATGTTTATATACCTTTTCTAGATGCGCTGGCTAAGATACCAGCCTGGACGAAGTACTTAAAGTCACTTTTAATAAGAAAATATATAAATGAGGAAAATGAGACAGTCAAGTTAGTGACAATCACTTCAGACATCATCCAGAGTAAGATGCTAAAGAAATAGAAAGATCTGGGATCTTTTGGAATCTCTTACCATATCGATGATTCTTTATGTAAGAAGGGATTGGAAGATTTTGGTGCTAACATCTCTATCATGTTGCTCAACCTTTACAAGAGGCTAGGGTTTGCTAAACTTCTCCCAAATGGCATGACCATACAACTTGCAGATAACACTGTGACTCTACCCTTGGGAATTGTTGAGGATGTACCTGTCAAGGTGGGGAAAGATTCATATGTTCCCTGTGACTTTGTCATCATGGACATAAAGGAAGATGCTAGATACCCTCTGATGTAGGGGTTTTGAGTCATTTTTATAGACTAGTTTTGCATACGTTTTATGTGTATTTTGATCATATTTGTGATTAATATCGCATGATTCACTACCTTTAGTATATAATCTCATTTTGCATCAAATTTACCTTGTTTCCTTTTATTCTATATAAAAGATCATATTTGTGGGATTTGATTGGTGTTCTTCATTTCTTTTCAGGCAATTCAGATATTTGCATCCGTCAATACCATCGACGGATGGTCGATACCATCGACCTGGTCACAGTGCATTGCCAGAGAAGAGCAACCAGAAGTCAATACCATCGATGGGATTGTCGATGGTATCGAGAGAGCGTCAGCGAGCCAGATTTCCAGAGGTTGATACTATGGACCAGGAGTCGCTATTATCGACTTCACCTGAGTAGAGGCAGCTTCAGTGTCATTTTCTACAGAAAAGTGATGCCTAAGGCGTCGATACCATCGACACACAGTCGATGGTATCGAGGTAACATCAGAGAGAACCCCAAAGAATCACGCAAGCACTAGTGCCTTATGCAGGTCGATACCATCAACACGCGTCTATGGTATCGACACCGTCAGATCAGGTTTTGCTAAAGATCATGTCTAATTGGACGATGGTGATTTTTGGGCGACCTAAAGTGGTGCATATACCTAATTAAAGCGGCCCTAAGAAATCTATCACGTCATTGGCCACCGGACAAGACTCAAGAAGGAGAGGAGAGAAGAACGGAGCCGAGAGGTATGACCTGATCATTCTGAGAGTCACATAAGACATTTTCCACTGTCAGAAGGCTGTAGAACGTTCACCCCGCCTCAAGGAATGCCATGATCTCCTCCGTTCAGCAGTTTACATCACATCTATTCACGTTTCCCTATGTTTTCCCTTTCTCTCATCATGTTTTTCATTGAGATGAACATGTGGGGCTAATCCCCTTTATCTTTAGGACCGGGAGTAGCCCAGGTAATCGTTGTACGATACTTTTTACATAGTTTATCATAATTTGTCTCTTAAATCCGTGGCATGATGTTGTTTTCTCAATTATATCATTATGATTGATCACCCTAATGATAATCTAATACCTTTAATTACTTTGAAAGAAGAATTAATGGTTGAAAAGAGACGGATATCACATTAACTAATAAATCCTTTGAATAAGGTGATGTACAGTTAATGGTGGAAATCCAGAGTGTGATCTTCATGCACCTAATTTAGGGTATAGGTTACTACTACTGTGGAACCGACCTAGATTTAGGTAGTGAATTATATCGCGACAGCGAACAATTGTGACTACAGGCAACTACCCGGAATAGGATACGAATTAGGATAATTGTGTAGGAATGAGTACAACGAGAACTTGTGGTGAAACCGCAATCCTAAAGATTCCATCTTTAATTGACTAAACCAACCATTTAATCCATTGTTTTTCTTTCTTTTATTTTTCTTTTCTTTTTCAATCAACTCACAAACTATTTTAATCGGTCTAGCTGATCGCGAACAGTTAGTAGTAGTCTACCGAAAATCTATTCCCTGAGTTCGACTCAGGTCTCACAAAGGCCTATATTACTTTGGCACGTGCACTTGCATTTTACGCACGGTAAATTCGTGTCAAGTTTTTGGTGCCATTGTCGGGGAACAGTGATTTTCGGCACTACGAGGGCTGCAAGCGACCACTCTATGCCACATTTTTTTATTTTTAAATTCTCGAAATTAATCATCTATCTTCTATAATCCGTACTCGTCTAGCATTGTGCGTAATTAAATTTATTATTGTGCAGGTACTAGTGCATGGTGAGTACGTGTAGCACTGACTACGACGAGAACGACACCCAAAATCAACTCGAGAATGAGAATTCAAATTTTGAACCCGAAGCAATGGTTGAGGAACAAATAATTTGGGAGAAAATAAAGGTGTCGTCCTCTTCTGCATCTAAGGGGCCAATTAAGAAGCAGGCCATCAACATTCCTAACTACAAAATTGACCCAGGCCTAATCAATTTGGTCAAGTCTAATGCATTTCACGGGCTCAAAAATGAAGATCTGATGACCCACATAAGCCAGTTCATGGAGAACTGTGATATGGTCAAGAAAGATCAGTTTCCACAAGATATGCTTTACTTGACATTATTTCCTAGTTCTTTAGCGGGAAATGCTCGAGAATGGCTGCATAATCTGGATGATGTGTATGTGGAATCTTGGGACCATATGGTTGAAGTTTTGTTCAAAAGATTTTTCCCGCCTCAAAAGACAAATGATCTCATAAGAAAAATCCATAACTTCAGTCAGAAAGTTGGTGAAACATATTCTGAGACATGGGAGAGATTCCAGATAATGTTGCAGAGATGCCCACATCATGGGATGGACAAAGAAAAGCAGATCAAGATTTTCTATTTTGCTCTTTCTGAGCATGATAGAAGCAATCTAGATTCAGCAGGCTCGGGGTTCTTCCTAAATAACACTGATACAAGGTGTTGGGAAATTCTGAAAAACATGGCTAAAAAGTAGTCATGGGGTGATAGAGATGCACCAGAACAAGTTAAGGTTACGGGAGATGCCAAATCCATCAAAGAACTCAATGAAAAGATGGATCTAATTGCTAAAAGGCTACTTGCACAAGAGGAGGAAACTAATGAAGAAGCGCAAGTCAAATACATGCGTCAACAACAAGGGTACAAAAATAATGATTACTCTTGGAGGAAAGACAAAAAGTTTTCATGGAAAGATCTAAATAATTTTTTGCAGGATCTGGATGCCAAGACACAGCCCACGATAGAGGAAAAGAGAAATGAGATGCTCAATCAGGTGATAAAGTAGAATCAAGAGCTAATGAGTACATTTGGACAACAAATCAAGCAACAAGGAGAGTTTATGAATCAGTTTGGGCAAACTCTACAAAGTCATGGGGCCCAAATGCGGACTCTTGAGACATCCATAGCACAGATGGAAGCTGAAATAGCAAGTCTGAAGAAACCAACACAACATGGTTTTCTGGGAAATACGAACGTTCCAGGAGAGAATCAACAATCCAAAGCAATTCTATTGAGGAGTGGAAAGAAGACTTTAAACTCTAAGGCTGATGAACCAAGCATAACACAGCCAGAAGCAATGGGTGAGGCCACAGAGGATGTCACAGCCACAGAGATAGTGGATGATGTTGCAGAAAAGGTCATAGAAGAGCCCATCCTAGAAGTAGAAATTGTTCAAGAGACTGAGAAGAGGACGTCATATGTGCCACCACACCAGAGGGAACAGGTTGTCCCCATCCCTTACCCCAACAGCCTCAAAACTAAGAAAGTGGATACACAGATTAAGAAATTTTTAGATAGCTTTTGGAAACTTTCTATTAACATTCCTTTGTTGGAGGCGATTGAGCAGATACCCTGTTATGGTAAGTTTCTAAAGGATGTAATTATCAAGAAGAGGAAGATTCCTGATATTGGGGTGGTAGTTCTTAAAGAGCAGGTTAGCATCTTCATTTTGGGCACATTGCCACCAAAGTGACAAGATCCGGGCTGCTTCAATATTTCATGTTACATTGGCAAGGTGAAATTTGGCAAAGCATTGTGCGATTCCGGGGTAAGTATAAACTTGATGCCCCTATCTACTTTTAAGAAGCTGGCACTCAAAGAATCTAGACAAAGCAACATGACGATTCAACTCACAGATAATTCTATGGTTAGGCCATATGGAATTTGTGAGGATGTCTTGGTGAAAGTTGACAGATTTGTATTTCCATCCAATTTTGTAGTTATGGAGATGCAAGATGAACAAGGTAATGAGTTGCTCTAAGGAAGACCCTTTCAGGCTATCGTTGATATGATATTGGAAATGGGTAGAGGTCGTCTAACGTTGGGTATAGAAGATGACAGATTTGAGATGGTCATGCCACCAAGTACAAAACAATCACAGGCAAAGGAGCAATGTCGTATGGTGAAGCACTTTGATAAGAACATTTCTCTTTGTTTAGGGAAGCCATTTCTGGATATGGCTCATGTGATGACTAAGGTAGACAAGGGGACACTGTACATGGATATCATGGAACAAACAAAAGTTGTGTCTCTTTGCAAAGCCGTGGGTTATCCAAACAATGAAGAGGAAGAAATATCTCTATCTACTGAGGATGATGCTATAGCAGTGTTGATGATAGACTCATATCCAAAATTGCCCCTTGAGGCATGCCTATTCAATGTCAGGGATGATTGGATGAGAAACACATCTTTATGAGAATGTGTAAAGATGCTTCAAGTGCTTCCTTGCTATTATGCCAAGCACTATGAGGATCTAGAGACGCTACCACCACTACTTCAATCTTCGTTGGTCAGCCCCCCGAATCTCGAGTTGAAGCCACTACCCCCTCATTTGAAGTATGCTTTCTTAACGGATGATGACAAGCTCTCGGTGACCATCTCGGCTTGTTTGAGTGTCAAGGAGGAATAACCGTTGATGATCGTGCTAAGGAACCACCATGGTGCATTCGGGTGGTCAGTCTCTGATATTAAGGGGATCTCCCCTACTCTTTGTCAACAAAAGATTCAACTCGAGGAAGGAGCCAAGCCGGTGATTCTGCCACAACGTCGACTCAACCCGAGCTTGATGGAGGTCGTCAAGAAGGATGTGATTAAGCTCCTTTCTATGGGAATCATCTATGTCATTTTAGACTCGACGTGGGTAAGCCCAACACAGGTAGTCCCTAAGAAAGGGGGAATTAGTGTTACTCAAAATCTGCTAAATGAACCTGCCACTACCCAATTGATAAATGGGTGGCGAGTGTGCATTGATTACCGTCGCCTCAATTCTGCCACTTTAAAAGACCATCTTCCTCTCCCATTTATTGATCAGATTTTAGAGCGGCTAGTGGGCCGCTCTCATTTTTGCTTTTTGGACGGTTATTCTGGCTATAATCAAATTTCTATAGACCTGAAGGATCAAGAGAAGTCTGCCTTCACTTGTCCTTATGGGACTTTTGCATATCGACGCATGTCGTTTGGGTTATGCAACACAACGACCACTTTTCTATGTGGTATGTGTTGGGTTTTAGGGGAGACAGAGAAGGCAGTGGAAACAAAAAAAAAATTTCTCCCCAAACCCATACCGAGGAAACGCGTCAACGTCTATATAATAGGAAAGGATGGTTTGCGGAATCATACCTTGTCCCGAGGCTTGCTCGGTGACAATACCTCGTGCAATGCGCGGTCTTCAACTCCGGACTTCGACGGTGTCTGTGCAGCTCCCGGTCGCACCGGGACTGACAACTCCTACTCGAACCGGACTGTCGGATGACAGTTGTCCTCCTAAGCGGCAGTGTCCTCCCGCCTCTGTAGTAGTCCACACGGACTACCTGGAACTCCACACTCCTTGTCCCACAAGGAAGTGGAAGGAGTCGCACCCTCCTGTTGACGTACTAGTCGCCAACACGCTCTCCTGCCTCCTGTTGCAACTGCAGTTGTCCTTCCCTTGCTGCACCTCCCTTTTGCGGGAAGCACTTGCTCGGGCTCTCTCACGGTTACCAAAACCAGAGAGAACGACAACTTGCAGAGCAACTGGTTGCACTGAGCTGTTCTTTGAGAAGCCCCTAATACCCCTATATATATAGGAGAGTCATGGGACAGGGTTCTCCATCCCGGGCAATGCGGGACTAAAAAGCAGGAGTAGAAGGGTTCGGGATTTTCCACAAAAAGCAACCACCTCGCAACCTGAACTGATCGGTTCACTGCTGAACCAATCGGTTCGGCCATTGAGCCGATCGGTTGGACCTGAGCCGACCGTTTGGGGCACTCCAACCGATCGGTTGGTGCCCTGAACCGATCGGTTCATGGTCCTAATCTGGCTCAAAAAAGACTTTCTTTGTTTCTTTCCCAATTGGTATCGAATACCAATATTATTCCCAATCGAATTGAGCAATTTGAAACCAAAGGAAAATTCTTGCCGACATGACTTTTCCCAACTGGTCGGTTGCACCAGTTGAGCCGATCGGTTCAACCCTTGAACCGGTGGTTTCAACCTGGGTATGAGTCGATCGGCCTGGACACTCCAGCCGACCGGTTCAGCAACCTCAGCCGACCGGTTCATCACATGAACCGATCAGTTGGGAGCACATGTTGGGCAAAATCAGTCAATTGTGATTTCAATCAATCTGATACTCCAATCAATGCGTCCAACACCTTGAACCATATGATATTGAGCCATCGACTAATTGAGTGTTTAATTGAACTACCAAACTCTTTTAGTAATCAATCTAAACATTTCTTTGTGGACAAAACTCCTCTTCCATGTTAAATCCTATGTGTGTGACCCTGCAGGTCCATTTCACGTTGGCAGTGAAAGTTCATAACACTTATGACTTCACAAGCAAAGAGCGGTGCCTAGTCACACATCAGTGCTACCCAAGTGAAAGTAGAAAGTTGGAGAACAACTTTCATCCTACAATCTGTGAATGGTGTTACAGTGAATGTATAATTCCTTTGTCACTGATATCTCGAATGAACTCGAGGCATGGTACAGTCATCCTGTCAACGTTCATTCACTTCCTTGATCTCAGAGTAGACTGGAAGAGATATGTATGCCATCAGTATCACATACTGATTCACACATGCGTGCTCGCCTTTCTCAATCCTACTCATCAAGTGGCCATGGATATCATACTCCCTCAGGAGGGACAAATCCCATATCTATCACTCACCCCTCAAAAGCCCCATGTGTCAAAGCCACCCAATCATCACCTTTATAACAACCCATGTTTCAGGACTGCGTTTGATGATGTCAAAGTGTTCCCAATGACATGTGTTGAGTGTAGTGATTTCAGGTCTAAGAATCACACTCACCACCATCACTGTGAGTACTGAATGTGACTACCATCTCATGGTTCCATGTGTCAAACTCACGGTGGGTCTGTCCGGTACACTTGTTCTCTAACAAGTACCTATGTGTTTGGTTTGATATCTCTATATCATGACTAATGAGATTATGTCATCAACCAACACCACAATCTAGTCTTGTGTGTCATTGTTGTCTATCTACCTTCCACAATGACATCCGAGTAGGGACATAACAAGAATGTACAAACTCTTAGCATCCGTATGATCTCATCGTTCAGGTCCTTAACCTGAAAGCATACGTCATTGAGTTCTGTCATTCTTTAGACATTTAATCTGTTCTATCACTATCTCATATGACTGAACCAGAAAGAATTGGAAGCTTGCCTTTGATGTTTATCAAATCAATCTTAATGTATCCCACCAATCATCCCATGATTGGCTCTCAGGGCATCCATTCCAACAGTATGCTTGCTATATTTTATGATATGGTTGAGCGCTTTTTAGAGGTTTTCATGGACAATTTTTCCGTCTACGGTGCGTCGTTTGATGAGTGCTTATATAATTTGGATAAAACGTTACAAAGATGTGAGGAAACACATTTAGTCCTTAATTGGGAAAAGTGTCATATGATGGTTAGTGAAGGAATTGTTCTTGGACACAAGGTGTCCAGCAAAGGACTGGAGGTGGATCCAGTCAAGATTGAGTTTATTTCCAAACTACCTCCACCAAATTCAGTGAAAGGGGTGAGGAGTTTTCTTGGTCATGTAGGGTTTTATCGCCGTTTCATTAAGGATTTCTCTAAAATCTCTAAATCGTTGTCTGAATTACTTGAGAAGGATGTCGTGTTTGATTTCAATGAGAAATGCATACATGCCTTTAATGTCCTTAAAGAGAAATTAATTTCTGCACTGGTTGTCCAAACACCGTATTGGACTAAGCCCTATGAGCTTATGTGTGATGCGTCGGATTTTGTTGTAGGGGCTGTTCTTGAGTAGCGTTTTGAGAATAAACCCGTAGTGATTTTCTTTGCATCTAAAACTTTAAATGATGCACAACTTAATTATACCACCACTAAAAAAGAACTACTTGTCATGGTTTTCGCATTTGAAAAATTTAGGCAATATTTAGTGGGGTCAAAAGTTGTGGTTTGGACGGACCACGCTGCCATCAAATACTTAATGGAAAAGAAAGATACCAAGCCTAGATTGATTAGGTGGATCTTACTCTTGCAAGAGTTTGACATCAAAATTAAATATAAGGTGGGCATTGAAAATGTGGTTGCGGATCACTTATCTCGGTTAGAGCGGGTAGATGAGAGAGATATCAATATACCCATTACCGAGACGTTTCCCGATGAGCAAATACATTCAATAAAATCTAAGGATCTGTGGTTTTCGAATATTGTGAATTATCTTGTATGTAAGGAAATATCAGATGATTGGACTTATCAAGAAAAGAAGAGATTTTTCCATTCTTTAAGATATTATTTTTGGGATGACCCAATTTTGTTGAGACAGTATAGGGATGGCATCTTACGCAGGTGTGTACCAGAAGGTGAATATGATAGTGTGCTCAGTCACTGTCATACACTACCCACTGGCAGTCATCATGCAAGCACAAGGACAGCGGCCAAAGTGTTGGAGAGTGGCCTTTATTGGCCTACACTCTTTCGGGACGCCTATGACTATGTGAGAAGATGTGATTCATGTCAAAGGGTGGGTATCATCTCAAGGCGGTAAGAGATGCCCCTCAACATGTTTCAAGAGGTTGAGGTATTTGATTTATGGGGCATCGATTTCATGGGACCATTTGTGTCCTCAAATTCCAACTTATATATTTTGCTTGCCGTTGATTATGTGTCGAAGTGGGTAGAGGCAATACCCACAAGGACTAATGACATTGCGGTAGTGTGCAAGTTTGTGAAGGAAAATATTTTTTGCAGGTTTGGTGTGCCATGGATGATTATAAGTGATGGAGGCACCCACTTCACAAACAAGAAATTTTCTACAATATTGAGTAAATATGGGGCCAAACACAATGTTGGTACCCCGTATCACCCACAGACGCAAGGCCAGGTTGAGGTTTCCAATCGAGAGATCAAGAAGATATTGGAACGCACAGTGGCATCTTCTAGGAAGAATTGGAGTGCACTTCTACCGGATTCTTTATGGGCATATAGGACCGTCTTTAAAACACCTATAGGCACTACACCTTTTAGGCTGGTTTATGGGTGGGCTTGTCATCTGCCGGTCGAGTTAGAGCACAAAGCGCATTGGGCATTACGAAAGCTTAATATGAGCTATGATGATGTAGGAAAGAAGAGAATGCTAGAGCTCAATGAGTTAGATGAGCTTAGGATGAATGCTTATGAGAACCAGAGGATCTATAAAGAATGGACAAAGCAACTCCATGACCACCACATTTAAATGCGCATTTTCAAAAAGGGTGATCGCGTGTTATTGTTCAACTCGAGATTAAAGTTGCATCACGGGAAACTGAAATCCCGGTGGAGTGGACCTTTTATGGTGGAAGATGTCCGACCACATGGTGCTATTATGTTGAGAGATGGATAGCTAACGTTCTTAGTGAATGGTCAAAGATTGAAGATCTACAATGGGGAGGATTACACAAGAAAGGTGCATGAGGTTAAACTCATGGCACTTAAGGAAGAATGATGAGCTTGATTGTGTCTAGCCTAAGATGTGAAAGTAGGGCGCTTGTTGGGAGGCAACCCAACCATCGGTAGTTTACATTTTTATAATTGCTTTATTTTCTATCATATTTTCAAGTTAGTTTTGATTTATTTCGTTTTTAGTGTAAAAATGATACCCTAATAAGTTTGCTCAGTGTGCAATACTATTTAAAAGTCGATACCATCGACCACAATGTCAATGGTAGCGATGTGGGTGCAGGCAAGAGGCTACAAAAAATTTTCTGAGTTGATACCATCGACGGCCTCATCGATGGTATCGACCTACCATCAACGACATCAGAAAAAAAGAGTGTCGGGTTGATAGTATCAACCAAGAAGTCGATGCTCGCGAGATCCCTGAAGATTTTTAGAGAAATCCATCTCAGTAAAGTCGATACCATCGACATCTCTGTCGATGGTATCGAAACGACAACAATGAGGAAGCGGCGCCCGGGCCTCACGAGGGTAATTGAAACATAAAGGGTCAATACCATCGACCACCTATCGATGGTATCGACGTGACACGTCATTGATCCGTGAGAAGATATCAATGGATCCCGCCAAATCAAGAAGTCGATCCGTGGGATGGGTCGATACCATCGACACATTTCGATAGTATTGACACGTCATCAATCCAGGCCCTCACATCCAGCCATCAAAGACTGTCGATAGCAGCGAATACTCAGATTGTGCTACAGGTGTCGATACCATCGACACCTCATCATTGGTATCGACGAGTCAACAGTGGCGGCGATCTCAGCTATAAAAGGAGGGGTTGAATTCATTTTCTCTTCACACCTTCAGACCTTCCCCTTTCCTACTTGCTCTTAAGCACTTGTGAGCAACCGGAGGTCTTCACCGAGCATATAGAAAGTGAGAAATCTTCCTCGAGCTCTTCATCGACTGCAGGGATCATCTTCTCTGACCTTCACCGAGCTCTTCTTCATTATCTTTTTCTATTCAAAATGGTGAGGACAACAGGAGCTTCTTCCTCATGGGCCGCTCCCATGGAGATTGACACATTCGTGCCACAACCCTTGGGATCTATTCCCCATCCGAGGATAGCCCACCCCTCGGCAGATGTGAAGAAAATCTTTGACGAGTTGATGAAGCATCCAATAGAGCCTACCTGATATGTTGATCGGGCTATGATCCGGGACCTTGAGTTAAGGACAACCTCAACAATGTCCTCCTTGGCCAAGTTGGGAGGAGGGTATCATCATGGGAGAAAGAAATTCCTTACCACGTTGAGGGTCATCCTTTCTTTGGTGAATGGCCGACTTATAAGGAGATCATGGCAGAGTTCATGGCCTCCCTCAACATCTATGTTGTGCCCAATGATCTTATCTCCACTGATTGTGAGTGGATCAGAGGCCGCGTTACCTTTCGTTTGTTCAACCGCAACTATAATATTACGCTTGAACAATTCAACTCGATCTACAACTGGTGGCACTCACCTGAGTAGTATCGATGATCGAATAATCAGGCCGATTATGATGTGATGTTTGCAGCGTTGGTAACCACTCCGACGGGGAAATCTATTAGCTATCACAATGCAGCAGTGGCCGACTTCGAGCACCCATTCGTGCGGGTTTTACACCGTATTCTTTGCATCACCTTCTTTACTCGAGGTGAGCTTTCTTTGAGCAAATTTTAGGAGATGGATTTATTTTTCCTCTACAAGTTCCTAAAGAGGGAACAATTAAACTGGGATGCATTTTTCTTGACGCGTGTGATGACCGTGAAAAGGAGTACCAGAAGAGCCCCTATTCATTTTGGGGGACTTATCACGCCACTGGCCCTTTACCTTGGGCTAGACCTGTCATCACTTCCTCCACTAGTTAGCAAAAATCTGGTGAATCTTGCTCATTTTCACCGCTCCAACCTTCTGACAGTTTGTGACGACGTGGTCTATGCGCATTGCCACGTCAATAAGGAGTATCAGGAGTGTGCACTCCCATACCCTATCTTCAACATCCAAGGGGCCCAACACTTCAGGTGACCCATTATTGCAATTGACGATTCTGTAAGTGAAGAATACATGGGTAACAATGACGACGGCAATGAGAATGAGGAGGAAGAGGAGACTTTCACTCCTCTTTGCCACGAGTGGCACCGAGGAAGCGGCCATGCTTCTACCCAGGTGCATCATCATCTTCACAGCCTCTGCCACCACAACCCTCTTAGGAAGGAGAGGATGTCTATTCAATGTAGGGAATGTACAGCATGCTCAAGAGCATCCAGGAGACACAGCAGCAGCACACTACCTCCTTCACTGATATCCAGGATACCACAAATCGGTTGTATGTGAATCAACAAGCCATCTTTGAGAATGAACGTCAGTTGTTCGCCAATCAACAACAGGTCTACGACTGGTTGGGGAGGATCAAGCAGCAGCAACAACCATTTTATGATCATTACTGGAGTCAAGGCTACTTCGGGGGCTACCAACAGCCACCACCGATGCCCCCATATGATCTAAATTCCCAGGGGCAATATCCATCTTGGGATCCCACCGCCCCACAGTACCCACCACTAGAGAAGTAAACGGTATCACTGTTCCACCTGCTGAGATTGTTTTTGACTATGAGGCCTTAGTCGAATTCAAGCTTGGGGGGGGAGATGGAACAGTTTCTATCGTTTATTTCCTTTTCCTTTATTTTAGAAATTTTCTTAGTTTTAAGGATCCACATGCTATCTAGTGTATCCGTGGATGTCTAATGTTAATGTGTCATCTCAATATTTTTCACATGGGAGTTATGGGTACCATTATCTGAAATTAGAGCATAATTGAAAACTTTTCAAAGAATTTGCAAGTTGAATTTGCTTGAAATTGAACACTTAACCTATGAAAATAATTGAGTTTGTCAACTTTAAAACATAAGATCATAATTGTACATCCTTATGATTCAAGAAATGTGGATGGACATGGATGTTGAGCCTAAACTGACCAAACAGTAATGGGACTTTAATCGAAAGTGAGAGAAATAAACCCTTTGATTTATTATTACATAGGTCAGTAAAGAGGGAAATATAATCTATTCCAATGGTTTTGTACATTAGTCTTGTGATCTATCCATTTCATTTCATTCAATATCCACCATAAGAACTGGAAGCACTTATAGTTTTTCATCTCTTGATTGCATGACATGTAGATAGGATTTCATTGTAGCTAGATTTTGCATCTATGCATTCACACATTCTCAAGTGCATGTCATTATAGTTGTGTTTTGCATACTCTAGAGCATATAGGACCTTTGTGCCTTATTTCTTCTGGAAAATAAGAAAAATAGGAAAATTCTTCTATACCCTCTGAAAAGTAATGTGTAAGGCATCAATGATGTTACCTAAGTGGAAATAAGCCCCCAAAAAAATTAAATTAAAAAAATATATATGGTGAATGTTCTTATAGTCAATTGAAAAATGAGGGCTTGAAAAAAAAATGTAAGTGAAAAAAAGAGGGAGAAAAGAACTTGTTTCACCTGCATGTATACATAAAGAAAAAAAGAGGAATAAGCACATAATGTAGTTTTAGCAGTCATTCCATCTCATCTTGAGACGGAATGATAGTGCATGCACCATTCTACCTAAAATTTAGGCATTAGGTCATTTTCATACGCACATGCAGCATTTAGGTCATTTTATTGATTTTTCATGATAAAACTATTTGGTGCTTCTCTTTCTTCCACAGTCGCCCATTTCATCCACCCATTGCTCAAAATGGGAGGACACCCATGATTATCTCCTCATTATTGTATACTAGGAGATATGCTTCCATTTAGATGGTAGTTAGGACTTGAGCAACGTAGATAGGAGGTCACAAGATGCACTAAGTCTGAACTGGAGGAATTCATTATATCAACTGCTTTATTTGGTAGTGTTTGATGATCTTGGGGTGGACATTTCTTATGGGCGATCATTGTCACCTTTAGGGTAGTTATCATTTTGTGGTCAGTGAGGGTCGGCATGTGCATGACAGGTGGGAGTCATATTGAGCTATCTTTTATGCTAATATGTTCTTTAGTTGACTCTCGCAATTCTATTCTACAGTTTTGTGCTCGAGGATGAGCAATGTTCAAGCTTAGGGGAGTTTGATTTAGGGGTTTTGAGTAATTTTTATAGACTGGTTTTGCATATGTTTTATGTGTATTTTGATCATATTTGTGATTAATATCGCATGATTCACTACCTTTAGTCTATAATCTCATTTTGATTCAAATTTACCTTGTTTCCTTTTATTCTGTATAAAAGATCATATTTGTGGGATTTGATTAGTGTTCTTCTTTTCTTTTTAGGCAATTCAGATATATGCATCCTTCGATACCATTGATGCATGGTCGATACCATCAACCTGGTCACAGTGCATTACCGAAGAAGAGAAACCAGAAGTCGATACCATCGATGGGATTGTCGATGGTATCGAGCGAGCGTTAGCGAGCCAGATTTCCAGAGGTCGATACTATCGACCAGGAGTCGATACTATCAACTTCACCTTAGTAGAGGTAGGTTTAGTGTCATTTTCTACATACAAGTGACGCCTAAGGCGTCGATACCATCGACACACAGTCGATGGTATTGAGGCAACATCAGAGAGAACCCCAAAGAATCGTACAAGTGGCAGTGTCTTATGCAGGTAGATACCATTGACTCGCGTCAATGGTATTGACTCTGTCAGATCAAGTTTTTCTAAAGATCGTGTCTAATCAGACGGTGGTGATTTTTGGGCGACCTAAAGTGGTGCGTATACCTAATTAAGGTGGCCCTAAGCAATCTATCATGTCATTAGCCATCGGACAAGTCTCAAGAAGGAGAGGAGAGAAGAACGGAGCCGAGAGCTATGCCCCGATCATTATGAGAGCCGCAGAAGACGTTTTCCACTGCCAGAAGGTTGTAGAACATTCACCCCGTGCCAAGGAATGCCCAGATCTCCTCCGTTCAGGGGTTTACATCACATCTATTCAAGTTTCCCTATGTTTTCCCTTTCTCTCATCATGTTTTTCGTTGAGATGAATATGCGGGGCTAATCCCCTTAATATTTTGGACCGGGAGTAGCCCGGGTAATCGTTGTATGATACTTTTTACATAGTTTTTCATAATTTGTCTCTTAAATTTGTGGCATGATGTTGTTTTCTCAATTACATCATTATGACTGATCACCCTAATGATAATCCAATACCTTTAATTACTTTGAAAGAAAAATTAACGGTTGAAATGAGACGGATATCACATTAACTAATAAATCCTTTGAACAAGGCGATGTACATTTAATGGTGGAAACCCAGAGTGTGATCTTCATGCACCTAATTTTGGGTATAGGTTACTACTACCATGGAACCGACCTAGATTTAGGTAGTGAATTGTATCATGACAGCGAACAATTGTGACTACATGCCACTACCCGGAATACGAGACGAAATAGGATAATTGTGTACGAATGAGTACAATGAGAACCAGCAGTGAAACCACAATACTAAAGATTCCATCTTTAATTGATTAAACCAACCATTTAATCGATTGTTTTGCTTTCTTTTATTTTTCTTTTCTTTTTCAATCAACTCCCAAACAATTTTAATCGGTCTAGCTGATCGTGAACAGTTAGTAGTAGTCTACTCAAATCTATTCCCTGAGTTTGACTCAGGCCTCACAAAGGCCTATATTACTTTGGTGCGTGCACTTGCATTTTACGCACGGTAAGTTCGTGTCACCCTCTCATCTTTGGATGACCGTTCCTCGCCACTGCAAGAGCCTTAATCAATGTTGAAACAAGAACCTTGCTGCTCAGATTTGGAAAAGAAACCCTCGAGTTTAAAGTTTTTAAAAGTATGAGAAGACCGAGTATGCAAGAAGAAGACTACTTGATTGAATGCATAAAGCAGATGTCACTTCTCACACAAGAGGATTATGAACAAGAAGACCCCTTAGGAGTATCTCTAATTAATCCAAATGCAGCTAGTTCAGCTGACGAATAGGTGAAAAGTTCTGTTCTCGACCTCGATTCTGCTAATGAAGATCTCAAAGCCAAAATCGAAGAACTCAAAGCTATGAATGTTACTAAAGAAGCATGTGAAAAGCCACAAGATCCTGAAATGAAGCCCCTACTGAAAGGATTGAAATACTGTTTCTAGATGAACTCAAGGTCTGTCCCGTCATCATAAATTTAGATCTAACAGTGGAACAAGAAGACAAACTTTTGAAGGAATTGAAGGAAAGAAGAAAAGCAATCGGCTATAAGATGAGCGACCTCAGTGGGGTTAGTCAAGCGCTGTATATGCACAAAATCCCCATGATGGAAAATCACAAGCCAACTATTGAAAACCAAAGGAAACTTAATCCAAATATGAAAGAAGTTGTCTGACTTGAAGTTATAAAGTTTCTCAAGATAGGTATTATCTATGCGATCTCCGATTCACCATGGGTAAGCCCCATACATGTGGTCCCGAAGAAAGGTGTAACTACTGTGATATGAAATGAAAATGATGAACTCATCCCCACTCGAACGATTACAAGGTGGGGGATGTGCATTTATTATAGAAAGTTAAACAACGCAACTCGTAAGGATCATTTCCCAATGCCTTTTCTTGATCAAGTATTAGAAAGGTTGGCTCATCAAGAATATTTTTGTTATCTCGATAGTTACTCGTGATTCTATTAAATACCCATACATCCAGATGACCAAGAGAAAACCACTTTCACCTACCCATTCAGAACATATGCATTTAGAAGAATGTCATTCAGCCTCTATAATACACCTACAGCCTTCCAGTGTTGCATGGCTTTCATATTTGTTTGTCTCACTGAAACAATCATGGAAGTTTTTATGGATGATTTTTCTGTGTATGAAGATTTATTCGACTCATGCCTAAAACACCTCTCCCTTGTCCTCAAACGGTGTGAAGAAGCAACTTGTGTTAAATTGGGAGAAGTGTCACTTTATGGTAAAGGAAGGCATTGTCCTCGACCATAGGGTCAGTAATCAAGGAATTGAAGTAGACAAGGCCAAGATTGAAGTAATTTCCAAGCTCTCTATCCTAACGAATGTAAAGGAGGTTCATGCATTCCTAGGTCATGCGGGCTTTTACCGATGGTTTATAAAGGATTTCTCAAAAATAACCAAGTCAATGACAAATTTGCTACTAAAGGATGCTGAGCTCAATTTTGATGGAGAATGTGTCAAAAGTTTCAAGAACCTAAAGCTTGCTCTTACAACAACACCCATCATCAGAGCTCCCGATTGGGATCACCCATTTGAAATCATGTGTGATGCCAGTGATTATGATGTGAGTGTTGTTCTAGGATAGTGTATAGAGAAGAGATAATATGTGATCTACTATGCATCGAAGACCCTCGATGAAGCTTAGAGGAATTATGCAACGACCAAGAAAGAATTTCTTGCGGTCGTATATGCCTTTGAAAAGTTCAGATCCTACCTCATTGGTTCAAAAGTCATTGTCTACATGGATCATGCCGCTATATGTTACCTCTTGGAAAAGAAAGATGCTAAACCTAGGTTAATTAAATGGATTCTCCTCTTACAAGAGTTTGATTTGGAGATAATAGACAAGAAAGATATAGATAATGTCATGGAAGACCACCTCAGTTGTATCCACACCCTGGAAACCAAGAAGATACCCATCAACGAATATCTTCTAGACAACCAGCTTATGAAAGTTTTTTAAGCTATCCCTTGGTACACAGACTTTGTGAACTACCTGGATGCGAGTTTCATTCACCCCGAATGCACTGGAAATGCACTGAAGAAATTCCAGCATGATGTGAAGCAATATCAATGGGATGAGTCATACCTCTTCAAGCTCTATGCTGATGGCCTATACAAACAATGTATCACTAAAGAAGAAGCTCAACTTATTGTGGAGCAATGTCACTCAGCGCCAGTCGGAGGCCATATGAGCCCTAAGAATATCTTTTATCCAACCATATCCAAAGATTCCTACAACTTTGTTTTATCATGTGACAAGTGCCAGAGAATGGGTAACATAACCAAAAGAGATGAGATGCCACTAAACTTGTAGCAAGAACTTGAGATATTTGATGTTTGGGGTGTGGACTACATGGGTCCATTCCCATCTTCTCATGGATTTTCCCACATCCTAGTGGTGGTGGATTACATCTCAAAATGGGTCGAAGCAATACCAATCGTCACTAGTGATTCCAAACCTATCATCAAAATGTTCAAAGATATCATTTTCCCCCGATTTGGAGTCCCACGGACTGTGATTTCCGACGAAGGTTCTCATTTTCTGGAAAGAAGCTTTGAAGCATTGCTGAGGAAATATGGTGTAACTCACAAGGTGGCCTCACCCTACCATCCACAAACTACTGGATAGGTAGAGGTTTCTAACCGTCAACTTAAGCCTATTTTGGAAAAGTCTATAGGCTGCAATCGGAAAGATTGGTCTGTAAAAATCAATGACGCCTTGTGGGCCTACCGAACTGCTTTTAAAACTCCCCTTAGGACTACACCTTTTCTACTAATCTATGGAAAGTCATGCCACCTGCTGGTAGAATTGGAACACAAGGCATGGTGGGCAATAAAACAACTAAATTTTGATATGAAAGAAGCAGACCAAGCCAGGATTCTGCAACTCCAGGAGCTAGAAGAACTCTGAATGACAGCTTATGAGAATGCTAGAATCTATCAAGAATGCACAAAGTTGTGGCACGATGGTCATCTCAAGAGGAAGGACATTCAAGTGGGAGACCAAGTTCTTCTGTTCAACTCAAGACTAAGGTTATTCCTAGGAAAACTCCATTCCCATTGGTCAAGACCTTACATCGTCAAGAGCATCTCCCCACATGGTGCTTTTTCTTTATGGAGTGAAAAGTTAGGTGAATTTGTGGCAAATGGTCAACGACTGAAGAGATATTTCACCTCAGCTGACACAGGCACCGAAGCAGTATTGGAACTCACCAATCCAATGTACCCATCATGAAAGTTGAAGAAACCAAGTCGAGCCATCAACATACAACAAAGGCGCTTGTCAGGAGGCAACCTGATCGATAAATTCATATTTAGTTTCAATTTTGAATTAGAAATTTTGCTTAATTTTGTTTTTACTTTTTAGATAATTTTGCACCAAATAAAAATGGCATCGTGAGATGCTGTCTTGAGTTTTGAATGGTCTTTATGTTTGAGATTTTCAGATGGAGGACGCACGCTAATTGGAACGCAACCACATATGGTTGTCCAACCGACACGAAATCTCCCCTCCATCTTGGATTTAGAGTTTTCTCGGGATGAGAAAATTTCTAAGTTTAGGGTGGAGGGTGGGTGGTACGTATCTTACTTTTCACCTTCACCCATCTAATTCAGACTTAAAGTTTTGACCAAAATTTCAAAATTTTCAAAAATTTTAAAGTTTTCCAAAGAAATTTGAATAGATAGTGGATGAAGTTTTGACACTTTTCATTTCAATCTCTATGCATTTTGTATCATTATACCCCCTTATTCAAAGAAGATCCTCAAAAGGACCCTCTTCTGAAAACTAGGCTTTTGATTGAAATCATTTTGTGAAGCTTATGAATCCTAACATCATGATCTTTATGTAAAAATGGCAAGCGTATATCGAACTGATAGGGATCAAACACGTCGTGCTTCCTAACTGACTAGTGGAACAACAACATGGAATCCCCATCGGATCCTCATCAAATCATTATTTGAGCAGATTATGATAAAGAGAATAACCCAGTGCAGGAAACTGTAAATCAAGTTGGATTCTGATTTGAACTCTCTTCTACACTTCTTCTATCATTTTTGTTCCCCTCCATCCATAAAAAAGAAACAAAAATAGCCAAAATGGTGCCAAACCCTAAGTTTGGGGTGGCACGCCACTTCCCTCTATATCCACTTCTTCCATACCCCTCACAAATTAATAGGGGCATACCACCAAGAAAAGATGCCAAAGCGCACACACAAAAATGCAATCTCGAGTCGAATAGTGAAGAGATTCGCACACAAAAATGCAATAAATGAAATTGTGAATAATATAATAAAAATCTCGAGTCTAATAGAGGAGATATTTATTTCTTCCTTCCATACCACCCTCCACTCCCTTTTCTACATAATGGCACAATAAATGCTTGCACTACCCTGAAATACACCAGTGTCAGATAAGATGCACACTTGTTGTTCTGCGGGTATCTCTAGACTCTTATGAAACTTTTTGACATGCTTGTTGTTGGAAAAAGTGAGGAGGAAGTGAAGTTGGAAAGCAAACTCAAGAATGAAGATATGGTAAGATGTGTTTAGTGGTCTCATGAAGTTAAGATGCTTAGCCATACTGAGTAGAAAAGAAAAAATTAAGATGTGAAGAGGAGGTAATCACATGATCAGAAAGTATTCATTTGGTGACTATTTCAGATTTTGTGTTACTCGAGGATGAGCAACATTTAAGTTCGGGGTATTCTAATGAATGCATATTCATCATGATTTTCATTCGCCTTTTTGGGACCAATTTGATTCAATACTTTCGATTTCATCTCCTTAATCTAACAAAATGCAAGATTTCTTAACTAATTCAATTATCAAGATTATTAACCAAATTTATATTGATTTTATGCAGGTCTTGACCAGGTTCAACCATCGTATGGAATTCGCTCGAGATCCTCTCAACTTTGGTCTTGACCAATCGGTCTTGACCAAACGGTTTTCTCTAACGGTCTACACATGTAGTTTTGACCTCTCGGTCTTAGACATTCACCTAAATAGTCTCAAGACCATTTGAGCCCATACGGTTTCAAGACTGCATGAGCCCAAACGGTCTCAAGACCATATGACGCCTAACGGTTTCAAAACTATTTGGACTAAGGACCATTTGGATGTTGAAGACCGTTTGAAAGCCATCGGTCCTCAAGACCGTTTGGACGATGAAGACCGTTTGGACATTCAAGCAAAGACCGATCAAGACCAAAACAATTTGGAGGTCATCGGTCCCCATGACCGTTTGGAGACAGAAACCGTTCGATCTCAAGACCGATTTGATCCCATCAGTCTTTAAGATGGTTTGCGTCTCCAAAACCGTTCAGTGCAGACCGATTTCTGAAAACCACTTGGATCTGTTCAGTTTGCAAGACCGTTTGGCCAGCTACCACCGAAGATCGATTGACGTAAACCGTTTTGAGGCAAAGTTCCAGGACCGTATGAAGACATAACCCTGGACCAATTTGGACGCCATACGATTTCAATACCGTTTGGCACCATACAGTCTTAAGACCGATAGACGCCAAGATCATTTTGATGTCAAATGGTCTCCAAGACCGTTTTGATGTCAAACAGTCTCCAAGATCGTTTGCTCCAAACTGTTTGGAGCGAACTCACAGCAAAAACATGAGGACCTGACCATTGCCTATAAATAGAACGGAAATGGTCCTCATTTGGGCATCGATTCCAGGGCGCCAAGAGGATGCTTGAGCAAAGATCAGTCTCCCTTCCACACCGCCACCACTCCTCCATCTTCACGCCATTGTCAAGCCACCCACACATCCTCTCACTGCGAGTAAGGAGATCGAGAAGAGAAAGAAGGTAGAGAAGAAGGTATGCCCAGCCTACCTTGGTGGTTCTTCCTCCTCATCCAGATCTACCCCGTCACGACGTAGAAGACCGCATCATCTTCACCGAGTTGTGACTACCTTCTACATCATGCTCATGGCCAAACCTTCCTTCTCTCTTGTTCTTATTGTTTCTCGCATCATGAGTAAGTAGTCACCTTTCACTGGGGTCTGGGGACTAGCCTCGCTGCTCATGCTTTCATGTCTTTTCATTTAAACATTCCAAGGTAATGTATACAACTTTCAATTTCGTTGTTATTCGATAATGTTTGTAGTGTGATTACCTGCTTGCTTTCATCTTATTCTTCCCTATGTTATGAGAACTTCTGTATGTAGGGTAGAATGTCAATTAATGAGGTAGACTCTCAAACTCGAAATAGAATGAGATTCCTTGAGGTTGTAAGTGTATGATCCATGAGGGGACGAGCCATCTAGCCTACGGTGACGCTTCTATGGCCTAAACATCCCTTAGGGAGAGCCACAACCTAAATTGGATTTTGTATCTTCTTTATTAATCGTCGATGTTTTCTTGTAGATTAATCACATGCTCACTTGTCGATTAGCGCGGTTGACTCCCTAACTAGAAATAGAACATGATTCTTTGAGGTCATAAGTGTATGATCCGTGAGGGGATGAGCCATCTATCATGGGGTGACGCTTTTGTGTTCTAAACATCCCTTAGGGAGGACCTCAGCCTCAGTTGGTTGTTTTATCTTCAGAACTGTGAGTGCATGATCTGGATGGTGATGAGAAATCTAATGCCTAAGGGGATGCTTACGCGGGCCTAAACATCCCTTAGGGATGGTTTGTAGCAGTTCCATTTGGATAGTTAGGTTCTTTCCTAGATGTTTGATGTTTGGATGTGTTTGCATGTGTAGTGGTGGTGAAACCTGAGACCATCCCAGTGATTCCATATCATTAATCTAGGACAAACTTTAATTCTGCTCTTTTACTTTCTTGCAATTAGTTTAATCAACCACAACCCAATCAATCATTCTAAATATTAGTCTTACTTGTGCTAGATTCGACTGACAAAGATTCTTTAAAATGTTGTCATTTGGGATTCGATCCTTAACTATACAGCGATAAGACTCATCCTCTTGCGGGTGGTATTATTGCACAAGATTTTGGTAAAAACTCGGGGATTTCAACCCCGAGTGAGTTTGTAGTGCGATAATATTCCACATCACTCCTCTAAGGAGTTATAGGAATTTCTATCATCATAACTATTCATATGAAAAGAAGTATCTATCCAATCCTCCTCTACTTAGCTTTAGTGCCTTCAGGTAATTCCATCAAGTTTATCATGTCTTGTTATCTTCTTATCTTACATGCCTAAATGACATGAAACAAAAACATGGATCAATACATTTCTATACTATGTACGTGGGTGCATATAAAAGTGTGCAAGTATGCTAACAACATGTAATCAATCAATTATTTGCAAATAAGAACTGGAAATTTCATTGCATATTCTAACTGACACTAGATATGATCTCTTGAATGTGACCAATATCCCTCCAGGGCTTGTGTGCATCACCCCTCAGTACATGTCATCCTAAGGTTCAGAATATGATATCTTTCTTTATGTGATATTCATAGTGGCATTATAATTGAACACAATATAATTAAACAACCAACAATTTATTTGAACAATCTTTGAGAAACACTCAACAAACCTCAACAATCGATATTGAGGGTAGTCATAACCAAACCACATACCTTATGTAGAACCATGAAGATCATGCAATCATACTTCAAGTACTTTAAGATAACAATGAATCCAAGCAACTAACATTTAACCTCAAGCACATTGCCTCGTGTTGAAAACCCACTGGTTAGCAGTATAAGAATGTGTTTCCATGTTGTTAGGTTGAGATTTGATTCAATTCTTGGTCCTTATCTGGATCGAATGGTCTGAGCCAACCCTTCTAGACTCACGTTTTGCACCTCGTCTAAGCACGAGGTTTCTCTAAGTGTGATGTTGTCGTGGATGCAACCATAGGTGCATCACCTTTGGTGTTGCAGAGAGAGAGAGAGAGAGAGAGAGAGAGAGAGAGAGAGAGTACTCTTGTTGGTATTCTAGCTCTCAGCCACTGTTGGGGCCCTTCCTATCGTGCAGTACTTTCTTTTCCTACCTTGTGTGCATGTTGTTGTGATGAAGGGTCATGCCTTAGTAATTCTCTGTAGATTTCTATAAATTAATTGAAATCATATACTATTAAATATTATTTGAAAAATATGGGGATCTGATACTATATGTAACGACCTCACTTTTTAGCATCCCCCAATTAAGGAAAGACCAAAAAGGTTGACAGCCATTACCTAAAAATTTCCAAGGATCAATATTTTAACCAAATAACATATAATAGAAAATATTTTTTATTAATTCTAATATTGTTTACAAGATTCTCCTCTAAGGAGTTATAGGAATTTCTATCATCATAACTATTCATATGAAAAGAAGTATCTATCTAATCCTCCTCTACTTAGCTTTAGTGCCTTCAGGTAATTCCATCCAGTTTATCATGTCTTAGTATCTTCTTATCTTACATACCTAAATGACATGAAACAAAAACACGGATCAATACATGTCTATACTATGTATGTGGGTGCATACAAAAGTGTGCAAGTACGCTAACAAGTAATCAATCAATTATTTGCAAATAAGAACTGGCAATTTCATTGCATATTCTAACCAACAGTAGATATGCTCTCTTAAGTGTGACCACTATCCCTCCAGGGCTCATGTGCATCACCCCTTAGTACATGTCATCCTATGGTTCAGAATATGATATCTTTCTTTATGTGATATTCACAGTGGCATTATAATTGAACACAATATAAATAAACACCCAACAATTTATTTGAACAATCTTTGAGAAACACTCAGCAAACCTCAACAATCGATATTGAAGGTAGTCATAACATAACCACATACCTTATGTAGAACCATGAAGATCGTGCAAACATACATCAAGTACTTTAAGAATAACAATGAATCCAAGCAACTAACATTTAACCTCAAGCACATTGCCCCGTGTCAAAAACTCACCGAGTAGCAGTATAAGAACGTGTTGCCATGTTGTTAGGTTGAGATTCAATTCAATTCTTGGTCCTTATCTAGATCGGATGGTCTGAGCCAACCCTTCCAGGCTCATGCTTTGCACCTCATCTAAGCACGAGGTTTCTCTAAGTGTGATGTCATCGTGGATGCAACCATAGGTGCATCACCTTTGGTGTTGTAGAGAGAGAGAGAGAAAGTATCCTTGTTGGCATTCAACCTCGAAGCCACTGCTATGGCCCTTCCTATCATGTAGTACTTTCTTTGCCTACCTTGTGTGCATGTTGTTGTGACGAAGGGCAAACGTTTGAGAAGATCACAATATGTCTGTATCACGGCATTGCTACCATGACGACCACCCTTCATCTTCTAGGCATCCCGAAAACCTCTGACAACCATCCCTTAGTCGTCTATGTGACTCAGGGAAGCCCTGACCAGTGGTGAATTTTTGCTTGAGAACCTTGGTGTTGTGTAATGGGGAAGTGGAGAAGAAAATGCAATGGATCATGGGGGTAGAGGGGAGATTGGGGAAGGACACCAGTAGTGTGGTTGAGAGAGATGATGGGGACAAAGTTCAAATGTCCTATTTTAGACATTGTTGTTGTCGTAATCGATCTCTTTCATGCGAACCCAAGGCTGGGAGGGTTCTTTTTTTAGGAACCCTACACCAATATGGATGAGGAGGCACACAACTAGGATGAGGAAGGAGGCATGTATAGCCTTCTAGGAATTTCGGTAATCCATCATATTTATAGCACTAGGTGTGTGGTTCAGTGGACTGATTCTCAAGAATGTACATAGTTTGTAGGGCATCCTGATTAGGAAGTGATTAAATGCATTCCTTCTTCCTTCCCTTATATATAAAACTCCTAGGATTTATTCTATAATTCAAAAGGTTATGAAATGTAGTCACAACTTTCTTACTAAGACTTGGATTTGGCAAACTAAAAGCCATTAAGGAATGCATATAACTATATGCACACATTGGATGATTTCTCATTAATCTATTTCTGAATCACTTTATCACTGAATTCAAATTATTCTCTTATCTCTCTCTCTTGATATATTTTTTCATCAATTATCTTTATTTCAATGAAACTCACTATTGCATTTCCATTTTATATTTATTTTTTGGGATGCTTTTATATAAAAACTTGCACTTTTACACATTTTATTAAAAAAATACAACTATTCCATGTCAAGTATACAAAAAGTCATTCTGAGATAATACTATATCATACCTCAAATCTTGTGTTGCCAAACTGGATTAGATAATTACTCTATAAATTATCTAAAACACCACATATCTCATATTTCTATTATTCAACCATTCATAAAGACATAATTATTTATTTATGCAAAAAATCTCTTATTTATTTGTCATGTGCTCCAAGGAATTATTTGCAAAGGAAATAATCTCATGGGTCTCACTTGGGCCATGGGTTGAACCCATTCCACAAAGTGGTAGCAAAGTTACTCTATCAATAATACCATTCAAGAGTTTACTTATCCATTCATGCATTATATTTATAAAATTCAAATTTCACCAAAACTGAGAATATTACATTATGTCACATTACAATATGAATGGATCTCTGGGCATACATACCAACAAAAACACCTATGTATGGCCCACCTGAGTCGCTAATGCACCCTCATGAGACTCCCCTATGAGTGATCGCTTTAGGGCACCTTTTATTTGGGCGTTGGATTAGTCCTACTTATTGGGCCCCAATAGAATTCGACCCACAAGCTAAATAAGAAATGCTAATATTGGCCCATAAGGTTTAAAGAAAACCCAAAAATCATGATTCATGCAAGTGAAGCTTGTGTTTCCCCTGGCTACAAAATCTTGATAGTTCTTGCATCTACAAAACCTTTCCCCCTCGCCAGAAGTAGTATCCCTTGATTGCAATCCAAACTACCTTGCAACCAAGGGTCTATAGTGGTGGAGTAGCTTGAAGTTTCGATTACATTCACCCTTCTATCTTCCTCTTGTGGTTTCCATTTAGAAGAGAGCCAACCATTGATTTTGGTTGGTGAAGTTTCTACATTTCAAAGTTGAATCTTATTGCAGCGGGATGTTTAGGGAAGCTTCTATTGCTCGAGATAGGAGGGACCTAGCCAAAGGTAATCAACTGATCACTTTCTTTTGTTATTTGATTATTAAATCCCTCTTTTTCTCTAGAAATCGTAGGTCTATTACTTCTTTGTTTTTTTATCTTTTTAGTCAACTATTGTTGATGATGCTATATTGTATACTTTCCTAGTATCTATGTATGTGTATGGTTATGTGTGCATGTTATACATTATATAATACTATAACAATATAATATATTACATATGTACATTATTGAATACTTAACATTACATTAGAATATTGTCTTTTTTCACATTTCTATAGTTTGGGACTCATTACCTAATTACATTAATAGTAATACATTCTATAATACTAATTCAATTCATGATTGATTACATTCTACACTACATATGAATTATGTATACTATTGCATGGTGTATATTAACACATTATATAATATGATAGACACATTCTATATACCACGTTACTATACACATCAAAGTATAATACTACATAAATCTAAAATTATGTGAGTTTATTACAGTAATAGTAAGAGAAAAAGTTTAAGTATGTGTTCTATTTCAATTTCTTACAATTTATATTCTTTAATACATGTTTATATATCTTGTTGTAATTGTAATTTGTATATGACCGAAGATATGTCTGCTCCTCCAAGCCAGATAATCTTTAAAATGTTGCTTCTAATAGTAGGTTTCGAGATTCAGGCTGGAATTATAATGATTTTCCAAACCCAACTAGTAAAGATCACATCTGATGCACTTTTTACAAACATATATCCATGGGTGGAACTTTTAGGTTGATGAAACACCTCACTAGAAGGAGAGGAGATGCGGATCCTTGTTTGAGTGTACTACTAGAAGTAAAAAGGGAGATTTCTGACTATTTCGATAAATTAGCAGCAAAGAAGGCCAAGAAACAAAAGGAAATGGATGAATCTAGAGACAATGTCAACATCAAGGAGTGGTCTGATGATGAGGATATGGGAGTTATTAATGGTTCAGGAACAAAGAATCCTAAGGTGGTGGGACAGATTAACCAATATTTTAAGAGGGGCCCAAAAAATATAGTGAAGGGGCAGTTGTCATCAAAGCAAGAGGAAATTAACATGAAGTTGAAGAAGAAGACAATGTAATTTATTGTAAGATGGTTTTATCAAGTTGGTAAGCATGTTTTTACTTGTTTAATATATCAATATATCTTATTCCTTGGATGATTATAGCATATTGCATACCTAAATACTTATATGAAGCACTATGAAAATTACAGTGATAGCTATGAATACAGTGACATTGAGGAGCTTCAATGTAATGTTGGAGACTATTGGCCAATTTGGTCCTAGATTGTGGGGCCCTACAATATATGAGTTGTGGGGGCCTCTTTTGAAAAGAGAATTGGAACATATTAGGAACTCATTGGAGACTCACAGAGATGAGTAGAGGAGGAGTGGCTTCTCCATATGTAAGATGCATGGACAAATAGAAGAGGAAGAAGTATAATGAATCTTTGTGCCAATTGTAGGAATAGTGCAAGCTTCCTAAGGGTATAAATGCATATGCTGGCATCCACAATGTTGAGTTCACATTTAATTTGGTGGATAATTTTATAGAGGAAGTTGGAGCAAACAATGTCGTATAGGCGGTCACTGACAATACCATTGCTAATATTGTAGCGGGTTGGCTTCTCAAGGAGAAGAGGTGTGACGACCACTATCAAATCGGCAGCTTAATCACACAAAACTATGCGGAATTAATCATTAATAGCGGATTACCAAAAATCACTAAAAATTAAAACCTTTTTACCAAGAGATCTACTAATATGAAACTCTTTCAGAAAGAACCAAACCATATATATACATCATGGTTTACTTGTACATGCAATGTTCCATTACCTTGCAAGGATTTGAGGTAACAGTTAATTTATCAAAAAAAACACAAAAGCAACATCATGCATCGAGGCGTACTAGCCAAAATCTTAGATCAATTATAAAATTCTTTACGTACTATATCCTAAAGGACCTGAGAGTACATGGACGACACATAGGACTCTATATCTACAAGACACATAGAAGCACACTCAACCTGAGTTGTTACTACTGTCCTTACTACTGCTGGCTGGCTCTTTGTTGCATGGTATCTACCTCCTTGTGCATGTCCACCTAAAAAGTTGTGGAACCCACGGGGTGAGACAACTTGTCCCAGTGAGAGATATAACTCTTTGCCAACAGAATTATTATCACAGTTAAACTTTTATAAATGAGAGCAAAAGAAACCTATATTGAATTAAACAAGTATGAATGTTGATTATATGCAGAGCAGAGCAATCTTATTTTCTTATTAGTTCAGACATATACAACTGAACAATAGATCATTAATTTACTTTTAAATGGAATATGAAGAACATGTATAACTATTATAAACTAAACAATATGAAACTGAATAAAGACATCAACCAATATTTTCATATTTGGTCCTTAAACAAATATGCTACATGGTTGATTACATCTTTAAACATTCCATCTAATTATGCCATGCTGAGATGGGAATATACCTTCCATCTCCAATTGACCACTACAAAGTTACCATCAGTACCATATAGGTCTGTGGAAGAGCCAGAATCCACAACCTCTCCTTTCTCATTAAGTACGAGAGTGGCAGTGACATTATGTGTGATTCTGCATTTTAGATAGTCTGACGTATAGAGGCTCTTTGCTATAGAGATACAGTGTGTAGCATGTTCTCTGTCCACAGTATGACCTACACTCAATCTTTCTTTTATATTTTGAGTCATGTCTTGCAAGCATACTCTTCTAGGGTAAGGCTCACTACCAATTTCAATGTTGCATTATAGCTACGGCCTTCAACCACACTCTTTTTAGGAAAATGGCTCAAGGAAGGAAGCAAGGTAATACTTGTCTTGCACCCTCGCATATTCAAAAATATGCGCTCCGAGTAAAACTTGTTTCATCATTCCGTAGATCTTGACACTGAATGATTATATAGTTAAGGCAACTACATTTATAGTTCACTTGATAGATTAAGTGCATTATCGCATCTTTTAGCATCAATCAAGTTACAAGCATGAATTATAGATAAATAATATATAGAAAGGTGCAACATATTTTCAAAAGATCTTATATCAATTGTTACATATCTTATTGCACATATCCTGGGATCTCAGTCCCCTAAACACATTATTGGGAATCTCATCCCTTCAACATTATAATTATCATAATCATATGTTTGGGTATCAAACTCTAGGTTCATTATTGAACAATATCACCTCTCATTAGGAAATAACTGACTCTAGGTCATCGGACCCAATATATGTAAATCATACTTGTTGTATAAGTATATCACATGGCTCACAAGGCATTATATAGTATGTATTATACTAAATCATCATATCTCATACCAAGCTATGTTCATCATCTCATAATACCTGCATGGTTAGGATCTCATAGCAAATGCAATATCAAGCAAATATCATGACCATGCCATAAGAAGAATCATTCAAATTACAACCCTCTCATAATTAGGGTTAGGGTTTTCCCTTGAAACTGATTTAGGGTTTCCAAATGCATATTTATCAACAAAACCCTTATTCACATTATAAGAGCTTTTTAATTTCCATAAATTTTTAAGGATACTCTATCAAATAGCGTCAACTGATTATCAACATGAGGTACAAGTTTCTTTCTCATCCTTACTAGGATATTAACTTCAACATACTTATTACATTGATTTAACCTTCTTTAGGGTTATCAACCTACACTTATTAAATTGCATTCATCTTATTACTTTCATGATGCATACATTGATTGTATTCAAGATGTATCGGCCTACACTTATCAAGGTGTATCGGCCTCCATTCATCAATGTGTATCAACCTTCATTCTAACATTTGTATCGGCCTAAACACATCACTTGTGTCATCCTAGACATATATACTTCTGTCGGCCAAAGCATATCAAATGATATCGGTTGAGATATGCTTAAAGTGATATCATTTGTATGGTGCTTGAGGTATATCGGCCATAGTACATACTTGTGTGTGTCGGCCATACTATCTGACATGGTCTATTATCACACTAACAAATTCACTTGAGGTTGAAATCCCAGAGTTTTTAACCAAAACCTTGTGCAATAATACCACCCACAAGCGAACGGGTCTTATTGCAGTATAGTTGAGGATCGAATCCCAAAGGACAACATTTTCAAGAATCGTTAGTCGAGTCTAGCTCAAATAAGACTAAAATTTAGAACAAAGGGGTGATTTGAGGTTAATTAAACTAATTGCAAGAAAGTAAAGAGTAGGATTTAAAGTTGAATCTACATTAATGATAAAGATTGCTGGAATGGTCCCGCGTTTCACCACCACTACACATGCAAACATATCCAATCAAAAACATCCAGGCAAGATCTAACTATCCAAATAGAACTGCTACAAACCCTTTGTTAGGATGTTTAGGTTCGCGTAAGAATCACCTTAGGCATCATATTTCTCGTCGCCATTCGGATCATGCATTTACGGTTCCAAAGATATAGATATCCAAGTGAAGTTGTGGCCCTCCGTTAGGATGTTTAGGCACACAGAAGTGTCACCATGGGCTAGATGGATCGTTCCCTCATGGATCATACACTTACGACCTTAGGGAATCCCATCTGATTTCTCATCAGGGAGTCAACCACGTTAATTCGACATTCTATCCTACATATTGAAGTTCTCACAACATAGGAATGGACAAGATAAATGCAAGCATGTGATCAAACTACAAGAAAACATCGACGATTAACAATGAAATGAAAAGTTACATACATGCCATGGAATGTTTAATGAAAATACATATAAGCATGGATAGTGGGGCTAGTCCCCACACCCCAGCGAAAAAAAACTACTCGCTCATTATGCAAGGAACAAAAAGAACAAGAGAGAGGGAAGATTCCACCATGAGCATGATGCAGAAGATAGTCGCAGCTTGGTGAATATATAGTCTTCTACGCCACGTCAGAGAAGATTTGGATGAGGAGCGAGGGACACCACGGTAGACAGGGAAGTCTTTATCTCTCCACATTCCTTCTCTTTTCAGCCTCCTTAGTCACAGTAGGAGGAGAAGATTGTGGATGCGTAGGTGGATTGTTTTCCCAAGGGTCGAGCACACTAGGTGTAGCCTAGTGGTGGAGTTGTTGGTTTGATCAGAGGAGTTAGGGGTCGAGTTTACAGTTGCACAACTGTCGGAGTACAGGATCTGATGCCTTTGTGTGGACCATTTAGGTCCTACTTATAGGCTTGGGTAGAGTCTTGAATAGTTTGGACATGTTGGAAATTTCTTCACGGTCTAGGAGGGTCGGTCTAGTTCTTCTCATGGTCTAAGAGACTGTTAAAATCTTTCATGGTTTTGGAAACCGCTAGCCTCTCCTCACGATTTTGGATTCACTTGCTTACTTCTCGGTCTTGGAGCAAACACTCTCCATCCTCCCAGTTTGGGATCACAAATAGGCTCTTCATGATCCTCCCGATCAGTCATGATGATCAGCAGTTTGGAAAACTGTTAGGCTCCTCTCAATCTTGTGTTCACACGTTCTCGCGGTCTGACCGTCCAAACAGTCTTGCGATCGATTGCCTTCCAAACGCTACCTCCTCGCGGTCTGGGCTTCGATCGGTCCTCGACCTCCCAGCAGTTTTGACGGCCTCGTAGTATTGCGCCATCAGTCTTGGAGTTCTGTCTTCACGGTCTCGCTTGTCATTCAATCTTTCCTGCTCAGCGGCGGTGGAGGCCAGCATGTCGGCATGGCGGGGAAGGTGATGATTGTGGGTTGGAGAGGAGGAGGAAGGGCAAATGTGGTGGCATGGTTGCGTCGATCTGCTGCAAGTCATGGTTGTTGGAGGTCTCAGCGAGAGGAGGAGCGACATGCTCGTGATCCAGTGGATCTAGTAGGTGGCGGTACGACTTGGAGCGGGTGGAGATGGGGGTCGCAAGCGTGGGAGACTACAGAAGAGATCGTGAATGGAGGAGGTGAGTCCTTACGGTTTGAGGATTGCTATGGTCCTAGTAGTTTGAAGACCGCTTGGGCGAGGAGACCGCTAGGGTCAGTTGTGGTGGTTGTTGGTGAAGAGGAAGATGTTGATGAAGAGGAAGATGTTGATGAAGGTGGAGATGTTGATGAAGGGTTTAAAGGGCTGAGAAAGGTGGGCCCAAAACTAGTGGGTGGGCCCCACTATTAGGGTTTGACTTGGATGAAGAGAAAAAAGGAGATGGTTTATGGAGGTGGAAGGTGAAGCACAACAACGTGGTGATCTTGGGTTAGTAAGAGGGTCTTGTTGAAGGCGGATGTTGTGAGGTGTTGCACACCAAGGTGATGATGGTGGTCATTGATGGAGGTGAAGTGGATGAAGGGTGTTTAAATGAGGGTAGATCTAGGGTTGAGTGAAGGTGGATCCTAGTTGAAGATTCAGCCTCTTTGTGACCTTCATGATCTACATGAAATTCATATAAATCTAGTTAATAGTCTTGATAATTAAATCAATTAAGCAATTTTGCATTTTGCAAGATTTAGGAGATGAAAGTGAAAGTATTGATTTGAAAGGGGCCCAACATGGAGACTGAATGTCATGATGAATATGGATTCATCAAAAGACCCTAAACTTAAACATTGCTCATCCTCGAGTAACAAAAAATTTGAAATGGTCGCCAAATGAATACTTTCAAATCATGTGATTGCATCATATTTGCATCACGATTGTTTCCTTTCTGCTGAGTATGACTAAGCATCTCAACTTCCTGAGATCATCGAACACATCTTACCATATCTTCGTTCCTGAGTTTGTTTTCCAACATCACTTCCTCCTCACTTTTTCCAACAACAAGCATTTCTAAGAGTTTCGTAAGAGTCCAAAGATACCCGTAAAACAACAAGTGTGCACCTAATCTGACACTGGTGTTTTTTAGGATAGTGGAGGCATTCATTGTGCCTTTAGGTGGAAAAGGGAGTGAATGGTGGTATGGAAGGAAATTGATTATCTCTCCTCTATTTGACTTGAGATTTTTCAATTTCATTGATTGCATTTTTTGTGTGCAAATATCGCCTCTATTTGACTCGAGATTGCATTTTTTGTGTACACATTGGCATCTTTTCTTAGTGGTATGCCCCTATTAAATAGTGAGGGTATGGAAGAAGTAGATATAGAGGGAGGTGGTGTGCCACTCCGAACTTAGGGTTTGGCACCATTTTGGCTATTTTTATTTCTTTTTTATGGATGGAGGGGTAAGAAGATGATAGAAGAAGTGTAGAAGAGAGTTCATATTAGAATGCAACTTGATTTACAATTCAGTGCACTGGGTCGTTCTCTTTATCGTACTCTGCTCAAATAATGACTTGATGAGGATCTGGTGGGGGTTCCATGTTATTGTTCCACTAGTCAGTTAGGAAGCACGGCGTGTTTGATCCCTATCAGTTCGACAGACACTTGCCATTTTTGCAAAGGGATCATGATGTTATTCGTAAGCTTCACAAGATGATTTCAATCAATAGGCTAGTTTCAAAACGTGGTTCTCTTGAGGATTTGCTTTGAATAAGGAGGGTGTAATGATTCAAAATGCATAGAGAGAGAAACTAGCCAGCAAGGAAATGGCTTTTATTGAAACGAAAAGCGTCAAAACTTCATCAAGTTTCTGTTCAATTTCTTTGAAAACTTATAAATTTTGAAAATTTTAGTCAAAATTTCAAAATAGCAACGATGAAATGTTAAGTATGAAATAGGTGGGTGTGGGAGGAAAGTAAAATACGTACCACCCACCCTCCACCCCGAATTTAGAAATTTGCTTATCCCAAGCAAACTCTAAATCCGAGATGGAGGGGAAAATTCATGCCAGTTGGACCGTCAGATGTGGTTGTGTTCCAATCAGCACGTGTCCTCCATCTAACAATCTCAAAAATGAAGACTAATCAAAACTTAAGATAGCATCGTGCGATGCAATATTTGTTTAGTGCAAAATATTCTAAAAAGTGAAAACAAAATTATAGAAATTTTATAATTAAAAACTAAAAGTAAAAACAAAACAATTGATCGGGTTGCCTCTTGACAAGCGCCTTTGTTTTACGTTAACAGCTCAACGTGAATCCTTCAATTTTCTGGTAGATATGTTGGTTTGGAAAGATTTATCAATTCTGCAGTGCTAGTATCTGCTGGGGTGAAGTATCTCTTCCCGCATTGGCCATTTGCCACAAAATCACCCGACTTTTCACTCCATAAAGAGAAAGCACCATGTGTGTAGATGCGCTTGACAATGTAAGGTCCAGACCAGTGAGAATGGAGTTTCCCTAGGAATAACCTCAGTCTTGAGGTGAATAGTAGAACTTGATCTCTCACTTGTATGTCCTTTCTTTTTAGATGACCATCATGCCAAAGCTTGGTGCGTTCTTTGTAGATTCATGCATTCTCATAAGCTATCATCCAGAGTTCTTCTAGCTCTTGAAGTCACAGAATCCTGGCTTTTCCTGCTTTTTTCATATCAAAATTTAGCTGTTTGATCACCCACCATGCTTTGTGTTCGAGTTCTACAGGCAGGTGGCATGACTTTCCATAGATTAATCAAAATGGTGTAGTTCCAAGAGGAGTCTTAAAAGCAGTTCAGTAGGCCCACAAGGCGTCATTGATATTTGTTGACCAATCTTTTCCGTTGCGGCCTACTGTCTTTTCCAAGATAGCCTTGAGTTGACGGTTAGAAACCTTTGCCTATCCACTTTTCTGGGTATGGTAGGGTGAGGATACCTTGTGTGTTACACCATATTTCCTTAGCAATGCTTTGAAACTTATTTCCAGAAAATGAGAACCTTTGTCGGATATCACAGTCTGTGGGACTCCAAAATGAAGAAAAATAATATCCTTCAACATTTTGATGGCAGGTTTTGAATCGCTAGTGATGGTCGGTATGGCCTCTACCCATTTTGATACGTAATCCACCGCGACTTGGATGTAGGAAAATCCATGTGAGGATGGGAATGGACCCATGTAGTCCACTCCCCAAACATCAAAAATCTCAACTTCTTGGCATAGCTTAAGTGGCATCTCATTTCTTTTCATAATGTTATATGTTCTCTGACATTTGTCACATGCTAGAACAAAGTTGTAGGAATATTTGGATATGGTTGGCCAAAAGAAACCACATTGCATAACCTTCAAAGCAGTTTTCTTAGAACTCATATGGCCTCCAACTGGGCCTGAGTGACATTTCTCTAAAATAGGTTGGGCTTCTTCCTCAGCAATACAACGTCTATAGAGACCATCAATAGAAATCTCGAATAGGTATGGCTCATCCCAGTGATACTGCTTCACATCATGCATGAATTTCTTCAGTGCATTTTCGGTGCATTCAAGGTGGATGACACCAGCGGCAAGGTAGTTCACATAGTCTGAGTACCAAGGGGTAGCTTCTGAGACTTTCATGAGTTGGTCGTCAGGAAGAGAATTGTTAATCGGGATCTTCTCAGTTTCCAGAGTGTGGATGCGACTGAGGTGGTCTGCTACAACATTCTCTGTACCTTTCTTATCTCTTATATCCAGATCAAATTCATGCAAGAGGAGAATCCATCTGATTAACTTGGGCTTTGCATCTTTCTTCGCCAGGAGGTAACAGATAGTGGCATGATCTGTGTAGATAATGACTTTAGAACCAATGAGGTAGGATCTGAAATTGTCAAAAGCATACACTACTGCAAGGAGTTCTTTCTTAGTAGTTGCATAGTTCCTTTGAGCTTCGTCAAGGGTTTTCTATGCATAGTAGATCACATAATGTTTCTTCTCTATACATTGGCCTAAAACAGCACCCACAATGTAATTGTTGGCATCACACATAATCTCAAATGGGTGATCCCAATCAGGAGCTCTGATGATGGGTGTTGTTGTAAGGGCATGCTTCAAGTTATTGAAACTCTTGACACATTCTTCGTCAAAATGGAAATCAGCGTCCTTTAGCAACAAATTCATCATCGTCTTGGTTATCTTGGAGAAATCATTTATAAACCATCTGTAAAAGCTTGCATGACCAAGGAACGCGCGAACTTCTCTTACATTTGTTGGGATAGAGAGTTTGGAAATCACTTTGATTTTCTCTCTATCTACTTTGATCCCTCTGCTGCTGACTCTATGGCCAAGGGCAATGCCTTCTTTTACCATAAAGTGACACTTCTCCCAGTTTAACGCAAGATGTGCTTCTTCACACCGTTTAAGGACAAGGGAGAGGTGCTTTAGGCACGAGTCGTATGAATCTCCATATATGGAAAAATCATCCATAAAAACTTTCATGATAATTTTAGTGAGACCAGCAAATATAACCGCCATGCAATGCTAGAAAGTTGCAGGCACATTACAGAGGCCAAATGGCATCCTTCTAAAGGCATACGTTCCAAACGGGCAAGTAAAATTTGTTTTCTCTTGGTCATCTGGATGAATAGGAATTTGATAGAATCTAGAGTAACCATTGAGATAGCAAAAATATTCTTGATGAGACAACCGTTCTAAGACCTGTTCAAGAAAAGGCATCGTGAAATGATCATTTCGTGTTGCCTTGTTCAACTTCCTATAATCAATACACATCCTCCACCCAGTGATTGTTCGAGTGGGGATGAGTTCATTGTTTTTATTTTGTATCACGGTAGTTCCACCCTACTTCGGAACAACATGCACGGGACTTACCCATGGCGAGTCAGATATCGAATAGATGATTCCAGTAGTGAGCAGTTTAATGACTTCACAGCAGACTACTTCCTTCATGTTTGGCTTAGGCTTCCTTTGATGTTTGACAGTCGGCTTGTGGTCTTCCATCTTGGGGATTTTGTGCATGCAAAGCGCTTGACTGGCCCCGATGAGATCACTCATCTTGTAGTCGATAGCTTTTCTTCTTTCTTTTAATTCTGTCAGGAGTTTATCTTCTTGTTTTGCCATTAGATCTAAATTTATGATGACTGGGCAGACCTTGAGATCATCTAGAAAGACGTACTTTAGTCCCTTGGGTAGGGGCTTCATTTCAAGAGCTTGTGGTTTCTCGCACGGTTCTTCAGTAGCATTCACAGCCTTGAGTTCCTCAAATTTGGCTTTAAGATCTTCTTTAGCAGTGTCAAGGTGGAGAATACAACTTTTCACTTGTTCATAAACTGAACTATCTGCATTTCGATTAGTCAGAACCACTCCTAAAGGGTCTTCTTGTTCATAATCTTCTTGCATGAGGAGTGACATCTCCTCTATGCAAATAATCAAGTAGACCTCTTCTTGCATGCTTGGTGTTCGCATACTTTCAAAAACTTTGAACTCGAGAGTTTCTTTACCTAGTCTGAGGAGCAAGGTTCCTGCTTTGACATCAATCAAAACTCTTACAGTGGCAAGGATGAATGGATAGCCAAAGATGAGAGGGTATCTGGCATCTTCTTTTATGTCCATGATGACAAAGTCACACAGAACATAGGAGTCCTTTCCTACCTTGATAGGGACATCTTCAATGATTCCCAAGGAAAGAGTCATAGAGTTATCTGCAAGCTATATGGTCATGCTAGTCAGGAGAATCTCAGCAAATCCTAGCCTTTTGCAAAGGCTAAGTGGCATGATGGAGATGCTAGCACCAAGATCGGTCAGTCCCTTTTTACATGAAGAGTCACCAATATGGCAAGAAATCCCAAAAGATTATGTATCTTTCTTCTTCTTTGGCATCTTGCTCTGAATAATATCTAAAGTGTTTGTTGCTAACTTTATTGTTTTGTATTCTTTAGTTATATATTTCCTTGTCAGGAGTGACTTCAAGTACTTCATCCAGGCTGGTATCTCAGCCAGTGCATCTATAAAGGGCATATCAACATGAAGCTTTTTCATAGCTTCCTTGAATTTGTTGAAACGAGTATCAAGTTTGGTTTGCTTTAAACGAGCAGGGAAAGGGGGACGAGGCTTGTACACTGGCACATCTGGCTCTAGTGTTTCTGTTTCTACAATAGTAGGTTTTTCATAACTTTCCTCATCTGTCTTATTAGTAGTTACTGCCTTTTTGTTGAGACTTAGGTGTTGTACAGTCTTGGACAATCACAGAGTCATCCTTGTCTGTAATAACCACAGGCGTCTTGACAGGAGGATCAGAACAGTCTTTTCCAGACCTGGTGGTGACAGCCTTTAGTTGCTCTGAGTGCTTAGGATTGTTCTCTGGTTGGCGAGCAAAGGCTCCAGCAGGTGGCTTCATGCTAGTTGCAAGTTGAGCTAATTGAGATTCAATAGCCTTATGATGGGCTTGATGGTTGGCTATCATAGTCTATTGTGACTGCAACATCTTCTTAATGGTTGTTAGCTTGTCATCAAGGGAGATGGGACCGGCTTGTTGCCCTTGTTGTTGGTTTTGGTAAGGGTCTTGGTTGGGATTCTAGAACTGAGAATTGTTCTGATAATTGTTGTAGTTCCTGTTCGGGAAGTTACCTCTAAAGTTTCATTGATTTCTAAATTTTGATGTTGGTTGTACTAGAATCCCGGTGGAACTCGATGTTGGTTGTTTGAACCAAGTTGCTGGGAGTTTTCTGCTCCTGAAGGATTTCAATATTGAAAACTGGGATGGTTTCTGTTCTGATTTGGATTATAATATCCTTGACCAGGGATAGTGTTAGAAACATTAAGATTTTCCATTTGACCGTTATCTCCTTGGCCATAAACGTTACTTAGAACAACATCATAGAGGACATTGCAGGCTAGATTAGAATGATCAGTGCCTTTGCATGCTTCACAGAACAGTGAAGCTGACTTGATCTATTCTTGTTGTTGTGGGGGTGAGCCTCTTCTTTCATAGGCAGTAAGAGACGATTCAAGATGGTCTTTCTTGGCAACTAGGAGCTTGAGGGATTCAGTGATAGACTTGTACTTAGGAATAGCTTCAGCCATAGCTACCTTCAACACTCCTTTACCTACAGATCTACCCCAATTAGCTTGATTTTCCGCTCCAAGGGTGACAACCTTCCATGCACTATCATAACTCTGATGCATGAAGTTTCTTCCAAATGAGGAGTCTAAGAACCTCTTGATATCATCATCCACACCCCTATAGAAGATCTCAATGAGTTGATTCTTAGGAATGCCATGGTGTGGAAACTTACGTAGAAGCTCTTTGTATCTTTCCCAGGCTTCAGCAAGGGATTTTCTAGAGACCTGAGTGAATTGAGTTATGCGGCCCCTGATTTCATAGGTGAGAGAAGGAGGATAGAACTTCTCCAGAAAGAAATTTTGAAGTTGTTCCCAAGTGGCGATGGGTTCGCATTGCAAGGAATTGTACCAACTTATAGCTCTATCAATAAGAGAATACTTGAAGAGACAGAGTCAGATAGCATCGTCGGATACTCCATTTTGCTTTGTCATGGCACATAGATCAATAAACCTCAGAACGTGCTCCTGACTATCTTATCCTTGTTTACCATAGAATGGGTTGTTTTGAAGCAAGGTGATCCAATGTGCTCTTATCTCAAAATTTGAAGTGTTGATAGGAGGAGGTTGCATTGGGTGATGAATGTTAGCAGCTTTAGGAATTGAGAATTCTCTAAGGTCCTTCTGTAGTTCTGCTGCTTGCACTGCTACTTGTGCTGCTTGGATTTCTTCTTGAACTGCAGCTCTGGCTTCTTGCATAAGCCTTTCTCTTTTCACATTAAGGGCTTGAGCTACCCTTCGGGCTATTTCCTCCTCTTGGGCCATTCTTGCTTGGTTCTCTTTGTTCTGACGACGAAAGGTTCTGTCTATATCAGGGTCAAAGCTAGCAGAGAGTTTGAAATTGTTCGAGCGGTGCATGCACTAGTGTTTGGGGGTACCTGGGATGGAAAGATCTTTCAGAAGTAAGATTGACAGAAAATAACTGAATTCAAGAGGATGATCAATAGTATCAAAAGAAAAGGGAAAAACCTAAATTAGCCTCAAAAGAACTAGATTTGACTAAGTGATTTTGTTGTCCCCGGCAATGGCGTCAGAATTTGACGTGGTTTATTATCGCACTAACAAATTCACTCGGGGTTGAAATCACAGAGTTTTTAACCAAAATCTTATGCAATAATACCACCCGCAAGCGGATGGGACTTATCGTAGTATAGTTGAGGATCGAATCCCAAAGGACAACATTTTTAAGAATCGTTGCTAGTCGAGTCTACCTCAAATAAGACTAATATTTAGAACAAAGGGGTGATTTGACTAATTGCAAGAAAGTAAAGAGAAGGATTTAAAGTTGAATCTGGATTAATGATGAAAATCGTTGGGGTGGCCTCGGGTTTCGACACCACTACACATGAAAACATATCTAATCACAAACATCCAGGCAAGATCTAACTATCCAAATAGAAATGCTGTGAACCCTCTGTTAGGATGTTTAGGTTCATGTAAGCATCACCTTAGGCATCAAATTTCTCATCTCTGTCTGGATCATGCACTTACGGTTCCAAAGATATAGATATCCAATTGAAGTTGTGGCCCTCTGGTAGGATGTTTAGGCACACAAAAGTGTCACTGTGGGCTAGATGGCTCATCCCCTCACAGATCATACACTTACGACCTCAGGGAATCCCATCCAATTTCTCATTAGGGAGTCAACCGCATTAATTGACATTCTATCCTACATATTGAAGTTCTCACAACATAGGAATGAATAACGCAAATGCAAGTAGGTGATCAAACTACAAGAAAACATCAATGATTAACAACAAAATAAAAAGTTACATACATGCCATGGAATGTTTAATGAAAAGACATATAAGCATGGGCAGAGGGGCTAGTCCACACACCCCAGTGAAAAGAAACTACTCTCTCATGATGTAAGGAACAAAAAGAACAAGAGAGAGGGAAGATTCCGCCATGAGGATGATGTAGAAGATAGTTACAGCTTGGTGAAGATACGGTCTTCTATGCCACGTCGAAGCAGATCTAGACGAGGAGTGACAGACACCATGGAAGATAGGGCAGTCTTTCTCTCTCCACCTTCCTCCTTTCATCCTCCTTGGTTGCAGCAGAAGGAGCAGATTGTGGATGCGTAGGTGGAGTATTTGCCTAGGGGTCGAGCAGACTAGGTGCAGCCTGGTGGTGGAGTTGTTGGTTTGATCGGAGGAGTCAGGGGTCGAGTCCTCAGTTGTATAGCCTGGCGACGTCAAGGATCTGATGCCTTTGTGAGGACCCTTTAGGTCTTATTTATAGGCTTGGGTAGAGTCTTGAACGGTTTGGACCTATTGGAAATTTCTTCACGGTCTAGGAGGGCTGGTCTAGTTCTTCTCATGGTCTAGGAGACCGTTAAAATCTTTCACAGTTTTGGAAACCGCTAGCCTCTCCTTGCAGTTTTGGATTCGCTTTCTTCCTTCTTGGTCTTGGAGCAAATTCTCTCCATCCTCACAGTTTAATATCGCAAGTAGGATCTTCAAGATCCTCCCGATTGGTCACAATGATCCACAATTTGGGAAACCACTAGGCTCCTCTCGATCTTGCGTTCCCACGTTCTCAGGGTGTGACCATCCAAACGATCTTGTGATCGATTGCCTTCCAAACGCTACCTCCTCGTAGTCTGGGCTTTGATCGGTCCTCGACCTCCCAACGGTTTTGATGGACTCGCAGTCTTGCACCATCGATCTTGGAGTTCTATCTTCACAGTCTCACTTATCTTTTGGTCTTACCTGCTCAGCAGCGGTGGAGGCCAGTAGGTCGGCATGGTAGGGAAGGTGATGATTGCGGGTTGGAAAGGAGGAGGAAGGGCGGCTGCGGTGGCGTGGTTGCGTCGATCTACTGCAATTCATGGTTGTTGGAGGTCTCGGTGGGAGGAGGAGCGGCATGCTCACATTCTGGTGGAGCTAGCAAGTGGCGGCGCGGCCTCAAGTGGGTGGAGATGGGGTTCGTGAGTGTGGGAGACTGTAGTAGAGATCGTGAATGGAGGAGGTGAGTCCTTGCGGTTTGAGGACCGCTCGGGTCCTAGTGGTTTGAAGACCGCCTGGGCAAGGAGACTGCAAGGTCAAGACCGCTAGGGTCAGTTGTGGTGGTTGTTGGTGAAGAGGAAGATGTCAATGAAGGTGGAGGTGCTGATGAAGGGTGTAAAGGGCTGAGAAAGGTGGGCCCGAAACTAGTGGGTGGGCCCCACTATTAGGGTTTGACTTGGATGAAGAGAAAAAAGGGGATGGTTGATGGAGGTGGAAGGTGAAGCACAACAAGGTGGTGATGTAGGGTTAGTGATAGGGTCTTGTTGAATGTGGATGTCGTGACATGTTGCACACCAAGGTGATGATGGTGGTCATTGATGGAAGGTGAAGTGGATGAAGGATGTTTAAATGAGGGTTGATCTAGGGTTGAGTGAAGGTGGGCCCTAGTTAAAGATTCAGCCTCTTTGTGATTTGCATGAACTGCATGAAATTCATATAAATCTAGTTAATAGTCTTGATAATTAAATCAATTAAGCAATTTTGCATTTTACAAGATTTAGGAGATGAAAGTGAAAGTTTTGAGTCAAAAGGGGCCCACGATGGCGACTGAATGTCATGATGAATATGGAGTCATCACTATCATCTTATGTATCAGCCACTCAACATTAGCTTGGGTATTGGCCACCCAAAATCAACTTGGGTATCAGCCTCCCAACATCAACTTGGGTATCGGCCACCCAACATCAACTAGGGTATTGGCCAACCAACATCAACTTGGATATTGGCCTCATCTTCAACTAGGATATCAGCCTCACCTTTAACTAGGATATCAGCCTCACCTTTAATTAGGATATCAGCCTCCTCAACATCAACTAAGGTCTCGGCCACCCCTTCAAACTTAGGGTATCGGCCACTCAACATAACTTAGGGTTTCATCCTTGCTATCCATTTGAGTATTGGCCACTCATTATACTAGGATATCGGCTACACCATTATCTAGTGTATCGACCACATAGAACATTATGGGATATTGGCCTCTAGGGTTTGAGTTGTAACAGATGAACCCTTGTTCAATACTTTAGTTTTCTCACCTACTGACCTTACCATTAATTGGTGTATCGGTCAAAAGCTTTCAAAGAGTACATTCTCTTCATATTCACATGATGTATCAGGTTAAAGGGTGTCAGATTGTGAGTGTATTGGATTGCTAGGGTTAGAGTTGACCATGTCGGCCTCTACACTCAACCAACGTATCACCATTTGATATTCTATCTTCACTAGAAATCTTTTGGTCATGACAAGGTAATGCCTTTGAGGCATATCATTTTTAGAACAATTAACATATCGACCTAACAAAAACATAATACTTTAAAGAATCACAAGTTATATCAGCCATCCAAGTTATGGTGCAAACACATGTGTTAGCTTGGATATCCTTTAGATATTGGCCTTCCATATTCTTAGCATTTAGGTGAAAGATCAAACACTTAAGAGAACAATAATCCTACTCAAGAAATAAACCCAAAAGGATAGGAGTTCATATGTATTAGTTTCCATACTTATACCCTTGTATCGGGTTAGGGTTTCCCACAAACCAATATCGGTTTGTGCATATTAGTTTCATCATTTTCAAGCTCAAATCATCTTCAAACTCAAACTATTCCTCCATAACTATTCTATATCAAGGAAATAGCCCTTTATATTCATTATAACTCATAGAATCATCATTGAAATAAGAAAAGTCGAAGTAGAAAAGGAATCACCAAGTATTGCATGATAGAAGGTGAATAGTAATAAAATTGGGTTCAAGTTATATAACTCGCCTCAAGATCATCTCAAAAGCTACAAGCTTCAGAGCTTCGTGTTCCAAGTTTGAATATGACTTATCAAAAGTCTAACACTTGATCACAACACTTCTCGATGAAAGAAGGTACCATAGTTATGAATTTGATGAAGAAAGAAGAGAAGGGAAGAATCATGATCCAAAAAGCATAGTCTTTCCAAGGTTGAAGACAATCATAACTTTACCTTAGGCAATATGCTCAGCTTCTCTTTTCTTCTTGAGCTCCTAGGATCATCCTCCAAGAAAGAGATGGTAAAGGAATCAAAAGGTTTACTTGGAAGTGAAAAGAGAGGTATATATAGTTGATGTTCATGAAAGAGAGTGGGTATTAGGTATCATCACTATGTGCACTTAAGTGACACGTGTCCATGCATGGTAAATTCATGAAACCATAATTATCTTGACATGCAAAACTATTGAGGATAATCCATAAGTAAGATATCAGCCATTTGGGTATCTTTCTTGATAAGATATCATCACCCAATCTTGCTTTATGTGCAAACTGATACCACTTTTTCAAGGAACTTGCAAACCAATAGGCTTCACCTACTTGAGGTGCTTAGCCCATCATGAACACTTTCAAAGGTTAATAAACCGATATGGGACCTCCTTGATGGCTTCTAAGCTGATAGGTTTCCCATATACACTTCAAAACTCGATACAACCTCATTTTGGTTCTTTCATCACTAAGAGTGTTATCATTCATCCAAGATTCAAACAAGACACCTCCTTCTTTCTCTTTCCTCTAGTTGACACTATGAGAGAGGAGACATTCTAGAGATGATAATTTTCACATAAACCCCTTAATTGGGTAAATTACAATTGTTACCAAAGTTATCACATAAGGCACAAACAATTTGCAAATAAGTTCAAAATTGAGAAATAAACTATTTTCAAGTCTTAATTACTTATCAAAAGATTAGGACAAGGTTCTAAGAAACTTACTTAAGCAAAGACTCTAGGGTTATACCAAAACCTAGGTTAGGGGTGTTACAAGTTATCAACCCCTAACAAGGATTTTGTCCCCGAAAGCTCAAGAGAAAATAGAAGGGTACTCCTTCTCATCTGTTCCTCCAATTCCCATATGGCTTCTTCAACGCCACGATGATGCCAAAGAACTTTTACAAGCACTATGTCTTTATTTTTCAACTTCTTGATTCTTTTGTAAATAATTAATATTGGATCTTCCACATAGGATATATGTTCATCTAATTCTACCTCTATAGGTTGTAATACAAGTTTTGTATCAGGGAGACATTTTCTCAACATAGATACATGAAACACTTGATGTAGTCTATGCAACTCATGTGGAAGTTCCAACTTATAGGATACCTTTCCAAACACGTGCTATCACCGGATTAGGTCCCATAAATCTAGGAGCCAACTTACCCTTCCTCCCAAATATGACAACACCTTTCCAAGGAGAGACCTTGAGATACACTCTGTCTCCAATTGGAATTCTAAAGGTCTACGCGATTATCAGCATTCTATCTATCATGTGTAGCTTTTAACTATTGTTGTATAACTTTAATATTTTCTATTGTTTGTTGCACCAGTTCAGGACCAAGAAGTTGGTATTCTCCTATTCATACCAGCATAGTAAATATCTACAACGTCTACCATACAATGCTTCATATGGTGACATATCAATGTTATACTGATAACTGTTATTATAAGCAAACTCTATCAAGCTCAAATGTATATCCCAGCTTCCTACAAACTGACGAACACATGCCCTAAGCAAGTCTTCTAAAGTTTATATAGTCCTTTCAGATTGTCCATCTATTTGAGAGTGAAAAGTAGTACTAAACTTCAACTGCGTACCAAAAGTTATATATAATCGCTCCCAAAAGTGACTTGTAAACTAAGGACCTCTGTCTGACACAATTGTTGTAGGGACTTCATGCAACCGCACTATCTCATCTACATAACATGTGCAAGTTTCTCATAATTGCATGTTGTCTTAACAGGAAGAAAATGTGTCGATTTTGTCAACCTATCAATAATCACCCATATGGAATCATAACCCTTGGCTGTTTTAGGCAAACCAACTACGAAATACATTGTCACCTTATCCCATTTCTACTATGGAATAGGTAATGGTTGTAACGTTCATGTCGACTTCTGGTGCTCGGCCTTAACTTGCTGTCACACTGGACACCACATAATGAACTTAGCTACATACTTCTTCAAACTAGGCCACTAATGCATATCTTTTAGATTGTGATACATCTTGGTACTCCCTGGATGCATAGCGTACATATATGAGTGAGTTTCTTCCATAACTATCTTCCTTAAGTCATTAACACCAGGTACCATAATTCTACCATGGTAACAAACTATTTTGTCTTCTGATTCATGAAAGTCATCCCATTTCTCACTGCCATATTCTAATCTGATCTTATGAACCACAGTATTAGCCCATTGTGCTTCTTTTATTTGTTGTCTTAGTGTAGGCTTAGCTTGCATTTATGCCAACAATCAAGCTAGCAAAGATACTTCTAGCTATATATTCATCTGTCTTAAGGAAACTAGCATGTCCATCTTATGACATACCAAAGAGCTCAATTGTGCTTTATATGTGACTGAAGATGATGACTTTTTGCTTATCACATCAATCGCCACATTAGCCTTTCCTAGATGGTAATCAATCCTACAATCATAATCTTTAATTGGTTCCATCCAGCAATGTTGTCTCATGTTTAATTCTTGCTGCAAAAAGATGTACTTCAAATTCTTATGGTCTGTGAAAACCAGACATTTCTCCCCATATAGGTAATGTCTCCAGATTTTTAAGGCATGAATCACGACAGCTAATTCCAAATCATGTGTAGGATAATTCTCCTCATGTTTCTTAAATTGTTGAGAGGTAAAAGAAATCACTCATTTATCCTGCATCAACACACATCCTAACCCATTCTTTGAAGCATCACAAAAGATAATGTATCCTTTCCCCTTCTTAGGTAACACTAACAGGGGTGCACTGGTCAACTTTTCCTTCAACAACGGGAAAGAGCTTTGACACTTGTCATTCCAAACAAAAGGCACATCCTCACTGGTTAACCTAGTTAGGGGTAATGCGGCAAAACTGAAGTCTTTGATAAATTTTCTATAGTAACCTGCCAAACCTAGGAAACTATGAGTCTCTGTTGGTGTCTTGCGTTGTTCCCATTCTAGAACAGACTCTACCTTTTTAGGATCAACACAAATACCTTTAGCAGATATAGTATGTCCTAGAAAAGATATTTCTGACATCCAAAACTCACATTTGCTAAACTTAGCATATAGCTTGTGTTGTCTCAACAAAGTCAATGCTTGTCGAAGATGTTGTTCATGTTGTTGGCTATCTCCATTGTATATTAGAATGTCATCTATGAAGACCACTAAGAACTGATCAAGGAATGGCCGGAACACTCTATTCATTATATCCATGAACACTGTTGGTTCATTAGTTAGACCAAATGACATACTTATAAACTCATAATGACCATACCTTATCCTAAAGGCTGACTTGGGTATGTCAACTTCCTTAATCCATAACTGTTGATGTCCTGACCTCATGTCTATTTTAGAAAACATTGTTTCACCTCACAACTGGTCAAACAAATAATCAATCCTTGGAAGAGGATATTTGTTCTTTATTGTCACCTTATTCAACTATCTATAGTCTACACATAACCACATAGATCCATCCTTCTTTTTTACAAAAAGTATTGGAGCACCCCACAACGATGTACTTGGCCATATAAAACCTTTATCAAGTAGCTCTTGCAACTATTTCTTTAATTTTTCCATCTTAGTAGGTTCATTCTATAAGGTGTTTGAGCTATCGGTTGCATACCAGGAACTAGATTGATCTCAAAATCAATCTCTCGAGGTGGGGGAACATCAGGAAATTCCTCAGGAAACACATCCTTAAACTCCCTGACAACTAGCACTTTTAGAATACTAGGACATTCTACCTTGGTATTCACCACATGTGCTAAGAATGCCTCACACCCATGTCATAACAATCTCTGAACTACCATTGCCAATACTAAACATGTTGGAAGAATCTTCCTATCTCTCTAAAAGGTCCATGTCTTACAACTATATGTGAACATAGCTTGCTTGGAACCACACTCTAATACTACCTTATACTTTTCCAAGTTTTCCATCCCAAGGATTACATCAAATCCATGCATCTCAAGTGCTATAAGATCCACTTGAATGTTGTGTTCATAGAAAGAAAGAACACAAGGGGAACATACCTCTTGTAACACTAAGGAATCAACTAACAGAGTTTCTAACAGCAAGTTATCCATTCTATGACTAATAGGAAAAAGACACTTATGAATCACTTCTCGTGTGATAAAGGAGTGTGTAGCACCCAAATCAATCAAAATAGATATGAAGCAAGATGAAGACATATCAGTATGAAATAATTCCATCTGACCAGTCACGAGTTGTGGGTTGACTACTGCTTCCGGCTGACTCATAGCATAGAATATCACTATTGCCTACTGTCGACCACGTCCTTTGTTACCTTGTACAGATGAACCTACTTGAGACTCATATCTTACACCTATATTAAATTGTTGCCTCTAAGAACCTTGTTGGCTCTGCCTTGGTTGCTAAGTTACCTCAGTATCTCTTACTGGACACTCTATCTTTAGATGTCCTTTCTGCCCCCACTTGTTCCAGATTCTAGTCTCTTGTTGTGGCCTAGATGGCCCTGTCACTAACATTGATGATGTACTTTGGGCTCCAGAAGGCAGAAAATTACAGCCTCTACCCTTACTTGACGTCCACTGTGTCTGGGTACTGAACCTTTGTGGTGTTGACGGCATAGAATACCTTGGTTTCTTATAGCTTCTGGACCTCTGTCCCTGGAACTGTGTATGTCGTTTCCTGAAATTGGCCTCACATTTATCAGTTACTGACCTTTCTATCCTTCTAACTAATTCCACAAATGTAGCAAAGCTCTATCTATTCTCCAGAGTAGCTACAGGTGTAGTCAATTCAGCATTCAAACCTTTTTCAAAATGTTGAATCCTCCCCTAGTCTGTAGTAGCCATGTGCAGAAAAAACCGCAAAAGCTCCATGAAATTAGCTTCATACTCATTAATATTCATAGGCTTGTGCCTAATCTATTCAAATTGTGAGATTTTCTCATCCAAGTATGTACAAGGAAAGTACCTATTGGTGAATTCACGTCGAAATTCCTCCCATCCGACCTCTACATTAGGCCTTTTCTATTCTTTGATGGCCCACCAGAGTCCAACACTTCCCTTTAGTAAGTACACAGCATGCCTAACTTTATCAATTTCTGGGATGCTAAGGATCTTAAAGGCTTTTTCTAACTCAATGAGCCACTTATCTTCATCTGGTGGGTCAACATTTCTAGCATATTCTATGGCTCCCACACGGCATATCCATTCAAAAGTCATACTAGAACTTGAAGCTTCATTATAAACTGGTGCCCTAGGGGGTGGTACTGGTATCCTGTCTGCCATATGTGTTACGGTCATCATAAATTGCCCAAGGAGAGCATGAAAAGTAGGGTTCTCCAACATAGTCTAATCCACCTGGGGATTCTTAGGAACTTGTTCTTCCCTTCCTCGTTCCCTTACACCTCTTCCTGGTGCAGTAATGTTGGTCTCAGAAACATGTTCTTCGTGTTCTCCAGACACCTTTGAGCTTTACTTCTTCTTCTATATAAGAAGAAGACACTACAAGATAAACTGGAGGACACTAGAATAGACTCAACAACCTTAATCCTATGTCCCTATAGACTCAGCGAACATAAGGCTCTGATACCAAAAATTGTGATGAACGATATCAAACCGACAGCTTAATCACATAAAACTATGAGGAATTAATCATTAACAATGGATTACCAAAAATCACTAAAAATTAAAACCTTTTTACCAAGAGATCCACATGGATGGCACATAGGACTCTATATCTACAAGACACATAGAAACACACTCAACTTGAGTTGTTATTGTTATCCTTGCTACTGTTTCTCACTCTCTAGTGCATGGTCTCTACCTCGTCATGCACATCCACCTAAAAAGTTGTGGAACCCACATGGTGAGACAACTTGTCTAGGAACGAGATATAACTCTCCACCAATAGAATTATTATCACAATTAAACTTTTATAAATGAGAATAGAAGAAACATATATTGAATTAAACAAGTATCATTATTGATTATATGCAGAGCAGAGCAATCTTATTTTCTTGTTACCTTAGATATCTAGAACTGATCAGTAGATCATTAATTTACTTTTAAATGGAATATGAAGAACATGTATAACTATTATAAACTAAAGAGTATAAAACCAAAGAAAGACATCAACAAATGTTTCTGTATTTGGTCCTTAAACAAATACGCCACACGACTGATTACATATTTAAACATTCCATCTTATTATGCCATGTGGAGATGGAATATACCTTCCATCTCCAACTGATCACTGTGAAGTTAGAATCAGTACCATATAGGTCTATGGAAGAGCTAGAATCCATGACCTCTCCTTTCTCGATCAGTATGAGAGTAGTAGTGACATTATGAGTCATTCTGCATTTTAGCTAGCCTGGCATATAGAGGCTCTTCTCTGTAGAGATACAGTGTGTAGCATGTTCTCTGTCCCGGGTATGACCTATAGTCAATCTTTCTTGGATATATTGAGTAATGGCCTGCAGCCATACTCTTCTGGGGTAAGGCTTTACCGCCAATCCTGATGTTGGATTAGAGCTACGGCCTTCAACCACACTCTTTTTAGGAAAATGGCTTAAGGCCAAATCGTGGGGTTTGAAGGAAGCAAGGTAATACTCGTCTTGCACCCTCGTATATTCAAAAATATGTGCTCTGAGTAAAACTCATTTCATCATTCAGCAGATATTGACACTAAATGATTCTATGGCCAGGGCAACTACATTTTTAGTTCACTTGATAGATTAAGTGCATTACATCATCTGTTAGCATCAATCAAGTTACAATCAGGACGTATAGATAAATGCTATATAGAAAGGTGTAACATAATTTCAAAAGATCTTATATCAATTGGTACATATCTTGTTACACTCGTCCTAGGATCTCAGTCCCCTAAACACATTATTGGGAAGATCATCCCTTCAACATTATCCTTATTATGATCATATGTTTGGGTATCAAACCCTTAGATCATTATTGAACAATATCACCTCTCATTAGGAAAAAACCAACTCTAAGTCATCTAACCCATATGTAAATCATACTTTTTGTACAAGTATATCACATGGCTCACAAGGCCTTATATAATATGTATTGTACTAAATCATCATAGCTCATACCTGGATATGTTCATCATCTCATAATACATGCATGGTTAGGATCTCATAGCAAATGCAATATCAAGCAAATATCATGACCATGACATAAGAAGAATCATTCAAATTACAACCCTCCCATAATTAGGGTTAGGGTTTTCCCTTACATCTGACTTAGGGTTTCCAAATGCATATTTACCAATCAAACCCTTATTCACATTATAAGAGATTTTTAATTGCCATAAATGTTTAAGGATACTCCATCAAATATCATCAATTGATTATCAACATGAGGTAAAAGTTTCTTTCTCATGCTTACAAGGATATTGACTTCAACATACTTATTACATTGAGTTAACCTTCTTTAGGTTTATCAACCTACACTTATTAAAGTGTATGCACATTATTACTTTCATGATGAATTCATTCATTGTATTCAATATGTATCAGCCTACACTTATCAAGGTGTATCGACCTCCACTCATCAAGGTGTATCAACCTTCATTCCAACTTTTGTATCAGCCTAGACACATCACTTGTGCCAGCCTAGACACATATGGTGCAAACACATGTGTCAACTTGGATATCCTTTAGATATTCGCCTACCATATTCTTAGCATTTAGGTGAAAGACACACTTAAGAGAACAATAGTCTTACTCAGGAAATCAACATAAAAGGATAGGATTTCATATGTATCTATTTCCGTACTTATACCCTTGTATCGGGTTCAGGTTTCCCACAAACCAATATCGGTTTGTGTATATCAGTTTCATCATCTTCAAGCTCAAACTCTTAATGCATAACTACTCTAATGCATATTAGTTTGATATGCTTTGACATCATAAAATGCAATCCTGAAACATGGGTTCTTCTAAAGGTGACTATTGGCTGACTAAGACACATGGGAACTGACTGTGAGTTATAGAGATGGGAATCGTCCCTCCTATGGGAGTATGATATCCAAGGACTTTTAATTAGCAAGATTGAGAAATGTGTGGCCACAGATGTGTGAGTCAATATATGATATTGAGCTTACATATATCTCAGACTGTCTGCTCTGGTTTGAGTAATAAGATTGGATAATGGTGAGGATGACTGCACCATGCCTCTAGTTCAATTTAGATATCAGTGACAAAGGAACTATGCAAACACTATTATACCATGCACAAATTGTAGCTTGAATTTATTCTACAAATTTTGATTTACTTGGGTAGCAATGATGTGTGACTAGACATCGCTCATTGCTGGTGATGTCATAAGTTGTTATGGGCATTCACTGCCAACATAATATGGGACCTATAGGGTTACACACATAGGAACTCATCTAGAAGAGGAGTTTAATCTTGACTGATGATTGAATTGATTACTAAAGTGTTTAGGTATTCAATTCACACAACAAAACAGCTGATTGAACTATCATATGATCAGTTTAAGTGTTGAGATAGACGTTTGGAGTGTCAGGCTGATTATATTGTGCATTGGTTGGAATTCTTCCTAACCTGGGCTGCAAGACACCCGTCTTACTTGTGTGAGATGACTGTCTCAAGTGGTGTCAGATGCCCATCTCACATGCATCAAAAGGTCATCTCGGGAGTGCAATTACATTACATATAGGATTGGTGTTGACGTCATGGCATGTACTAATTGGAATAGAATTGACAACATATGCACATATATGGGAAAGTACCAGATGGTCATCTAGATTGAGCCAGATGATCGTATGGCATGCCATACACCATTTGGGTTTCTAGATGGCCGTTTCAGCTATTTCAGGTTGTGAAGTTTCTAGAATTGTTACAAAAATTCAAGATCTTCATGTCCCTTCTACTCCCGCATAGACTGGAAACCCTGACCCTGGACTCTATAATAAATAGAGGGGTACTGGGGCTTCCCAGAACGCAACACAAACATTAGTTACTCTAACAATTGTTTTCTCTATGGTTATGGTAACCAAGAGAGCCCAAGCAAGTCTGCCCGACTATGGAGGGATAGTTATGAGAGAGAAACATCTAAGGATCATTGTTGTGGGAGAGCAGGGTGGTGACTAGTACACCAGTGGGAGGGACAACTCCTTCATGTCCATTCTATCAGGACAACATGAGTTCTAGTTGATCTGTGTGGACTTCTCTAGAGGTGAGGAGGCCTTTTCCCATCGCTAAGGAGGACGATGTCAGTCAGTAGTCTGTGAGAGGAGGAGTTGTTGTAGATGAAGACATTCGAGTCTATTGTCCATGGAGGAGCAGTCAGGTGAGTCCCTGTGCAACTAGGAACTACACAAACATTGTCCAAGATAGAGTGTGCATCTACATCGATGAGGATTATCACTTACTTGTTTTAGAACCAGCTATATCTTTGTGAAACCATCCTTTCCATTACATAGTTATTGATGTGATCTGTTGGTTAATGGGAAATATGTCAGTAATTTTTTTTGTTTCCAATGTCTGTCTGATGTCGTATTTCCCTACACCATTTTTAGTGCAGAAGACTTGGGTTTCTAGCCATCTTCAGAACTCTTCTTAGCCTTGCCTTTACCCTTGGACATCCCTTTTCTTCAGTTGATTATCATCACATATTTAGCTTTTTCCTTCTTCATTTATGCTTCAACAGTTCTCAACATGCCAAGAAATTCTGACACAGCTTATCAAAATTATTCATGTTGTAGTTCATGAGAAATTGGCTATACGATTCTGGCAGTGACTGTAGAATCACATATATGGTCAACTCTTGTCTCAAGGGAAATCCAAGTCTCACTAGGTTGTCTACATACCCAATCAACTTGAGCACATGGGGCCCCATTGGATCTCCTTCTACCATATTCTAATTGAACAACGCCTTTGATACATCGTATCTCTCTTGTCTTGCTTGATCTTAGTACATATTCTTCTTAAGATGTGTAACCATCTCAAGAACATCCATATTCTTATGTTGTCTCTACAAATCATAGTTCATTGAGCATAGCATTAGGCACTTGACATCTACGACATCTCCATAATGCTTCTTGTAAGCATCCCTATCAGCCTTAGGCACGGTGGGAGAGGGTCCTTTTGGCTCTGGTGTCTCTAGGACATAGAGCTTGCACTCTTGTGTGAGAATGATTCTCAATGTCCTGAACCAGTCATGGAAGTTATTCCCATTCAACTTGTCCTTCTCAAGGACTGATCACAAAGAAAATGTATTGTAATAAAATGTGTAGTCGTTTGCCATTTGTTTTTTAAAAAGAAATTTTGCATTTTGTCGAAACCCTTTTTGATTTGATTTGATTAAAAAAAATAACGATATTAGTTAGGCCTTTAATTAGCTATTGCTCCCGCTATTATGTTCAAATTGATAGCCCTAGACATCAATTTGGAAGATTGCATTATACAACCTTTGAGTGAGCCAAGATATAAAATATTAAGTTATTGCCCAACCAAGGTTATTTCCCATAACCGATTATTAAGGTAGGCAACATTTTTTAACTATATCTCATGCAATTCTTGGATAGATGGTATGCACAACTCCTTTTCATATCTCATCTTTATTGTTCTAGGCACTAGATCTCATTCAATTTACCTACTTATGCCTGACCTGAAAGACAAAACGATAGTAATGCACCCTGCTTGGCATGCCCACAAAACTACCATCACACTTCCATGAGATAGACAAGCACCACGATTGACATGCCTACAATTAGTCAATCCAACTTTTTATGTGTACTTCTTATGGAAAGCATCTAAGACTTAACATTTGATTTACATATATTTTTTAAATTTAAATATAAATACATATACATATCCAATCACCATATACTAATAATATGTGTCATATACATAATATCCACAAACATAACATGCAATATAAAATATGAGTGATGGTTATGGCCACAATCTAGAAATTCTTAGGAGCCGAAAAGAAGTGCTACCTCCTAAGGTCCAAATCATAGTAGCAACTTCATATGTAGAAAAACTGTGCTTGAACCATCTGGGTCTGTCACCTCAACTCTTAAGTCGATCAGTTAGCCTCCTGGTTGGTCGACTGGTCTGCTTGGATCGGCCAACTGGCTCCTAGGTCAAGAAGTGTCTGGACTCCTCTAGTCAGTCAATTGGGCCTCTAGTCGGTTAATTCAGTCCTTGATTTGTAGCCTGTTTGGTCCTCTATTCGATCAACTTGACTCCCAACTGATCAAATTGCCTGGTGAAGAACGTCCTCTTTTCTAGAAATAGAAATTCAAATGATCCTATTAAGTATTACATTATACAAGTGAAACTTCAAGTGACATTCAAAAGGAGTATAGGTAGGAAAAAATTAAATTGCATGTGTAGAAAGAGAGAGAATCTCAGTATCCAAACTAAATCTAAAAGATAGGAACTAAATCATTCAACCAAGCACACATATCCAAGGAGCATTGGCCATCACCACACATACATCAACCATCAAAATGATTATAAGGTGATATGTACAGATTGCATATATATATATATATATATATATATATATATATATATATATATATATATATATATATATATATATATATATATATATATATATATATATATATGTGTGTGTGTGTGCTTATCTTTAATACCCGCACGAGTAGCCTGATTTTTCGCTACCTGCCCATCCAAAAGAGTAACTATATGGTACACAAGAGTAACTCTGAGATTAACAGAGTAACTATGTGGTACACAAGAGTAACTCTAAGACCAAAAAAATAACTATGCAGAAAATATATAGTCAGTAAATATATGGACGGGTTTTTTATTTTGGGGGGGCAAATGATATTATTTTTGGATGAAATTTTTTGGGGGGCTAGATAAAATTATCCTCTAAAATTGCGAAAAAAAAATAAAAAAAATATTAGGAAGGTTGCACAGGTAGCTACCCACATGGGTATTAAATAAATCCTATATATATATATATATATATATATATATATATATATATACACACATATATATATGGGCTCATCTTTAATACCTGTGTGGGTAGATACCCACATGCCCTTCCTGTCACTTTTTTGTAAATTATTTTTTTTTTTCAATTGTAGAGGAGCATTTTATCTAGCTCCCCAAAAAATTTCATCCAAAAATAATATCATTTGCCCCACCAAAATAAAAAAATACGTTCATATATTTACTGACTTTATATTTTCTACGCAGTTACTTTTTTAGTCATATAGTTACTCGTTTATCAATATAGTTACTCTTTTGATCTTAGAATTACTTTTATGTACCACATAGTAAGACTTTTGGATGTGCGGGTAGTGAAATATCAGGCTACCCGAGCGGGTATTGAATGAATGCCATACCGTGCAGGACTTACCCACTCTTGCAACAAGTCTTACACCTTCAAGGATTTACCCACTATTGACTTGGATCTTCCTCCTTTGACTTCATCTTTTCCATGGAGAAGTTTTCACCAAGGGATTCCTTCCCTTCTTCTTCACCTCTCTTAGCTAAGAGAGATCATCTTCATCTATATGGAAGGAATATAAATTGGTAGGTGGAAGAAGTGAGATCCTCACAAGATATACATGTGGGACTAGCTCTCTTAAAATCTTCTGCTCACTCTATTGGATGTAGCAAGTGATTAAGCTTAAGAGAGAAAGGAGGCACATGGAGGAACTCAAATATAATATAGGGACCCTCATAGTACTTGGATAACCATGAAATGAATCTCAAGGGGTCCTATTTATAGTTGGGGTTGCCTACTATCTAGTAGAGACATTTAGGGATGAATTCTAGTTGGTTTGGGTGTTGCAATGGATATATTTTTTAGTTTCACAACACTCTAATGGTTAGAAATACTTTTCAATATTTTTCCATATAGTTTGATACCTAAGTTTATTTTTGGGAAACTCAATTGACGACATCGTGTGACAAAAAAATTTTGAGTTGTCAGTTCAGTTTATCCTTGATGAAACTCAGCCGATGGCTTAAGATTATTTTGTAAGTACATGGTTTCAGTCAATTTGTCCTGGGGAAAATCGGTTGAGCCTGGAAGTTACCAAGACCCACACAGATTTTTTGGTCGGGTTTCATGTGAGTGAAACTCAGCCGATAAAAGTGTATGTGATGAATTTTGGAATGTTCCATAAAAGTGCTTAAATATTCTATTTAAGTGCTCTTGATTTTTTCTAAGACTAATTAAAAGTCATACAATCATTACAAGTGATGCAACATGATTCTAATTGATTTAAGGCCTTTTCCACAAAAGTGCACTTGGATTGATTTTGACTTGTCTTTCTCCAAGTTAGGATCACAAGTTTAGGTATTTTAAGTGTGTCTTACCTAATATGAAATCACTCAATTAGAATCATTATACACAAATGAGTGGAATGGTTAGTCATGATAAAAACAAGGGTTTAGTCAATTTTAGACCTTGAGTCAACATTCTCCCCCTTTCTGAAGATGACAAATCATTCCATAAATGTATTGAAAGCATTTCCGTAAAATCATACCTTTGGAGAGACTTAGGGGTTTCAAAATAATTGATTTCATATGATCCCCCTAAATTGATGCTAATGGAGTTCTCATACTCCCTCTCAATTGATGTTATTTCTCCTGCATGGTCAGCTTTCATAGCATTTATAGAAACCATCTCTTATACTCATATATGTTCTACATATATGGGTTCTCCCCTTTACATAATACATGTCTTATCCCCCTTTGTCATTTCAAGGTTGAAGAGCTAAAACACAACTTATTATAAAAGTGAGTGTAGAAGAGCAAAAACTGAGGGGTTTTCCAAGCAATGTATATAAAGTAATTATGACATGCATAAAAACAACCCTAGGTGTAGTTCTAGAAAATAATAAAGGTAAGGCTATGCAAGCAACTCAAGATAGTAGATATGCAATTCAAGAGACAAGGTTGAGTACGTATGAAACAAGATACAACATAGCATATAGTTGGATACCAATTTATGTGTTAGACACTAAAATATGAACAAGTTTAGAACTATATGTATATGAACTACTAATAAATGATACCAAGTTAGGACTATTGGTAGGATCTAGATCATAGCAAAAGATGCACAAGTTAAAGAACAAGCTATGATTTTATATAGAGAAAAATCCAAACAAAAAATATGCAATTCTAGAAGCATGAGAAGATATTACTCGCTAGAAAATATGCATCAATACCAATAGATAATTACCACTAAGAAGCTCAAGGTTGAATCAAAAGAAGATATACAACTATATAGATGAAGCAAGTTAGAGTACAACAAAATCAATTTAGATCACAACAAGAGATTCAAATATATCATCATCAAAACATGCATAAAAACTCAAAATAAGTAGTTTTAAGATTTTGATATACCAATTTAGAGAAATTATAGAGATAGAGTTGTATGCAGGATAGGCAATTCAAATCATGGAAATGTGCATATCATAAAAGATACCAAGAGGAGTGCCATATAATAAGGCTAATGGTTGAGAAAATATACTTGAGAGGGAAATTATCATACAAATGTCATATGTATATCTTGGGCACAATGTTGTCGGTTGCATTTTTGGGTTGAACTTCTTGATTGACAACAGTTGTTGGCAACACCCATTGGTGCTTGTCGGTTGAGTTTCTTTCAGGACAAACTCGTCCGACAATATCTGTTGTCAAAAAGCACATATGTTTCAGAAAAATATATTAGATACATGATAAAAATATAAACCATATCCAAACATGTATAAGCAAGTTAATAATGTACAATGAAAGCATCAGGAGCATGTTTGAGCAAAAAAGTGATGAGAATCACATTGAACCAAATTTGACTCAAAAAGCATATGTAAAGTGCATACAAACATGGCAAAAAAACCTATAATTGGATATGAGAAAGAATATCATAACCTCTATTCTTACCATTTCTTTTCCACTTTTTTCCACCCCATACACATCTCACCTTTCTTCTTTTATGTGGATTGAGAACCAATTTGCAAATCAATATCTCATGTCAATACATTTGCAAGTGGCCTAAAAGAAGAAAGATTAAATGCCCCCCAATCATGTTTTTGGGTAGTGAGGGGTTAGATTAGCAACCCAAATCATTTTTCTTGCTTTCCTAAAAGGATAACATATAGAATATGACCACTATTATTACAATAATGACATGTGCCCTTAACCTTGGAATTAGAGGATTCTCTATGGAATATTGGAGGTCCTTTTCCTATGTTGTCCCTTTGGCTACTATCATATCATGTACCATGTCTACCAAATTGTTTGGTAGTATGATGTAGGATGCCATTTAAAATTCTTTTTACCACATAAGAATTGTTGCAAAGAGGATCTCACAATAGAATTATCATTCATAAGAGAAGCAATACCAGAGAAAATTTCAAAACGATTTTCTCTATCATTCATAAGATCATCCTATAAGAAAAATCTTTAGTCATAAAAGAATCCTTTTCAAAATATAGAGCATCAAATTCTTTCTCTCTATTAGAAATACTAGTATAAGGATCAAGAGAATTTTCACTATTATGCAAGGAAGCAAGTTCATTTTCAAGGCAAGTAATGTTATAAATATACACTTCATTTTCACATTCTATTCCTTGCAAACTAAGCTCTAGATCCTCATTAGCATATTTAGTATCAATAATGAGGGAATCAACAGTTGTAGCATGCTCTACATTTGAGCTAGGCATTAAACGTTGAGATTCTTAATCTTATCAAGCAAGCTAGCATTTTCAAGTTTACGAGTATTTACTTGAATAAGATAGACATTTTTTTCTATATCAACACATTGAGTTTCAATTAAAGCTCTAAATTAAGGCTCCTGAGATTTTTGTATATCGTCTTTTTCTATATGCAAGGAATCAACAATTTTAGCTAGCCTTTTTCTTTTATGCTTAGTGGACTTAAGAAGGGCACGAGTGCCATGAATTATTTCAATCAAAGATTATTTTGATAAATATATTAGATCTACCTCATTTAAGTCTTCAATTGAACTTGCCATGAGGGCACAATGGCATCTTCCATCTTCACATCCACTAGATCTTCCACTTGTGCTTTCATTTTTGTTGATGAAGAATTTGTGATCTTTCTCTCTCTTGCCCTTCTTCTTCATCTTTTTTTATTCCCTTCTCTTCCTCTCTTTGAAGGAGTATCTTCCCTCTTTATAGTTTCCCATCTTCTCCTACTTGTAGAAGTATTGTTTGGAGAAGACCTTCTATCATTTTCATGGGCTCAAGAGGGGTTGAATAGAGCTAAAAACACTTAAACCCAATTCATTAGACCTTCAAAGTGAATCACAAGATACGGTTTCATATATGAAATTTGAGTGTAACTAAACATACATAGAAAGGGAGAGAGAGATTGAACAATTGCAAATGACACAAGCTTTGCATATTGATTCCAAACTATAAAGTAGGAGATGTACGTCCACTACCTATAGAGGTCAACCTCTAGGATTTTCAACCATGTCTCACTCCTTGTATTCCATTATAAGAGTTACAACATAAGACCTTCCTTTACAAGGACAAGGATACCTAGCCTTCCCTTTGACGATAAGGGAGTAAACAACCTTACAAAGGACTTACCTATATAAGACCTAGAGTCTTCTACCTTACCAAGGACTTACCCACTTTTGTAACAAGTCTTCAACCTTCAACAAGAACTTACCCACTCTTGTAACAAGTCTTCCACCTTCAAGGATTTACTCACTCTTGACTTGGATCTTCCGCCTTTGACTTCACCTTCATAGTGCTTGGTTAACCATGGGATGAAGCCCAAGGGGGTACTATTTATAGTTGGTGTTGCCTACTAGCCATTAGAGACATTTAGGGATTAATTCTAGTCATTTTAGGTGTGCAACAGATATTTGGTTTTAGTTTTGCAATACTCCAATGACGGAAACACTATTTTGCACTTTTTGTACAATATTGTTGGCTGAGTTTCCTTTTGGAAAACTCAATCGACGACATTATAAAACAAAACAATTTTTAGTTTTTGATCGAGTTTATCCTTGATGAAACTCGGCCCAAGGCTTAAGATTGTTTTGGAAGTGCAGGATGTCAGTCGAGTTTGTCCTGGTGAAACTTGGCCAACCCTGGCAATTATCAAGACCCACACAGGATTATCAGTTGAGTTTCATGAGTGAAACTCGATCGATAAAAGTGCCTATGATGAATTTTGGAAAGTTCCATAAAATTGCTTAAATATTCAATTTATGCTCTTATTTTTTTAAGCTTAAAGTCATACAATCATTACAAGTGATTTATAACATGATTCTAATTGATTTAAGGCCTTTACCATAAAAGTGCACTTGCATTGATTTTGACTTGTCTTTCTCCAAATTAGGATGTGCAAGGTTCGGCATTTGGAGTGTGTTTTACCTAATCTGAAATCACTTAAGTAGAAGCATTAGACACAAATGGGTGGAATGGTTAGTCATCATCAAAATAAGAGTTTAGTCAATTTAAACCTTGAGTGAACACACTCCAGTCAGCCAACTGTCAGGCAGTGTTGTTTAATTTGATTACCTAAATACTTTTGGAACCAAGCTAAACCTTATATGTGCATCCTATGTGTGTGACCCTATAGGCCCCAAATTACGTTGATAGTGAATGTTCATAACAAGATTATTTCATCACTAGAAATGATTGGTATCTAGAAAGAAATCATGGCAAACCAAGTAATTGGAAAGTAGGAGAACAACTTCAACCTACATCTATTATCAGTGTTATTGTTATCATATAGATCCTTTGTCGATGATATCCGAATTGAACTTCAGGCATGGAATTGTCATCATCTTAATATTCAGTCCATGTTACTTGAACTAGAGCAGACTATCTAATATGCATGTGACCTCACATATCACATATTTTTTCACATCAGTATGTCCATACATTTCTTAGTCTCGCTTATCAAGTGTCTAGGATATCAACTCCAATGGGAAGGACAAATCCCATCTACATCACTCATAGTCAATCCCCATGTATCACAACGTATCCGAGTACCACCTTACGATAACCATTATTCAAGGTCACGTTGGATAATGTCAAAGTACATTAAATGACATGTGATGAGTGTAGTGACTTCAATCTAAGAACCACAATCACCACTATCACAATGAGAACTAATTATGACAAACACTTAATGGTTTCTATGTATCACTCTCAAGGTGGGTATGTCTAGTACATTATTCTCTAAAAAGTACGTATGTGTTTGGCTTGATATCCTATATAATGATTACTGATATTTTGTCATCAGTCAACACATTCTAGTCTTATGTATTATTGTTGTCTATTTATTGATTCCACAATAATATCTAAATAGGGACATAACAAGAATGTGTATACTCTTATCATACATATGATCTTATTGTTCACGTCCTCAACCTGAAGACATATGTCATCGAGTAATATCATGCTCTTAGACATCTATCATGTTATACCATCATCTCATAATTCATCAAACATACATACAAAATTTTCCTTTATTTATTAATAAAATAAAGTACATGATGTGTAATGACCTCCCTTTTTAGCATCCCCCAGTTAAAGAAAGACCCAAAAAAGTTGAGAGCATTATCTAAAATTCCCAAGGATTCATATTTTTACCAAATAACAAATGATAGATAAATAATTTCCATTAATTTAAATATTGTTTACAAGAGGCTCCTCGAAGGAGTTACATGAATTTCTATCATTAGAACTATACATATGAGAATAAGTATCTATCTAATCCTCCTTTACTTAGGTTTAATTCCTTCAGGTAATTCCATCTAGTTTATCATGTCTTGATATCTTCTTATATTGCATTTACTCAAAACATCGTGAAATAAACATGTTGATTCCCATGCGCGTGCTCCTGCTGGACGCTGCAACGGCGCTAGGGCTCCCCCTCCCACCTCGGTGGCTTTACCCCTCTCCCCGAGAGGCCTCTCCCTGCTGCAATGGCAGAAGAAATAACAAGGCAATGCAGATCACTTAGGATCGTAGAAGAGGAAGACGAGATCGTAGACTTCTCTGATGGCACTGGTTTGGTGAAGGGGGACCAACTCAAGCTCACCCTGGCGGAAAAACTTCTCACTAAAAGATACTACAACTTCCAGGCCCTACAGCGAACCATGCTACAAGCCTGGGGGTTGGTTGGAAAGGCGATCTTCAAACAAATGGAACACAAAATTATGATGATCCAGTTCGGAAGCCAAAAGGACAGATACAGAGTCCTAAGTGAAGCACCGTGGAATTTCAATGGATGCCTGCTGGTGCTGAAAGAGGTCACAGATGCTGACAGACCATCGGATATGGAGTTCGGGGTATGCCCCTTTTGGGTACGACTCTACAATATCCCGATGGGGTATAGATCTGATGAGGCACTTCAAAGAATTGCTGCAAAAATAGGTGAAGTTCTGGAGATTGAGAAGGAAGAAACCATATGGTCGAAGGCTAGGCTTGCAAGAGTGATGCTAAAGCTGAGCAAACCGCTGAAGGCCATACAAAAGCTGAAAACAACCAACGGCGACGTCTGTGATATGGACCTCAGATATGAGAGGCTGCCCAACATTTGCTTCGGCTGCAGGAGAATGGATCATCTGACCAAGGACTGTCAAACTGAAGAGGAAGGAGAAGAGAAATGGGGGAGCTGGATAAGATCTTCACCCAGAAGAGCAAAACAATTTGAGTAGGGGGACCTATCCTATGAGGGTACGAAACGCAAGCTCTTCCAATAAGAGAAAGCTGAGAAGACAAAAGAATACAACACCTATGTGGCTAACGCAGTGGACATTAGCAAAGTAAACAAAGCTAACAATGAAGAGAGGGTGCTTGGGAAAATTCCCCAGAAAGATTCTAAACCCGTGAAAGAGAGAGAGAAGATAAATCCAGAGAATATAATACAGAAGCTTACAGAAGAGGAGGACGGTGAGAACCTTGAAGTGAGGGAGGGGTCTGGAATGCCCACGCACAGCCCCCAACCCCTAGTGTCGACAACCACACCAATAGTTGGGGGATGGGAGATCCAGAAACCCAACATACAGCCCAACCAGCAGCAATAAATTGCCTTTAAGGTGAGTGGAGCAGCAAAAGGCTGTCTTAAATGAAGGGAACAATAGAGAAAGTAATGACAAGGAGAAGAACACAAAGACAAACAACAGAAAGCTTTTCCACGTGAAAAGGACCAAGGAGAAGAATGACCCTACCAGGACACCAAAAAGCAAAACCAGTGAGGATGAAGTAGGGACAAAAGAATACACAAAAGACCGAGAGGGCACCAGGAAAAGCAAGAGAAAGAATACTTAATAGGAAGCTGATGGAAACCAAGTTCAGAATGGCACAAGGGCAGCAAAGGTGGGGACAACTAAAGGTACCTCAATGGTCTGGGAGATAGATCCTAAAGTAGTGGTGACTGGTGACGCCCAACACCGTGAAGGATAATGAAACTCCTGAGTTGGAATTGTCGGGGCATGGGAGGCCACGGCAAGATCCAAAACCTTCGCAGATTGTGCTGGAAGGAACGTCCAGACATGGTCTTCCTTATGGAGATGATGGTTAAGAAGGAGGAGTTGGAGAAAGCAATGAATAAGTGTGGGTACAATAATGGAGTCTGTTTAAGCAGCGATGGCAGGTCGGGAGGCATCGACTTTTGGTGGAACGACATGAATGTTACTACTATATCCTACTAAAAGCATCATTTTCTTGTTGAAGTGGATGAAGGTGGGGAGCGGGGAAAGTGGAGGTGTGCGGGTATCTACGGTTGGGTGGTTAATCACCATAAATACATAACTTGGGAGCTTATAGACAAGCTTGTCAATGATACTAATCTACCAATGTTGTTCATAGGTGATTTTAATGAGATCCTGAGCAGCGATGAGAAGGTGGGTGGAGCCGCTAATGGAGTCTGCCACATTGATGATTTCAGGGACCTCATCGATAGATGTGAACTGATGGACCTTGGCTTTCAAGGAGATCAATTCACTTGGTAAAGAGGAAATAATATAGAGACTGCCATCAGAGAAAGACTCGACAGAGCATTAACAAACCTAAACTGGAGTGTGATCTTCCCTGAAGCCTGGGTTAAACACTTACCGAGAATTAGATTAGACCACTCTCCTCTGCTGCTGAACATGATCAAGATGAGCAGGAGAAGAGATTTTAGCAACCAATTCAAGTTCGAAGGTTACTGGACACAAGACGTGGAATGCGCAAATATTGTACGTGATGCTTGGAGAGTTGATGACAGTAGGAACCTTAAAGAAAATTTTGATTCTTATGCTGCGGATCTCAATGGCTGGGCCAAAGACAAATACCATCACACAAAAAACTAGCTGAAGGTGGCTGAAAGGGATCTTGAGAAAGAACAAAAGCGGGCCCTATTGGCTAAAAATATTGAGAAATGTCAGAAACTGGTGGAGAAAGTGGTCAGGCTCCAACAAATTAATGAGACACACTGGTATACAAGAGCAAAGACAAATGATATGCGGGATGGAGACCGCAATACAGCCTACTTTCACAAAAAAGCAAACCAAAGGAAGAAACAAAACTAGATCCTTGGGCTGAAAAATGAGGAGGGCACTTGGTGCGAAGGTGAGGAGGGAGTGTACAATGTGGTGCATGATTACTATTTGAAACTCTTTGCCTCAGAAAATTTCACAAATAATAATGAAGCTCTAGACAGCATCCCTGAGACGGTGTCTGAGGACATGAACAACTGGCTCCAGAGAGAACCCTACAGAGACGAAGTGTGGCAGGCTTTAGAATACATGCACCCTACTAAGGCTCTGGGACCTGATGGGTTCCATGCCGGTTTTTTCCAACATTTCTGGAGGGTGATTAGTGAGGATGTTTATAATTTCATTATAAAATGGTGGAGGAACGAGGAGAAGCTGGAGGACATCAACACTACCAATGTGGTCCTCATCCCTAAGTGCAAGGAACCTACTAATATGGGTGAATTCCGCCCCATCAGCCTCTACAACACTATCTATAAGATCATTTCTAAGATGCTTGCTAATAGACTTAAAAGGTTTCTGGACAAAATTATCACCCCTAATCAGAGTGCTTTCATCAGTGGCTGCCACATCACGGACAATGCTCTAGTTGCTTATGAACTTTTTCATGCGATGAAAAGAAAGAAAATTGGGAGGAAAGGGACCATGGCCATTAAGCTCGACATGAGCAAGGCCTATGACAGACTCGAATGGGACTTTATCGATGATGTAATGGAGAGAATGGGCTTTGGTGGTAGGTGGAGAGCCAAAGTGGGTGAATGCTATCATATTGTCTCTTTCTCTTTCATCATCAATGGAAAGAAAAAGGGGTCTTTGAAACCACAAAGGGGTCTCCATCAAGGGGACCCCATTTCACCTCCTGTTTATTCTATGTGCAGATGTTTTCTCAAATATCCTCTCTATGGCGACTAGAGAGGGATCAATCCATGGGGCCAAGGCAAGTAAGGAGGGACCAAGCATATCACATTTGTTCTTTGATGATGACAGCATACTCTTTGCGAGGGCTAATTCAGAAGAAGCATCTATGATAGCTGCGATTACCAGCTGCTACGAAAGTGCTTCAGGGCAGAAAATCAATTACTCAAATCTGAAGTGTCTTTCAGCAAGAACACTGGGATAGCTGTAAGGGACTCCATCACCAACATCCTGGGTGTCAGACAAGTGTTGAAGCATGACAAGTATATGGGACTACCAACCAGTGTGGGGAGATCAAAGAAGGAAATTTTCAAAGCCATAAAAGACAGAATGTGGGGGGAAATGACTGGATGGAAAGAAAGGTTCCTTAGCAAGGCGGGAAAAGAAGTCCTCATCAAATCTATTATTCAAGCCATTCTGGCATATCTCATGAGCTTCTTCTAATTCCCTTCGGGCATTATAAATGATTTGAACCAGATGGTGGCTAAATTCTGGTGGGGTTCTAGACATGGAAAATGCAAAATTCACTGGTCCACTTGGGAAAAGCTATGCAAATCAAAGAGAGACGGGGGCCTTGGCTTTAGAGATTTTAAGGTGTTCAATGCAGCACTCCTTACTAAGCAGAGTTGGATACTCTTCGTTAATCTGAACTCTTTAGTTTACAAAGTGTTGCAGGGAAGGTACTTTAAGAGGTCCTTTTTCTCAATGCTCTCAGAGGCTATGACCCTAGCTTTACGTGGCGCATCCTGTGGGGTGCCCGAGCCCTACTGAAGGAGGGACTTAGGGAGAAAGTTTGTGAGAAATCAAATCTTAATATCTAGGATGATGCTTGGATACCAAATGAGAAGGGGTATTTCACTTGTACTGATGAGGCCTACCGGTCAAATTTCCCCAAGGTTAGGGACCTCTTGGATGTGTCTAACTGCAGTTGGAATGCTGACCTGATTGGGGCTCTGTTTAATGCCTCAGATACTGATTTTATCTTAACAATACCTCTATGCAGTGAAGGTACGGAAGCCAGTTTCTGGTACCCAACCAAAAATGGTATCTTCTCAGTTAAGACGGCCTACTGGATTGGAATCAAAGATACAAATATGCGGGCAGCGTTGAACCCAGACGCTCTATGGGCCAAACTCTGGAATCTGTGGATCCCACCAAAGTTCAGACATTTCATTTGGCGTACTTGCAAGGACCATATGGCTACGGCCTCTTAGCTACATCACAAAAGAATCATAATCTCCAGGAACTGTCTCAAATGCGGAGAGATTGAGGAGGACACTTTCCATGCTCTGTTTGACTGTAAACATGTTGTTGAGCTCTGGAGGGCGTGTTCCCTCAATACAAAACTCGTTGTGATGCCCAGAACATCGATGGTGGCTTCCTGGTCATGGGCTCTAAATGCTCTAAATCAGATTGAGATGATTGAACTCATTGCCTCATGTATTGCCATTTGGAATAGCCGCAACAATTACATCTACAGCTAGACACATACCAACACTGTTGTCTACAAAAATAATTTGCTGCATTGGGTTAAAGAGTTCCAAGATCTCAACACAAGATATAAACGCCCCTTTGTTCTCAATGATCACAACAGTAGATGCAACAACTGGAGGCACCCCGAGTTGGGCACCACAAAAATCAATACGGACATTGCTTGCATCAACAACAAAAGTACCTCATTTGCTGCAATTTTCAGAAACCATGAGGAACAGATTTTGGCGGTGGTTGCTAAGACTCTTCCTGGAAAGTGGGACTCTTCTACTGCGGAGTGCTTTGCTATTCTTATGGCCTGCTGTACTGCTAAGTTCCTGAATTTGCAGCATATCATCATTGAGACTGACGCCTCTAATGTCGTCAAATTAGTGGCTGAAGGTGATGGTGGTTAGAGCCCTATTATGCGCTTTTGCATAGAGATTATCTCTCTTCAATCAGAGTTTAGTTCTTTCTAGCTGAAGCATGTTTTCAGAGAGAGTAATATGGTCGCCCATAATGTCGCAGCCTTGGGTTTGGGATTATGTAATGATATCTTGATGTTAGAAAATTTCCCAAGGGTGTTATATCCACCCCATTGTATGGATACGCTTCAGTAATACAATGACCCTTTTAATGCTAAAAAAACATGTTGATTAGTACATTTTTATATTGTATACGTGACTGCATGAAAAAGTGTGCAAGTACGCTAACAACATATAATCAATCAATTACTTGTAAATTGGAACTGGAACTTTCATTGCATTTAAACCCATGCTAGATATGCTCTCTTGGGTGTGATCACTATCCCTCTAGGGCTTGTGTGCATCACCCTTCAATACATTTCAACCTAGGGTTCAAAATAGGATATCTTTGTTTATGTGATATTCATAGTGCCACTATAATTGAATAGAATGTAAATACACAACCAATAATTTATTTAAACAATCATCAAGAAACACTCAAAAAACCTTGACAATTGATATTGAGGGTAGTCATAATTGTAAACATGTACCTTTTGTATAACCATGGAGATCATTCAATCATACTTCAAGTACTTTAAGCATATCAATGAATCCAAGAAATCAACATTTAAACTCAAGAACATGGCCATGTGGCTAAAACCCGTTGGTTAGTGCTATAGGAACTCATTACCATGTTTTTAGGTTGAGATTTGGTTCAATTCTTTGTCCTTATTTGGACTGATCGGTCAGGGCCAACCTAGCTAGGCTCTTATGTCACACCTTGTCTATGCATGAGGTTTCCCTCAGCAATACATCTTTATATATGCAGTCGTAGACACAGCCGCAAGTGCACCACCTTGGGTGCTATAGAGAGTACCCTTGTTGACGTTCAACCTCTTGGTCACTGTTGGGGCTCCTTACTCCATAGACACTATCAACCATTAGATCATGCAATCCTTTCTTTGCATCCCTCGCATGCATGCCACTATGAGAGAGTGTAAGGTCTGAGCCTATCACAAGATGCTTGTGTCGTGGTTCTTCTACCATAATGGCCACCCTTCATCTTCGAGGAACCCTCCAAGACCTTAGACAACCATCATGTGGTCACCTATGTGACTCAAGGAAGTCCTAACTGGTGGTGAAGTTTTCCTTGAGAACCTTGTTGTTCTGCAGTAGGGAAGTGCAGAAGAAAATGTGATGGATCAAGGGGTGGTGAGGGGAGTCCCAGGGAAGGATACCAGTGGTGTGGTTGATAGTCGTTGATGGGGACAGAGCTCTGATGTCCAATTTTGGATAGTGTTGTTTCACAACTGACCTCTTTCATTCAAACCCATGGCTGGGGAAGGTGCTTTAGTTAGGAACCCTAGACCAATATGGATGAGGGGGCACACAACTAGGATGCTGAAGGAGGCATGTATAGCCTTCCAAGAATTGGGGTAATCCATCCTTTTTATAGCACTAGGTGTGTGGTTCGATGGACCAATTTCCAAGAATGTACATAATTTTTAGGGCATCCCATTTAGGAAGTGATTAAGTACATTCCTCTTCCTTCCCTAATATATAACAACTCTTAGGCTTTATTCTATAATTATAAGGAGTTACAAAAAAGAATTCACTAATTTCTTATTAAGACTTGGATTTGGCAAACTAAAAGTCATCAAGGAATTCATAACTATATGGCACATATTGGATAATTGGTCCTTCATTCATTTAGGAATCACTTTATCACTAAATATTTTATATTATTTTTTGTCTCTCTCTCATTGATATATTTCTTCATCAACTATCCTTATTTCAAGGAACTCACTAATACCTTTCCCAATTTATATTTATTTTTTGTGATTTTTTCAGTTGTCTTTTATATAAAAAACTTGCTCTTTTACACATTTCGTTAAACAATTACCATTATCTCATGGAATGCCCTTTTTCTCCCAATTTCTAGAATTCTCTGCTTCTTTTTTATAATTTCCAAGTATACAAAAAGTCATTCCAATATAACACTATATGATGCCTCAAATCTTGTATTGCCAAATTGGTTTATATAATTACTCCATTAATTATCTAAACATCACATATCTCATATTTTTATTATTCAACAATTCATAAAGCAATACTATTTATTTATACACAAAATATCTTATGTCTTTGTCTTGTTCTCCAAGCACTGATTTGCAAAGCAAATAGTCTCATGGGCCTCACTTGGGCTATGGTTTGCACTCATTCCACAAAGTGGGTAGAAAATTACTTTATTAATAATACCATGGGAATTTACTTAACAATGCATGCCTTATATTTATATAATTCAATTTCACCAAAATTGAAGATATTAGATTCATGCCTCCTTAAAAGGAATTTTGTCCCCAAAAATCATACTTAGTAAAGTTAAGGTGAATGATAACTCATCTTAATTTCAAACCTTAGGGTTGTAAACCCTTCTTGGGTATCCATATCATCTTTTATTATTACACAAATTCCTCACATCATTACTAAGATTGGTACTTGAATTTGATTCAAAGTATATCCACATCCTTAGTTTTCACATGATTTCATCTCTCGATGATTACATTTTCATTAGTGATCCCAATTTCACTTAGTGACTACCTTTCCATCTAGGTTTCCAATCTTATTGTTCATTTACTACTTTTCTTCATAAGGGTGAGGTAACACCTCAAACCCTAGATAATGTCATTGAACTCAATTTAGTATATTCATTCTCGTATGTCCATTATAAGCATATCATGTATCTACCCAATCTCTCTCACTCATAATAAGATGAAATAATTGTTTGACTATAGCCAAAAAAAGTCCATCCCACTCCAAGAATAAAGATGGTGTATCCATACATTCTCTCAAAATCTCACATTTTTGGTTGAATGATTCCCAACATGACTTTAGACCATTCTTACTTCTAATTCAACATTATTCTTATATTTCATGAAGTCTGGTTCCTTTCTCGCTCTCGGGTTTGTGCACAACTCCTTTAAGATTTCCTTATCATATGACTTATTGTATCTTTTATATTTACACCTCATGTCTTATTAGCCTTAGTCATTTCCTCAAGGTCTCTAGGGGTATTGGTACCTTTAGAGTGATGTCATCCTGGCCTTGGGGGCCTTATGCACTTAGGGAATGCCTCCCACATCTACCCCTTGGGCCTCTAAACTCATGAAGGTGGCCAATTTCCTGATCCATGGGCCTCGAGAAAATATGTATTGCTAACTCCTGACCTCATGGTCTAATGCATTTAGGGTAGGATCACCTTCTAATATCATCGGTCTTTTGTACCTTCGATCATCCCTACTCGACCTTAGGATTGACTTAGGGATCTACCCTGCCTAGGATTAATTAAGATATCACCACTTAGCACATTATTTTCTTATGTAATTCTTTAACCTACATTTTCCTTCATCACTTGGGGTACATATTTTTCAATTTATGTCCCTACATTGGGCTCATAGAGATCTTCCTTTCATGGGCTTGGTCTTCATGACGGCCTTCCTTTTCCATCTTGGCCTATGGTGACCTTCCTTTCCTGGCTTGATCACAAGCCATTGTAATGACTTCCTCTTGCATCGAACATCCTTTCCCAACTTGGCCTAGTGGTAACCTTTCTATTCCATATTGATCACTAGTCATTGCAATCATTTCCTCTTATATCGGTCTTCCTTTCCTAGCTTGGTCTATTGATGATCTTCCTATCTTGGCTTGATCACTATTCATTGTAATGACTTCCTCTTATATCGACCTTCCCTTCATGGCTTGGCCTATTGGTGACCTTCCTATCCCATCTTGATCACCAGTCATTACAATGCACTCCTTTTTATATCGGCTTTCCTTTCTCACTTGGCCGATAAGTGACATTCCTATCTCGGCTTGGTCACATACTTTCAGTCACTTCCTTAGTTATTTTCCTTGTGTTACTCAGAGATGGCATAGTTGGGTTTAAATAATGTATGTGCTTTTATATCTTGTATACCTATTCCTTTACCCTTTAGGTGACATTCAAGGTTACCTCAATTCTTAAATTGATTTGGGACCTCACTCGTCTAGGAAAGGTCCTAGAATAGGGTGTTTTCTTAACTCGTAGGAGGAAGTTGGGATCTCTAACCACAACTTGACTCCACAGGTTTAGGGTTTTGTCTCCCCCTATAGGTCCTTTTCCCATTCTTATCTTGACCCACCCCAGGTAGGGACACCAACTCTAACAGTTGAATTTTCGCTTTATGTAACCATTGGTTTCTTATGTCTCATATGTATATTCATCCCTCCACATGCATCATGCATGAGTTTTTTACGCACATGCATAGGAAACTAACCACATAATCTTGTGTGTTTCGATCATACTATAATCTTATGTATCGGCCACCCAACATTAACTTGGGTATCTACCATCCAACATCAACTTGGGTATTAACCACCCAACATAAACTTGGGTATCGGCCACCCAACATCAACTAGGGTATCGACCAACCAACATGAACTTCAATATCCGCCTCATCTTCAACTAGGATATTGGCCTCACCTTTAACTAGGATATCGGCCTCGACTTTAATTAAGATATCAGCCTCCTCAACATCAACTAAGGTATCGGCCACCCCTTAAATCTAAGGGTATCGACCACTCAACATCACTTAGGGTGTCAGTCTTGCTATCCCTTTGAGTGTCGGCCACTCAATCTACTAAGATATTGGCTACACCATTAGCCAGTGTATCGGCCACACAACACATTATGGGATATCAACCTCTAGGGTTTGAGTTGTAATGGATGAACCCTTGTTCAATACTTTATTTCTCTCACCTACTGACCTTACCATTAATTGGTGTATCGGCCAAGGTTTCAAAGAGTATATTGTCCCCATCTTCACATGATGTATCGGGTTAAACGGTGTCAGATTGTGAGTGTATCAAATTGCTAGGGTTAGAGTTGACCATGTCAGCCTCTACACTCAACCAAAGTATCACCATTTGATATTCTATCTTCACTAGAAATCTCTTGGTCATGACAAGCTAATGCCTTTGATGCATATCATTCTTAGAACAACTAACATATCGACCTAACAACAGCATATTTCTTTAAAGCATCACAAGTTATATTAGCCATCCAAGTTATGGTGCAAACACATGTGTCAACTTGGATATCCTTTAGATATCATCTTGTCATATTCTTAGCATTTAGGTGAAAGATTAAACACTTAAGATAACAATATTCCTACTCAAGAAATCAACCCAAAAGTATAGGAGTTCATATGTATCAGTTTCCATACTTATAACCTTGTATCGGGTTAGAGTTTCCCACAAACCAATATCGGTTTGAGCATATCAGTTTCATCATCTTCAAGCTTAGAATCGTCGTCCATAACTACTCTAGTTTGTGGAAAATATCCCTTTATATTCATTAGAACTCATAGAATCATCATTCAAACAAGAAAAGTCGAAGTAGAAAAGGAATCACCAAGTATTGCATGATAGAATATGAATAATAATCAAATTGGGTTCAAGTTATATAACCTTCCTCAAGATCAACTCAAAAGCTTCACGATTCAAAGATCCACATTCCAAGGTTGAAGATGACTTATCAAAAGTCCAAGAATTGATCACAACTCTTCTCTATGAAAGAAGATACCATAGTTAAGAATTTGATGAAGAAAGAAGAGAAGGAAAGGATCATGATCCAAGAAGCATAGTCTTTCCAAGGTTGAAGACAATCATAGCTTCACCTTAGGCAAGATGCTTGGTCTTCTCTTTGCTTATTGATCTCCTAGGATCATCCTCCAAGCAAGAGATGTTAACGAAATTGAAAGGTTTACTAGGAAATTAAAAGATAGGTATATATAGTTGAGGTTCATGAAAGAGAGTGTGTATAAGGTGTCATCACTATGTGCACTTAAGTGACATGTATCCATGCATGGTAACTTCATGCAATCATAATTATCTTGTCATGCAAAACTCTTAAGGATAATCCATAGATAATATATCAGCCATTTGGGCATCTTGCTTGACAAGATGTCATCACCCAATCTTGCTTTATGTGCAAACTGATACCACTTTTTCAAGGAACTTGCAAACTGATAGGCTTCACCTACTTGAGGTGCTTAGCCCATCATGAACACTTTCAAAGATTAACAAACCAATATGGGACCTCCTCTATGGATTCCAAGCTGATAGGTATTCCCATATACACTTCAAAACTCGATACAACCTCATCTAGGGTTCAAGGTACTCAACACTTCTTTGGTTCTTTCACCACTAAGAGTGCTATCATTTATCTAAGATTCAAACAAGGAACCTCCTTCTTTCTCTTTCCTCTAGTTGAAACTAAGAGAGAGAAGAGACATTCTAGATATGTTAATTTGCACATAAACCCCTTAATTGGGTAAATTGCAATTCTTACCAAAGTTATCACATAAGGTACAAACAATTTGCAAATAAGTTCAAAATTGAGAACTAAACTCTTTTCAAGTCTTAATTAGTTGTCAAAAGATTAAGACAAGGTTCTAAGAAACTTACTTAAGCAAAGCTTCTAGGGTTATCTCAAAACCCAGGTCAGGGGTGTTACAAGTTATCAACCCCTAACAGGGATTTCATCCCCAAAATCTCAAGAGATAAGAGAAGGGTACTTCCTTATCATCTCTTCCTCCAGTTCCCATATGGCTTCTTCAATGCCACGATGATGCCAAAGAACTTTTACAAGCAATGTATTTCTTTTTCAACTTCTTGATTCTGTTGTAAATAATCAATATTGGACATTCCACAAAGGATATATCTTCATCTAATTCTACCTCTATAGGTTGTAATACAAGTTCTGTATCAAGCTGACATTTTCTCAACATAGATACATGAAACACTAGATGTAGTCTATGCAACTCAGGTGGAAGTTCCAACTTATAGGATACCTTTCCAACATGTGCTATCACCGGATAAGGTCCCATAAATCTAGGAGCCAACTTACCCTTCCTCCCAAATCTGAGAACACCTTTCCAAGGAGAGACCTTGAGATATACTTTGTCTCCAACTTGGAATTCTAAAGGTCTACGACAATCATCATCATATGATTTATGTCTGTCCTATGCAGCTCTCAATTGTTGTTGCATTACTTTAATCTTTTCTACTGACTGTTGCACAAGTTCAAGACCAAGAAGTTGGTATTCTCCTATTTCGTACCAGCATAGAGGAGATCTATAACATCTACCATATAATGCTTCATATGGTGCCATATCAATGTTGTTCTGATAATTGTTATTATAAGAAAACTCTATCAAGCTCAAATTTATATCCCAGCTTCCTACAAACTGAAGAATGCATGCCCTAAGCAAGTCTTTCAAAGTTTGTATAGTCCTTTCAGATGGTCCATCTGTTTGAGGGTGGAAAGCAGTACTAAACTTCAACTACATACCCAAAATTGTATGCAATCGCTCCCAAAAGTGACTTGTAAACTGAGGACCTCTGTCTAACACAATTGTTGTTGGGACTCTGTGCAACTACGCTATCTCATCTACATAAACATGTGTAAGTTTCTCAGCAGTGTGTGTTGTTTTAACAGGAAGAAAATGTGTTGATTTTGTCAACCTATCAACAATCACCCATATGGAACTGTAACCCTTGGTTGTTCTAGGAAAACCAACTATGAAATCCATTGTTACATGATACCACTTCCACTCTGGTATAGGTAATGGTTGTAACATTCCTGTCGGCTTCTGGTGCTCATCCTTAACTTGCTGACACACTAGACACAACATAACAAACTCAGCTACATCCTTCTTCAAACTAGGCCACCAATACATATCTTTTAGATTGTGATACATCTTGGTACTTCCTAGATGCATAGAATACATAGATGAGTGAGTTTCTTCCATAACTATCTTCCTTAAGTCATTGACATCAGGTACCACAATTCTACCATGGTAAAAAACTATTCCATCTTCTGACTCATAAAATCCATCCTGCTTCTCACTGCCATATTTTGATCTGATCTACTGAACCATAGTATCAGTCTGTTGTGCTTTTTTGATCTATTGTCTTAGTGTAGGCTTAACTTACATTTGTGCCAACAATCCAGCTAGCAAAGATACTTCTAGCTATACATTCATCTGTCTTAAGGAAACTAGCATGTCCCTCTTATGACATACCAAAGAGCTAACTGTGCTTTATCTGTGAGTGAAGATGACGACTTTCTTATTAGCGCATCTGCCACCATGTTATCCTTTCCTATATGGTGATCAATTGTACAATCATAATATTTGATTAGTTCCATTTAGTGACACTGTCTCATGTTTATTTCTTGTTGTGAAAAGATGTACTTTAAATTCTTATGGCCTGTGAAAATCTGACATTTCTTCCCATACAGTTATTGTCTCTAGATTTTCAAGGCATGAATCACTGCAGCTAATTCCAAATCGTGTGTAGGATAATTCTCCTCATGTTTCTTAGGTTGTCGAGAGACCAAAGAAATCACACATTTATCCTACATCAACACACATCCTAACCCATTCTTTGAAGCATCACAAAAGACAATGTATCCTTTCCCCTGCTCAAGTAACACTAACATTGGTTGCATTGGTCAAATTTTCCTTCAACAATTAGAAAGAGCATTGACACTTGTCATTCCAGACAAAAGGAACATCCTTCCTAGTTAACCTAGTTAGAGGTAATGCTACAGAACTGAAGTTTTTCATAAATCTTCTGTAGTAACCTGCCAAACCTAGGAAACTATGAGTCTCTATTGGTGTCTTGGGTTGTTCCCATTCTAGAATAGACTCTACCTTTTTAGGATCAACACAAATACCTTTAGGAGATATAATATGTCCTAGAAAAGATACTTCTGACATCCAAAAATCACATTTGCTAAACTTAGCAAATAGCTTGTGTTGTCTCAACAAAGTCAATACTTGTCGAAGATGTTGTTCATGTTGTTGGCTATCTCTATTGTATATTAGAATGTCGTCTATGTAGACCACTATGAACTGATCAAGGAATGGCTAGAATACTCTATTCATTAGATCCATGAATGTTGTTGGTGCATTAGTTAGTCCAAATGACATAACTATATACTCATTATGATCATACCTTATCCTAAAGGCTGACTTGGGTATGTCATCTTCCTTAATTTGTAACTGGTTATATCCTGGCCTTAGGTCTATTTTAGAAAACACGGTTGCACCTCACAACTTGTCAAATAAATCATCTATCCTTGGTAGAGGATATTTGTTCTGTATTGTCACCTTATTCAACTGTCTATAGTCTATACATAACCTTATAGATCCATCCTTTTATTTTACAAAAACTATCAAAGCACCCCACAGTGATGTACTTGGTCATATAAAACCTTTATCAAGTAACTCTTGCAACTATTTCTTTAATTCTGCCATCTCAGAAGGTACCGTTCTATAAGGTGTTTGAGCTATTGGTTGAGTATCGAGAACTAGATTGAACTCAAAATCAATCTCTCAAGGTGGAGGAACATCAGGAAATTCCTTAGGAAACACATCCTTAAATTCCCTGGCAACTGGCACTTCTAGAATACTAGGACTGTCTACCTTGGTATCCACCACATGTGCTAAGAATGCCTCACACCCATGTCACAAAAATCTCTCAGCTACCATTATCAATAGTAAACATGTTGGAAGAATCTGCATGTCTCCCTGAAAGGTTCATGTCTTACCACTATATGTGAACATAACTTGCTTGGAACCACAATCCAAGAATACCTTATACTTTTCTATGGTATCCATCCCAAGGATTACATCAAATCCATGCATCTCAATTGGTATAAGATCCACTTGAATGGTGTGTTCTGAGAAAGAAAGAACACAGGGGGAACATACCTCTTGTAACACTACAGAACCAACAAACAATTTTCTAATAACAAGTTATCTGTTCTACGACAGTTATGAATCACTTCTCGTGTGATAGAGTGTGTAGCACCCAGATCAATCAAAACAAATTTCAAGCAAGATGAAGTCATATCAAAATGAAATAATTCCATTTGACCTATGAGAACTCGTGGGTTGACTACTGCTTCTGGCTGACTCATAGCATAGAATCTCGCGATTGCCTGCTGGCGACCACGTCCTTTGTAGCCTTGTGCAGATGAACCTATTTGAGACTCCTATCCACCTCCTTGTCCTCCTACACCTCTATTAAACCGTTTCCTCTGAGAACCTTGTTGGCTCTACCTCAATTATTGAGTTACCTCAGTATCTTTTACTAGATACTCTATCTTTAGATGTCCTTTCTGCCCACACTTGTAGTAGATTCTAGTCTCCTGATGTGGCCTAGACGGTCTTTCCACTGACATTGATGTCGTACTTTGGGCTCCAAAAGGTGGAAAATTACAGTCTCTACCCTTACTTGACGTCCATTGCGTCTGGGTACTGAACCTTTGTTGTGCTGACAGCATAGAATACCTTGGTTTCTTATAGCTTTCGAACCTCTGTCCCTAGAACCGGATAGATCCTTTCCTAAAATTGGCCTCACATTTATCAGTTACTGACCTTTCTATCCTTTTAACTGATTCCATAATTGTAGCAAAGCTCTCTTTATTCTCCAGAGCAGTTGTAGGTGTAGTCAATTCAGCATTCAAACCTTTTTCAAAATGTTGAATCCTCTCCTGGTCTGTAGTAGCCATGTGCCGACAAAACTGCAAAATCTCCATGAACTTAGCTTCATACTCATTAATCTCCATAGGCTCATACCTAATCTATTCAAAATGTTAGATTTTCTCATCTAGGTACGTACGAGGAAAGTAACTATTAGTGAACTCACGTCAAAATTCCTCCCATCTGACCTTAACATTAGGCCTTTTCTCTTCTTTGATGGCCCATTAGTGGCCAGCACTTCCCTTTAGTAAGTACATAGCATGCCAAACTTTATCAATTTCTGGGATGCTAAGGATCTTAAAGGCTTTTTTTTAACTCAATGAACCACATATATGCATCTACTGGGTCATTATGAATTGGTGTTGTAGGGGGTGGTACTCATATCCTGTCTGGCATATGTGTTACTATCATCATAAATTGCCCGAACAGAGCATGGAAAGTAGGGTTCTCCATCATAGTCTGATCCACCATGGGATTCTCATGCACTTGTTCTTCCCTTTCCTATTCTCTTGCACCTCTTCCTGGTGTAGCAATGTTGCTCTCAGCAACATGTTATTTGTGTTCTCCAGACATCTTTGAGATTTAATCTTTCTTCCATATAAGTATAAGTCACTATAAGTTAAACTATAGGACACTAGAACAGACTCAATGACCTTAATCCTATGTCCCTATAGACTCAGCAAACCTAAGGCTATGATACCAAAAATTGTGACGACCGCTATCAAACTGATAGCTTAATTGCACAAAACTATGCAGAATTAATCATTAATGGTCGATTACTAAAAAAATAAAAATTAAAACCTTTTTACCAAGAGAACCACTAATAGGAAACTCTTTTCAGAAAGAACCAATCCATATATATACATCATGGTTTACTTGTACATACAATGTTCCATTACCTTGCAAGGATTTGAGATAACAGTTGCTTTATCAAAACAAACATAAAAGCAACATCATGCATCGAGTCATACTAGCCAAAAATCTCAGATTGATTATAAAACTCTTTACGTATTATCTCTCAAAGGACCTTAGAGTACAGGGATGACACATAGGACTCTATATCTACAAGACACATAGTAGCACACTCAACCTGAGTTGTTACTGCTATCCTTGTTGTTGTTACCTACTCTCTACTGCACGGTCTCTACCTCCTTGTGCATGTCCACCTAAAAAGTTGTGGGACCCATGGGGTGAGACAATTTGTCCCAACGAGAGATATAACTCTCTGCCAACAGAATTATTATCACAGTTAAACTTTTATAAATGAGAGCAGAAGAAACCTATATTGAATTAAACAAGTATGAGTGTTGATTATATGCAGAGCAGAGCAATCTTATTTTCTTATTAGTTCAGATATCTACAACTAAGTAGTAGATCATTAATTTACTTTTAAATGCAATATGAAGAACATGTATAGCTTTTATAAACTAAACAGTATAAAACCAAAGAAAGACATCAACCAATATTTTCATATTTGGTCCTTAAACAAATACGCTACATGGGTGATTACATCTTTAAACATTCCATCTTATTATGCCTTGTAGAGATTGGAATATACCTTCCATCTCCAACTAACCACTGTGAACTTATAATCAGTACCATATAGGTCTATGGAAGAGCCATAATCCCCAACCTCTCCTTTCTCAGTCAATACGAGAGTGGAAGTGACATTATGAGTCATTCTGCATTTTAGCTAGCCTGGCATATAGAGGCTCTTCGCTATAGAGATACATCAAGTAGCATGTTCTCTATCTAGGGTATGACCTACAGTCAATCATGCTTGTATATATTGAGTCATGGCCTGCAGCCATACTCTTCTGAGGTATGGCTTTACCGCCAATCCCGATGTTGCATTAGATCTATGGCCTTCGACCACACTCTTTTTAGGAAAATGTCTCAAGGCCAAATCTTAGGGATTGAAGTAAGTAAGGTAATACTCGTCTTGCACCCTCACATATTAAAAAATATGCGCTCTGAGTAAAACTCATTTCATCATTCAGCAGATCCTGACACTGAATGATTCTATGGTTAGGGGAACTACATTTTTAGTTCACTTGATAGATTAAGTGTATTACAACATCTTTTAGCATCATTCAAGTTACAATCATGAATTATAGATAAATTATATATAGAAAGGTGTAACATATTTTCAAAATATCTTATATCAATTGGTACATATCGTGTTACACTTATCCTGGGATCTTAGTCCCCTAAATACATTATTGGGAATCTCATCCCTTCAACATTATCATTATCATGATCATATGTTTGGGTATCAACCCCTCAGTTCATTATTGAACAATATCACCTCTCATTAGGTAATAACCAACTCTAAGTCATCTGACCCATATGAAAATCATACTTGTTGTACAAGTATATCACATGGCTCACAAGGCCTTATATAATTTGTATTATACTAAATCATCATATCTCATACATGGCTATGTTCATCATCTCATAATACCTGCATGGTTAGGATCTCATAGCAAATGCAATATTAAGAAAATATCATGACCATGCCATAAGAAGAATCATTCAAATTACAACCCTCTCATAATTATGGTTAGGGTTTTCCCTTGCATCTGATTTAGGGTTTCCAAATGCATATTTATTAATCAAACCCTTATTCACATTATGTGTGCTTTTTAATTTCCATAAATGTTTAAGGGTACTCCATCAAATATCATCAATTGATTATCAACACGAGGTTCAAGTTTCTTTCTCATCCTTACTAGGATATTGACTTCGACGTACTTATTACATTGATTTAACCTTCTTTAGGGTTATCAACCTATACTTATTAAAGTGTATGCATATTATTACTTTCATGATGCATTCATTCATTGTATTCAAGATGTATCAACCTACACTTATCAAGGTGTATCGACCTCCACTCATCAAGGTGCATCAACCTTCATTCCAACTTTTTTATCAGCCTAGAAACATCAGTTGTATCGGCCTAGACACATATACTTGTGTCGGACTAGACACATATACTTGTGTCAGCTAAAGCATATCAAATTCTATTAGTTTAGATATGCTTAAAGTGGTATCATTTGTATGGTGCTTGAGGTATATCAGCCATATTACATACTTGTGTGTGTCGGCCATACTATCATCTTATGTATCAGTCACCCAACATCAACTTGGGTATCGACCAACTAACATCAACTCAGGTATCGGCCACCTAACATCAACTTCAATATTGGTCACCCAACTTCAACTAGGGTATCGGCCAACCAACATCAACTTGGATAACGGCCTCATCTTCAACTAGGATATCAGTGTCACCTTTAACTAGGATATCAGCCTCACCTTTATAAAGGATATCAGACTCCTCAACATCAAATAAGGTATCAGCCACCCCTTCAATCTTAGGGTATCAGCCACTCAACATCACTTAGGGTTTTGGCCTTGCTATACCTTTAAGTATTGACTACACTGTTTGCTAGTGTATCAGCCACATTGCACATTATGGGATATCGGCCTCTAGGGTTTTAGTTGTAATGGATGAACCCTTGTTCAATACTTTAGTTCTCTCACCTACTAACCTTACCATAAATTGGAGTATCGGCCAAGGTTTGAAAGATTATATTGTCCCCATCTTCACATGATGTATCGGGTTAAAGGGTGTCATATTGTGAGTGTATCGGATTGCTAGGGTAAGAGTTGACCGTGTCGGCCTCTACACTCAACCAAAGTATCACCATTTGATATTCTATCTCATTATATATCTCTTGGTCATGACAAGCTAATTCCTTTGAGGTATATTGTTTTTAGAACAACTAGCATATCAACCTAACAACAACATATAGCTTTAAAAGCATCACAAGTTATATCGGCCATCCAAGTTATGGTGCAAACACATGTGTCAACTTGGATATCCTTTAGATATCGGCCTGCCATATTCTTAGCATTTAGGTGAAAGATGAAACACTTAAGAGAACAATAGTCTTACTCAATAAATCAACCCAAAATGATAGGAGTTCATATGTATTGATTTACATACTTATACCCTTGTATCGGGTTAGGGTTTCCCACAAACCAATATTTGTTTGTGCATATCAGTTTCATCATCATAAAGCTCAAACTCTTCATCCATAAATACTATAGTTCATGGACAACATATTTTTATATTCATTAGAACTCTTAGAATCATCATTCAAATAAGAAAAGTTGAAGTAGAAAAGGAATCACCAAGTATTACATGATAGAAAGGGAATAATAATAAAATTGGGTTCAAGTTATATAATCTGCTTCAAGATCAACTCAAAAACTTCAAGATCCAAAGCTCCATGTTCCAAGGTTGAATATGACTTATCAAAAGTCCAAGACTTGATCAAAACACTTCTCTATGAAAGAAGATACCATAGTTATGAAATTGATGAAGAAAGAAGAGAAGGAAATAATTATGATACAAGAAGCATAGTCTTTCCAAGGTTGAAGATGATCATAGCTTTACCTTAGGCAAGATGCTTGGTCTTCTCTTTGCTTCTTGAGGTCCAAGGATCATCCTCCAAGCAAGATATGGTAAAGGAATTGAAAGGTTTACTAGGAATTGAAAAGAGAAGTATATATAGTTGAGGTTCATGAAAGAGAGTGTGTATAAGGTTTCATCACTATGTGCACTTAAGTTACACATGTCCATGCATGGTAACTTCATGCAACCATAATTATCTTACCACGAAAAAATCTTGAGGATAATCAACAGATAAGATATCGGCCATTTGGGTATCTTGCTAGACAAGATATCATCACCCATACTTGCTTTATGTGCAAACGGATACCACTTTTTCAAGGAACTTGCAAACCGATAGGATTCACCTACTTGAGGTGCTTAGCCCATAATTACACTTTCAAAGGTTATCAAACTGATATGGGACCTCCTCTATGGCTTCCAAGCCGATATATATTCCCATATACACTTCAAAACTCGATACAACCTCATCTAGGGTTCAAGGTACTCAATACTTCTTTGGTTGTTTCACCACTAAGAGTGTTATCATTCATCCAAGATTCAAACAAGGTGCCTCCTTCTTTGTCTTTCCTCTAGTTGATACTAAGTGAGAGAAAAGACATTCTAGAGATATTAATTTGCACATAAACCCCTTAATTGGGTAAATTGTAATTCTTACCAAAGTTATCACGTAAGGTGCAAACAATTTGCAAATAAGTTCAAAATTGAGAAATAAACTCTTTTCAAGTCTTAATTACTTTTCAAAAGATTAAGACAAGGTTCTAAGAAACTTACTTAAGAAAATATTCTAGGGTTATTCCAAAACCCAGGTCAGTGGTGTTATAGGCTAAGCTAAAGTCCAAATCACCTACACTCAAAATAAGGAGAACACTAAGGGCACCTAGAAAGATGAATAAAGGGATTGAGATCTCTGCTTCTGGTTTATACATTATTGAGGTTGACTTAACTACTTCCTCATGATGGGTACTAGATAATGGATGTGGATCACACATTTTGTCAAATGTGAAGGGTCTGAAAAGAAGTAAACCTTTACAGAAAGGTGAGGTAGAACTGTGAGTTGAAAATGGTGCAAGAGTTGCGGCCAACGCAGTTGGATCCTATGAGTTTACTCTATCGAGTGGGCTAGTAATAGAGTTAGAGAACTTCTATTATGTACCTTCCATTAATAGGAACATCATATATGTATCTTGGTTGGACAATAATGGATTCGAAATTCTTATAAAGAATATAAGATGTTCTATTAGTAAAGATGGGATATTTTATGGCAGTGCCCCAATGTCTTATGTCTATACTTGATAGATCTAGAGACAAGTATATATAAAATGAATACTAAAAGACAAAAACTCAATGACTCAAACCAAACATACCTTTGGCATTTTCATATGGGGCACACAAATGAGAAACGCATATCCAGACTCCATAAATATGGTTATCTTGACTCTTTTTATTTTGAATCAATAGAAACATGTGAATCCTGTTTGTTTCTCAAGATGACCAAGAATCCAACAATTGGAAGTAGTGAGAGAGCTAGTGATCTATTAGGACTCATACATACTGATTTAGGTGGGCCTTTTAGGACAAATGTTAGAGGTGGTTATCAGTACTTCATTACCTTCACTGATGATTTCAGTAGGTATGGTTGTGTTTACTTGATGAAACATAAGTCAGAAACTCTTGAAATGTTCAGAGAGTTTATGAATGAAGTACAAAACCATCTTGGCAAAAGTATTAAGGCACATCAATTCGATCAAGGTAGAGAATACATAAGCTAAGAGTTTGAGGACCTTCTAAGAGTATGTGGTATTGTATCACAATGGACTCCACCTGGAACACCACAACAAAATGGTGTCTCGGAAAGAAGGAATCACACATTACTAGATATAGTGTGATCGATGATGAATTTTACTGATCTTCCAACTTCCTTCTGGGGGTATGCTCTTGAAATTATTGTGTTTACACTAAACAGAGTACCATCTAAGACTGGTTCAAAAGACTCCCTATGAGATATGGCATGAGAAATGTCCCGATGTGTCTTTTACAAAGATTTGGGGTTGTGAATCTTATGTCAAGAAAATGTGTCTTGAAAAGCTTGTCCCTAATTCTGATAAATGTTATTTTGTTGGATATCTCAAAGATACAAGGGGATACTAATTATACAATCTAACTAACAAAAAAATAGTTGTTGCCAAAAATGTTGTAGTTCTTGAAAGGGAATTTATTTCTAAAGGAATTAGTGGGAGGAAAGTAGAACTCAAAGAGGTGTGAGACCAATAAGAAAACATTGGACTTGAGGAGGTATGTGAGGAATAAGGAGATTCACAAGGAATTGTGGAAACTCAAATTCCTCAAGTAACACAGGAACCTCGTAGACCTAATAGGACACACCTTGAACCTGAGAGATATGGATATATTGTGACTCAAGAAGGCACTGAATGGGTCATAGATGATGAGCTAATTACCTATAAAGATGCTATTGAGGGACCAGAGTCTAAGAAATGGATAGAGGCCATGAGATCTGATATGGAATCATGGGCCTTGGTGGATCCACCTGAAGGGGTAAAACCCATAGGGTGCAAGTGGGTCTTCAAGAACAAGACCGACATGGATGGTAAAGTACAAAGCTATAAGGGAATATTGGTTGAAAAAGGTTTCAAACAAGTTCAAGGTGTTGACTATGATGAAACCTTTTCTCCAATATCCATGGTTAAGTCCATCAGGATCATGCTTCCTATTGCAGCTTATCATGACTATGATATTTGGCAAATGGATGTTAAAACCACATTCCTTAACATGAATCTTGTTGAGGATGTGTATATGACACAACCTGAGGGTTTTAGAAATCCAAAATTTGCAAATAAAGTTTGTAAGCTACAAAGGTCAATCTATGGATTGAATCAAGCATCTCGAAGTTGGTATCTTCATTTTAATGAAACAATCAAAGAGTTTGTCTTTGTTCAAAATGACGATGAACCTTGTGCATATGTAGATTAGTGGGAGCATGGTAGTATTCCTCGTATTGTATGTAGATGATATACTATTGATGGGAAATGACATCCCTACTTTATAAAAGGTAAATACATGGCTTGGAAATACATTCTCTATGAAAGACTTGGGCGAAGCATCCTACATCTTAGGGATAAAGAACTATAGAGATGAACAAGAAGGCTTCTTGGACTAAGTTAGAGCACATACATTGACAAAGTGTTGAAGCGATTCAACATGGAGAACTCAAAGAGAGGAAACTTGTCTATGTTGCATGGAGTGACCATCTCTAAGAGACAATGTCCCAATTCTTGTGAAGAAAGGAACCGCATGAGTTTGATCCATATGCCTTAGAAATTGGATCAATCATGTATGCAATGTTGTGCACTCATACAAATGTTTGGTATGCTTTGAGCATGACAAGAAGATATCAGTCAGATACATGTGATACTCACTAGACAGTCGTTAAGAACATCCTCAAGTACTTGGGAAGGACTAAGGATCAATTTTTGGCCTACAACAGAGAAGAAGAGTTGATGGTAAGAGGTTACACCGATGCAAGCTTCCAGAGTGACAAAGATGATTACAAATTGCAATCAGGATTTGTGTTTTGCCTAAAGAATAGATCTATAAGCGGAAGAGTTCCAAGCAAGAGGCAATTTCCAATTCTACAACAAAGGCTGAGTATATTGTTGTATCGAATACAGCAAAGGAGGTTGTATGGATCAAGAAGTTCATTTCAGAACTTGGGGTCATTCCAAGCATCAACGAAGCAATCGAACTATATTGTGACAACAATGGAGCTATTGAATAAGCTAAGGAACCCAAATCACATCAGTGCTCAAAGCATATACAAAGGTGATATCATCTCATACTAGAGATCATACAATGAGGAGATGTGAAGATATGTAGAGTACCAAATGAGAACATTGTTGTTGATTCCTTGACTAAAGCACTTTCACATTAGAAGCATGATAGTCATGTTAGGTCACTCAGAATAAGATTTGTAGGTGATTGTCTCTAAGTGCAAGTGGGAGTCTGTTGGTATGTATGCCCAAAGAGCCAATCATATGATGATTGTAATGGCATAACTTGTAAATGATTTAATTATTAATAAAGACAAGCTTCCAATTTATTTTATTTATTCAATTTTGAGATTATGAAATAACATAATAAATCTCTAGAGAATTATATACTCAATGACATATTTCTTCAGGTTGAGGACCTAAACAATGAGATCATATGGTTGTTAATAGTATATACATTCTTGATATGTCCCTGATTGGTTGTTATTGTGGAAGATAAATAGACAGCAATAACACATAAGATCAGAGTGTGAGTTGGTTGATGACAGAATCTCATTAGTAATGATATTGCGATATCAAACCAAGCACACAGACACATGTTATAGAATAGTGTATTGGACAGACCCATCATAAGAGTGATACATGGAAACCTTAACTGGGTAAGTCAAAATCACTTCTTATAGTGATGGTGGTGTTTTTGGTTCTTAGACCTGAAATCACTGTACTCATCACATGTTGTTCGGTATGCTTTGACTTCATCAAATACAATCCTAAAACATGGGTTGTTGTAAAGGTGACTATTGGGTGACTAAGGAACATGGGGATTAACAGTGAGTTATAGAGATGGGAATTGTCCCTCCTATGCGAGTATGATATCCAAAGCCTTTTGATTAGTGAGATTGAGAAATGTGTGGCCATGCACGTGTGAGTCAATATATGATATTGAGTTAACATATATCTCAGACTGTCTGCTCTGGTTTGAGAAATAAGATTGGATAATTATGAGGATGACTGCACCATGCCTCTAGTTCAATTTAGATATCAGTGACAAAGGAACTATACGAACACTATTACACCATGCACAAATTGTAGCTTGATGTTGTTCTACAACTTTTGATTTACTTGGGTAGCAATGATGTGTGACTAGACACCGCACATTTCTTGTGATCAAAAGTTGTTATGGACATTCACTGCCAATATAATATGGGGCCTATAAGGTGACACACATAGGAACTCATCTAGAAGAGGATTTTAATCTTGAATGATGATTGAATTGATTAGAAAAGTGTTTAGGTATTCAATTCACGCAACAAATCAGCTGACTGAATTGCCATACGATCAGTTCAAGTGTTGAGACAGACATTTGGAGTGTCAGGCTGATTATATTGTGAATTGGTTGGAATTCTGCTTGACCCAGGCTGTGAGATGCTCGTCTTACTTTTGTGAAATGAACATCTCAGGTGTTTTGAGATGCCCGTCTCACATGCATCAAAAGGTCGTCTCAGGAGTGCAATTAGATTGCATCTAGGATTGGTGCTGATGTCATGGTGTGTACTAATTGGAGTTGAATTGTTAACTTATGCACATATCTGGGAAAGTACCAAATGGCCATCTGGTTTGAGCCAAACAACCATCTAGGTTTCCAGAGGGTCGTTTCGACTATTTTAGGTTGTGAAGTTTCCAGAATTGTTGTAAAATTTTGAGACCTTCATGTCCCTTCCACTCTCATATAGTCTGGGCACCCTGACCCTAGACTCTATAATAAATAGAGGGGTACTGGGGCTTCCCAAAACACAACACAAACATCATTTTCTCTGACAATTATTGTCCTATCTAGTTGTGGTAACCAAGAGAGCCCAAGCAAGTCCTACCCGACTATGGATGGATAGCTATGAGAGAGAAACATTTGAGGATCATTGCAGTGGGAGAGCAGGCTGGTGACTAGTACACCAGTGGGAGGACAACTCCATCTTGTCTGTTCTATCAGGATGACATGAGTTCTAGTTGATCCATATGGACTTCTCTAGAGGTGAGGTAGTCTTTTCCCATCACTAAGGAGGATGGCGTCAGTCAGTAATTTGTGACAGGAGGAGTTGTTGCAGACGAAGACATTCAAGTATGTTGTCCATGGAGGAGAAGTCAGATGAGTCCATGTACAACTAGGAGCTACACTAACACTGTCCAAGATAGAGTGTGCATCTACATCGATGAGGATTGTCATTGGACTTTCTTTAGGACCAGCTATATCTTTGTGAAACCATCATTTCCATTGCATGGTTATTGATGCAATCTTCTAGTTAATCGGAAATATGTCAGTAATTTTTTTTGTTTCTACTGTTTGTATGATGTCATATTTCCCTACACCATTTGTTTTGAGTGCATAAGACTTGGGTTTATAGCCATCTTCAGAACTCTTCTTGGCCTTGCCTTTACCCTTGGACATCCCTTTTCTTCTATTGATTATCATCACATATTTAGCTTTTTCATTTGCGCTTGAATAATTCTCAACATGCCAAGAAATTCTCACACGGCTTATCAAAATTATTCATGTTGTAGTTCATGAGAAATTGGGTATTTGATTCTAGCAGTGACTATAGAATCACATATGTGGTCAACTCTTGTCTCAAGGGAAATCCCAGTCTCACTAGGTTATCTACATAGCCAATCAACTTGAGCACATGGGGCCCCATTGGATCTCCTTCTACCATATTATAATTGAACAATGCCTTTGAAACATCATATCTCTCTTGTCTTTCCTGATCTTAGTACATATTCTTCTTAAGATGTGTAACTATCTCAAGAACATCCATATTCTTATGTTGTCTCTGCAACTCATAGTTCATTGAGCATAGCATTAGGCACTTTACATCTATGACATCTCCATAATGCTTCTTATAAGCATCTGTCATCCTTAGGCATGGTGGGAGAGGGTCCTTTTGACTCTGGTGTCTCTAAGACATAGAGCTTGCACTCTTCTGTGAGAATGATTCTCAATGTCCTGAACCAGTCATGGAAGTTATTCCCATTCAACTTGTCCTTCTCAAGGACCGATCACAAAGAAAATGTATTTTAAGAAGATGCATAGTTGTTTGCCATTTGTTCTTTAAAAAAAATTGCATTTTGTCAAAATCCTTTTTGATTTGATTTGATTAAAAAATAATGATATTAATTAGGACTTTAATTAGCTATTTTTCCCACTATTATGTTCAAATTGATAGCCCTAGCCATCAATTTGGAAGATTGCATTGTAAAACCTTCGAGTGAGCCAAGATCTAAAATATAAAGTTATTGCCCAACCAAGGTTATTGTCCATAACTGATTATTAAGGTAGGAAACATTTGTTAACTACATCTCATGCAATTCTTGGATAGATGGTATGCACAACTCCTTGTCATATCTCATCTTTATGGTTCTAGGCACTTAATCTCGTTCAAGTTACCTAGTTATGCCTAACTGAAAGCTCACACGATAGTAATGCACCTTGCTTGGCATGCCCATAAAACTACCATCACATTTCCATGAGATAGACGGGCACCACGCTTAATGTCCATGTAATTAGTCAATCCATCTTTTCATGTGTGGTTCTTATAGAAAGCATCTAAGAATTAATATTTGATTTATATATTTTTTATTAGGATATAAATATGTATACATATCCACTCACCATATACTAATAATATGTATCATATACATAATAGACACAAACAAAACATGCAATATAAAATATGAGTGATGGTTATGGCCACAATAATGAAATTCTTAGGAGCCAAAAAGAATTGCTACCTCCTAAGGTCCACATCATAGTAGAAACTTGTATTGTAGAAAAACCGTGTTGGAACCAACTAGGTCGGTCAACTCAACTCTTAAGTCGATCAGTTAGCCTCCTGGTTGGTCGACTGGTCTGCTTGGATCGGCCAACTAGCTCTTGGGTCAAGAAGTGTCTGGACTCCTCCAGTCAGTCAATTGGGCCTCCAGTTGATTGATTCACTCCTTGATCTGTAGCATCTTTGGTCCTCTATTCAATCGACTTGATTCCCAGTTGATCAAATTTCCTAGTGAAGAACGTCTTCTCCTTTCCAGAAATAGAAATTCAAATGATCCTATTAAGTATTACATTATACAAGTGAAATATCAAGTTACATTCAAGGGAAGTATAGGAAGGAAAGCATTAAATTGCATGTAAAGAAAGAGAGAGAATCTCAGTATGCAAACTAAATTTAAAAGATAGGAATTAAACCATTCAACCAAGCACCCACATCCAAGGGGCATTGGCCATAACCACACATACATCAACCATCAAAATGATTATAGGGTGACCTATATAGATTGCGTATATATATATATATATATATATATAGGGTATATCTTCGCTACCCGTGCGGATAACTAAGATTCACTACCCGTGCATCAGTTTTGTAATGAGAAGGTATGCATTTGTAATGAGACAATCCAAATTTGTAATGAGACGACCGAAATTGTAATACAAAGACTCGTTTTGTATTACAAGCTATTACAGTAATAAATATATATTTATTACTGTAACAGCGCTGTAATACAAAATGAGTTTTTGTATAACAATTTCGGTTGTCTCATTACAAATTTGGTTGTCTCATTACATATATGTGTCATCCCATTACAAAATTGATGCATGGGTAGCGAATCTTAGTTAGCCACACGGGTAGCGAAGATATACCCATATATATATATATATATATATATATATAGGACATTCCCTAGCATATGTGGTATTTAATCAGAATGTGTGTTAGTATTTAAATATTGGCATTGCATCTAATAAAATAAATGACAAAACCAATAACTGATTATATTGATTAAATCCCAAAGCATTGTAAATTGACATGGCTTTGGCATACTATAGGGAAATAAGGAGATAGAGATGAAAGCTGAAAGAAAATTTTTCATGCCATATTATCCATAAACTAGTGGATTGCATAAATAACTATGAACAAGAAGGAAAATTGCAAAGCATATACCTAGTCCAGGAGCAAGTCATGTCGTAATCCTTGCAGCAATGTGCTTCTTTCTCAAGCAGCACCTGAACAGTTGTTGGCGACAACCTCCTGGTATAGCACCACAAATGATAGTTGACGGCGTTCTCCTAGAGTGACGGAAACAGCCTTCATGTCTCTATGTAGTCCATGCAGACTATCAGAAACTCCATAACATTGTTCTGGAACCAAAGGGAAGGAGTTATCCCTTTGTTTTATCAACGTACTAGTGTCAAAATTCTCCCCTTAGGCTATGACTTCCTTTTATAAGTAATATGCCACTGGCTCTCACATTACCACAGTGTTAATATGAGTATTATCTATGTTGAGAGCCTTCGCCACCTCCTATTTTAATATAGGAGTGGATGCGCTAGTGTTTCCACAAAGTTGGGTACACAATGAGATGAATTTCATGAATTTTTAGCGCTATGAAATACCAGTTGGTTGAGTGTCCTCTGAGTCAGTTGATTGGCATGTCAGACATTCGATTGGAATGTTTTTCTATTCATAAACATTTTGGTTTTCAATGCAATGATCAATGTATGTCATGATGTCAACATCAATTTGTTAATTCAGTCTTACTTATCATCCTATCATCCGGGTGACTTTTTAATCAGTTGACTAGACACTCTGTTGGATTAGATGATATGCTCTAGAGGGTGTGAATAGATATACAAACACTTAAACCAAATTCATTAGACCTTCAAAGCATATCAAAAGATAAGGTTGCTTATATGAAATTTGGGTGAAACTAAACATACATAGCAAGGGAAAGAGAGATTGAACAAGCATAAGTAATACAAGCTATGTATAGTGGTTCCAAGATCTAAACTAGGATATGTACTTCCACTACCTAGAGAGGTCAACCTCTAGTATTTTCAACCATGTATCACTCCTTAAATTCCTTTATAAGAGTTACAACATAAGACCTTCCTTTTCTAGGATAAGGATACCTAGTCTTCCCTTTGACGACAAGGGAGCCAATAACCTTACAAACGACTTACATATCCATGACCGAGAGTCTTCTGCCTTACCAAGGACTTACCCACTTTTGCAATGAGTCTTCCGCCTTCACCAAGGACTTGCCCACTCTTACAACAAGTCTTACGCCTTCAAGGATTTACCCACTCTTGACTTGGATCTTCCTCCTTTGACTTCATCTTTTCCAAGGAGAATCTTTCACCAAGGGATTCCTTCCCTTCTTCTTCACCTATCTTAGCTAAGAGAGATGATCTTCATCTTCATGGTAGAAATATAAATTGGTAGGTGAAAGACGTGATAACCTCACGAGATATACATGTAGGACTAGCTCTCTTAAAATCTCTTGCTCACTCTAATTGGATGCAGCAAGTGATTAAGCTTAAGAGTGAAAGGAGGCATGTGGAGGCACTGAAATATAATATAGGGACCCTCATAGTACTTAGCTAACCATGGGATGAATCTCAAGGGGTCCTATTTATAGTTGGGGTTGCCTACTAGCTAGTAGACACATTTAGGGATGAATTCTAGTTAGTTTGGGAGCTGCAATGGATATATTTTTGAGTTTCACAACACTCTAACGGCTAAAAATACTTTTCTATATTTTTCCATATAGTGTTGTGAGCAAAGTTTATTTTTGGAAAACTCAATCGATGACACCATGTGAAAAAACAATTTTGAGTTGTCGGTTGAGTTTATCCTTGATGAAACTCAGCCGATGGATTAAGATTATTTTTTAAGTGCATGGTGTCGGTCGAGTTTGTCCTGGGGAAACTCGGTTGAGCCTGGAATTTACCAAGACCCACACAGGATTTTCGGTCGAGTTTCATGTGAGTGAAACTCAGCCGATAAAAGTGTATGTGATGAATTTTGAGAAGTTCCACAAAAGTGCTTAAATATTCTATTTAAGTTCCATTCATTTTTTCTAAGATTAATTACAAGTCATACAATCATTACAAGTGATGCAACATGATTCTAATTGATTTAAGGCCTTTTCCATAAAAGTGCAATTGCATTGATTTTGACTTGTCTTTCTCCAAGTTAGGATGCGCAAGTTTAGGTATTGGAAGTGTGTCTTACCTAATATGAAATCACTCAAGTAGAAGCATTATACACAAATGAGTGGAATGGTTGATCATGATCAAAACAAGGGTTTAGTCAATTTTAGACCTTGAGTCAACATTCTCCCCCTTTCAGAAGATGACAAACCATTCCATAAATGTATTAAAAACATTTAAGTAAAATCATACCTTTGGAGAAACCTAGGGGCTTCAAAAGAATTGAATTCATATGCTCCCCCTAAATTTATTCTAATGGAGTTCTCATACTCCCTCTCAATTGATGTTATTTCTCCTACATGGTTAGCTTTCATAACATTTATAGAAATTATATATTATACTCATATATGTTCTACATATATGTGTTCTCCCCTTTACATAAGACATGTCTTATCCCCCTTTGTCATTTCAAAAAGTTAGGGGGTTGAAGAGATAAAACACAACTTGTTATAAAGGGGAGTGTAGAAGAGCAAAAACTGAGGGATTGTCCAAGCAATGTATATAAAGAAATTAAGACATGCATAAAAACAACCCTAGGTGTAGTTCTATAAAATAATAAAGGTAAGGCTATGCAAGAAAGTAACTCAAGATAGTAAATATGCAATTCAAGGAACAAGATTGAGTATGTATGAAACAAGATAGAACATATCATATAGTTAGATACCAATTTATGTGTTAGACACTTAAAGATGAACAAGGTTAGAACTATATGTATATGAACTACTAGTAGATGATAGCAACTTAGGATTATTGGTAGGATCTAGATCATAGCAAAAGATGCACAAGTTAAAGAACAAGTTATGATTTTATATAGATAAATATCCAAACAAACAATATTAAATTCTAGAAGCATGAGAAGATATTACTCACTAGAAAATATGTGTCCTTGCCAATAGATAATTACCACTAAGAAGCTCAAGGTTGTATCAAAAGAATATATACAACTATATAGATGTAGCAAGTTAGAGAACAACAGAAGCAATTTAGATCACAACAAGAGATTCAAAGATATCATCATCAAAACATGCATAAAAACTCAAAACAAGTAGTTTCAAGATATTGAGATACCAATTTAGAGCAATTACAGAGATAGAGTTGTATGCAAGATAGGCAATTCAAATCATGGAAATGTGCATATCATAAAATATACCAAGAGGAGTGCCATATAATAAGGATAATGGTTGAGAAAATATACTTGAGAGGGAAATTATCATCCAAAATGCCATCTTTATATCTTGTGCACAATGTTGTCGGTTGAATTTATGGGTTGAACTTCTTGATCGACAACAACTGTTGGTAACACCCATTGGTGCTTGTCGGTTGAGTTTCTTTCAGGACAAACTCGACTGACAACTTCTGTTGTCAAAAAGCACATATGTTTTAGAAAAAGATATTAGAGGCATGGTAAAAATATAAACCATATCCAAACATGTATAAGCAAGTTAATAATGCACCATGAAAGCATCAGGAGTAGTTTTGAGAAAGAAAGTGATGAAAATCACATTGTACCAAATTTGACTCAAAAAGCATATGTAAAGTGCATACAAACTTGGCAAAAACCTATAATTGGATATGAGCAAGAATATCATTACATCTATTCTTATGATTTCTTTTCCACTTATTGCCACCCCATACACATATCACCTTTCTTATTTTATGTGGATTGAGAAACCCATTTGCAAATCAATATCTCATGCAAATCCATTTGCATGTGGCCTAAAAGAAGAAATATGAAATGGTCCCCAATCATATTATTGGGTAGTGAGGGGTTAGATTAGCAACCCAAATCATTTTTCTTACTTTCCTAAAAGGGAAAAATATAGAATATGATCATGATTATTACACTAATGGCATGTGCCCTTAACCTTGGAATTAGAGGATTCTCTATGGAATATTGGAGGTCATTTTCCTATGTTGTCCCTTTGTCTACTATCATATCCTATACCATGTCTACCAATTTGTTTGGTAGTATGATGTAGGATGCCATTTTAAATTCTTTTTACTACATAAGAATCGTTTCAAAGAGAATCTCACAATTGAATTATCATTCATAAGAGAAGTAATACTAGAGGAAATTTCAAAAATATTTTCTCTATCATTCATAAGATCATCCTCTAACCAAAGATCATTAGTCATAAAAGAATCTTGTTCACAATTTAGAGCATCAAATTCTTTCTCTCTATTATAAATACTAGTATGAGGATCAAGAGAATTTTCACTATTATGCAAGGAAGCAAGTTCATTTTCAAGACAATTAATGTTATAAAGATACACTTCATTTTCACATTCTATTCCTTGCAAACTAAGCTCTAGATCCTCATTAGCATATTTAGTATCAATAATGAGAGAATCAATAGTTGTAGCATGCTCTACATTTGAGCTAGGCATAAAAGGTTGAGATTCTTAATCTTATCAATCATGCTAGCATTTTCAAGTTTAAGAGTATTTACTTGACTAAGATAAACATTTTTTTCTATCTCAACACATTGAGTTTCAATTAAAGCTCTAAATTAAGGCTCCTGAGATTTTTCTATATCGTCTTTTTCTTCATGCAAGGAATCAAAAAATGTAGCAAGCCTTTTTCTTTTATGCTTAGTTGACTTAAGAGAGGTATGAGTGCCATGAATTATTTCAATCAAAAATTCTTTCGATAAAGATATTAGATCTACCTCATTTAAATCTTCAATTGAACTTGCCATGAGGGCACAATGGCATCTTACATCTTCACATCCACTAGATCTTCCACTTGTGCTTTCATTTTTTTATAAAGCCTTTGTGATCTTTCTCTCTATTGACCTTCTCCTTCATATTTTTTTATTCCCTTCTCTTCCTCTCTTTGAAGGAGTATCTTCCCTCTTTAAATTTTCCCATTAGAAGTATTGTTTAGAGAAGACCTTCTCTGATTTTCCTAGTCTCTAAAGGGGGTGAATAGAGTTAAAAACACTTAAACCCAATTCATTAGGTCTTGAAAGTGAATCACAAGATAAGGTTGGTTATATGAAATTTGAGTGTAACTAAACATACATAGAAAGGGGGAGAGAGACTGAATAAGTACAGGTGACACAAGCTATGTATAATGATTCCAAACTATAAAGTAAGAGATGTACGTCCACTACCTAGAGAGGTCAACCTATAGGATTTCCAACCATGTCTCACTCCTTGTATTCCATTATAAGAGTTACAACATAAGACCTTCCTTTACAAGGACAAGGATACCTAGCCTTCCCTTTGATGGTAAGGGAGTCAATAACCTTACAAAGGACTTACCTATCCATGACCTAGAGTCTTCTACCTTACCAAGGACTTACCCACTTTTGCAACGAGTCTTCCGCCTTCAACAAGGACTTACCCACTCTTGTAACAAGTCCTCCACCTTCAAGGATTTACTCACTCTTGACTTGGATATTCCGCCTTTGACTTCACCTTCATAGTGCTTGGCTAACTATGGGATGAAGCCCAAGGGGTACTATTTATAGTTGGCGTTGCTTGCTAGCTAGTAGAGACATTTAGGGATGAATTCTAGTCATTTTAGGTGTTGCAATAGATATATTTTTGAGTTTTGCAATACGCCAATGACAAAAATACTATTTTGCACTTTTTTGTACAATGTTGTTGGCTGAATTTCCTTTTGGAAAACTCAATCGACGACACTATATGACAAAACAATTTTGAGTTTTCGGTTGAGTTTATCCTTGATGAAACTCGGTCGATGGCTTAAGATTGTTTTGGAAGTGCAGGGTGTTGGTCAAGTTTGTCCTGGTGAAACTTGGCCAACCCTGGAAATTATCAAGACCCACAAAGGATTATCAGTTGAGTTTCATGTGAGTGAAACTCGGTCGATCAAAGTGCCTATGATGAATTTTGGAAAGTGCCATAAAAGTGCTTAAATATTCAATTTATGCTATTATTTTTCTAAGCTTAATTAAAAGTCATACAATCATTACAAATGGTTTACAACATGATTCTAATTGATTTAAGGCCTTTTCCACGATAGTGCACTTGCATTGATTTGACTTCTTTTTCTCCAAGTTAGGATGTGCAAGTTTAGGCATTTGGAGTGTGTTTTACCTAATTTAAAATCACTCAAGTAGAATCATTAGACACAAATGAGTGGAATGGTTAGTCATCATCAAAATAAGAGTTTAGTCAATTGAAACCTTGAGTAAACACCTTCTAGTCAGTCAACTGTTAGGAAGTGTTATTTAATTTGATTACCTAAATACTTTTGGAACCAATGCAAATCTTATTCATCAGTAAAATTATATTCTTGGTGAATCCTATGTGTGTGATCCTATAGGTCCCAAATTATGTTGTAAGTGAATGTTCATAACTAGATTATGTCATCACTAGAAATGATTGGTATCTAGCAAGAAATCATTGCACACTAAGTAATTGGAAAGTTGGAGAACAATTTCAACCTACATCTATTATCAATATTATTGTGATCATATAGATCCTTTTTCGATGATATCTGGATTGAACTTGAGGCATGGAATTTTCATCCACTTAATATTTAGTCCATGTTACTTGAACTAGAGTAGACTATCTGATATGCATGTGAGCTCACATATCACATATTTTTTCACATCAATATGGCCATATGTTTCTTAGTCTCGCTTATCGAGTGGATAGGATATCAACTCCGACAGGAGGGACATATCCCATCTACATCACTCACAATCAATCCCCATGTGTCACAACATATCCAAGCACCACCTTACGATAACATTTTTCAAGATCGTGTTGGATAATGTCAAAGTACATTGAACGACATGTGATGAGTGTAATGACTTCAAGTCTTAGAACCACAATCACCACTATCACAATGAGAACTAATTATGACAAACACTTAATGGTTTCCATGTATCACTCTCAAGGTGGGTTTGTCTGGTAAATTGTTCTCTAAAAAGTACCAATGTGTTTGGCTTGATATCCTGTCATCAGTCAACACATTCTAGTCTTATGTATTATTGTTGTCTATTTATTGCTTCCACAACAATATATGATTAGGGACATAACAAGAATGTTTCTTATCATACATATGATTGTATTGTTTGCGTCCTCAACCTAAAGACATATGTCATCAAGTAATATCATGATCTTAGACATCTATCATGTTATATCATTATTGCATAATTGATCAAACATACAGAATGAAATTAGCCTTGATTTATTAATAAAATAAAGTACATGATGTGTAACAACCTCACTTTTTAGCATCCCCCAATTAAAGAATGGCCCAAAAAATTTGAGAGCATTATCTAAAATTCCCAAGGATTCAGATTTTTGCCAAATAACAAATCATAGAAAATAATTTCCATTAATTTAAATATTGTTTACAAGAGGCTCCTCTAAGGAGTTACATGAATTTCTATCATTAGAACTGTACATATGAGAATAAGTATCTATCTAATCCTCCTTTACTTAGGTTTAATTCCTTTAGGGTAATTCCATCTAGTTTATCGTGTCTTGATATCTTCTTATATTGCATTTACCTAAAACATCATGAAATAAAAATGTTGATTAGTACATTGTTATATTATATACATGACTACATGAAAAAGTGTGCAAGTATGCTAAAAACATATAATCAATCAATTACTTGCAAATTGGAACTAGAAATTTCATTGCATTTTCTAACCCATGCTAGATATTCTCTCTTGGGTGTGATCACTATCCCTCTAGGGCTTGTGTGCATCACCCCTTAATACATGTCATCCTAGGATTCAAAATATGATATATTTCTTTATGTGATACTCATAGTGACACTATAATTAGACATAATGTAAATACATAAACAGTTCATTTAAACAATCTTCCAGAAACACTTGGAAAACCTCGAAAATTGGTATTGAGGGTAGTCATAATTGTAACCACATACCTTTTGTATAACCATGCAGATCATGAAATCATACTTCAAGTACTTTAAGCATATCAATGAATCCAAGTAATCAACATTTAATCTCAAGTACATGTCCATGTGTATAAAACCCATAGGTTAGCGCTATAGGAACTCGTTACCATGTTTTTAGGTTGAGACGTGGTTCAATTTTTGGTACTTATCTGGACCGGCTGGTCTGGGCCAACCTATCTAGGCTCTTATGTCACACCTTGTCTATGCATGAGGTTTCCCTCAATAAGATTTCTTTATAGATGCAGCCACAAACACAGCCACAAGTGCACCACTTCGGGTGCTATAGAGAGTACCAATGTCAACGTTCAACCTCTTGGTCATTGTTGGGGCTCCTTCCTCCATAGCCACTGTCAGCCATTGGATCATGAAGTACTTTCTTTGCATGTCGCGTGTGCATGCCACTATGACAGAGCATGAAGGTCTGAGCCTATCACAAGATGCATGTGTCATGGTGTTGTTGCCACAATGGCCACCCTTCATCTTTGAGGCAACATCCAAGACCTTTGAAAACCATCTTGTGGCCACCTATGCAACTCAAGGAAGTCCTAATTGGTGGTGAAGCTTTCCTTGAGAACCTTGTTGTTCTGTAGTAGGGAAGTGGAGAAGAAAATGTGATGGATCAAGCGGCGGCGAGGGGAGTCCCAGGGAAGGATACTAGTGGTGTGGTTGACAATCGCTAATGGGGAGATAGCTCTGATGTCCAGTTTTGGATTGTGTTGTTTCACAGCCAACCTCTTTCATTCAAACCCATGTCTAGGGAGGATGCTTTAGTTAGGAACCCTAGACCAATATAAATGAGGGGGCACGCAACTATGATGTTGAAGGAGGCATGTACAACCTTCCAGGAATTGGGGTAATCCATCCTTTTATAGCACTAGGTGTGTGGTTCGATGGACCAATGTCTAAGAATGTACATAATTTGTAGGTAACCCATTTAGGAAGTGATTAAGTACATTCCTCTTCCTTCCCTTATATATAATTACTCTTAGGCTTTATTCTATAATTATAAAGAGTTACAAAAACGAATTCACTAATTTCTTCTTAAGACTTGGATTTGGCAAAATAAAAGTCATCAAGGAATTCATATAACTATATGGCACATGTTGGATAATTGGTCATTCATTCATTTAGGAATCACTTTATCACTAAATATTCTATATTACTTTTTTATCTCTCTCTCATTGATATATTTCGTCATTGAGTATTCTTATTTCAAGGAACTCACTAATACCTTTTCCAATTTATTTAGTTTTTGTGATTTTTCAGTTGTCTTTTATATAAAAGACTTGCTCTTTTACACATTTCATTAAACAATTACCATTATCTCATGGAATGCCCTTTTCCTCCCAATTTCTAGAATTATGTTCTTCTTTTTTATTATTTCCAAGTATAAAAAAAGTCATTCCAAGATAACACTATACGATGCCTCAAATCTTGTGTTGCCAAATTGGTTTAGATAATTACTCCATTAATTATCTAAAACACCACATATCTCATATTTCTATTATTCAACAATTCATAAAGCCATACTATTTATTTATGCACAAAATATCTTATGTCTTTGTATTGTTGTGCTAGGACTAATTTGCAAAGCAAATAGTCTCATGGGCCTCACTTGGGCCATGGGCTGCACTCATGCCATAAAGTGGGTAGAAAATTACTCTATTAATAATACCAGGGGAATTTACTTAACAATTCATGTCTTATATTTATATAATTCAATTTCACTAAAATTGATGATATTAGATCCACGCCTCCTTAAAAGGAATTTTGTCCCCAAAATTCAAACTTAGTAAAGTTAAGGTGAATGATAACTCATCTTATTTTCAAATCTTAGGGTTAGAGACCCTTCTTGGGTATCCATAACATGTTTTATTGTTATACAAATTCCTCACATCATTACTAAGATTGGTACCTAAATTAAATTCAAAGTATATCCACATCCTTAGTTTTCACCTGATATCATCTCTCGATGATTACATTTTCTTTTGTGACCCAATTTCACTTGGTGACTACCTTTCCATCCAAGTTTCCAATCCTATTGTTCATTTACTACTTTTCTTCATAAGGGTGAGGTAACACCACAAACCCTAGATAATGTCATTGAACTCAATTTGGGATATTCATTCTCGCATGTCCACTTTAAGCATACCATGTGTCTACCCAATCTCTCTCACTCATAATAAGATGAAATAATTGTTTGACTATAGCAAAAAACAATGTCCATCCCACTCCAAGAACAGATATGGTGTATCCATACATTATTTTAAAATCTCACATTTTAGGTTGAATCATTCCCAACAAGACTCTAGACTATGCTTACTTTTAATTCTACATTATTCTTATATTTCATGAAGTTTGGTTCCTTTCTCGATCTCGAGTTTGTGCACAACTCCTTTAAGATTTCCTTATCATTTGACTTATTGTATCTTTTATATTTACACTTCATGTCTCATTAGCCTTAGTCATTTTCTCAAGGTCTCTAGGGTTATTGATACCTTTAGAGTGATCTCATCTTGCCCTCGTGGGCCTTATGCACTTAGGGAATGCCTCCCACATCTACCCCTTGGGCCTCTAAACTCATGAAGGTGGCCAATTTCCTAACCCATGGGCCTCGAGAAAACATGGATGGCTAACTCTGGACCTCATGGTCTAATGCATTTAGGGTAAGATCACCTCCTAATCTCATTGGTCTTATGTACCTTCAATCATCCCTACTTGACCTTAGGATTGACTTAGGGCTCTACCCTTCCTAGGGTTTATTAAGATATCACCACTTAGCACATTATTTTCTTATGTAAAACTTTAACCCAGATTTTCCTTCATCTCTTGGGGTACACAATTTTCAATTTATGTCCCTGCATTGAGCTCATAGAGACCTTCCCTTCATGGTCTTGGTCTTCATGACAACCTTCCTTTTCCAGCTTGTCCTATTGGTGACCTTCCTTTCCCAACTTGATCACTAGCCATTGCAACGACTTCCTCTCTTTATTGGACTTCCTTTCCCAACTTGGCCTAGTGGTAAACTTTCTATTCCAGGTTGATCACTAGTCATTGCAATGATTACTTCTTATATTGGTCTTCCTTTCCTAGCTTGGCCTATTGGTGATCTTCCTATCCTGGCTTGATCACTATTCATTGTAATGACATCCTCTTATATTGACCTTCCTTTCACAGCTTGGCCTATTGGTGACCTTCCTATCCCAATTTGATCACCAGTCGTTACAATAAACTCCTTTTTATATCGTCTTTCCTTTCTCGACTTGGCCAATTAGTGACCTTCCTATCTCATCTTGGTCACATACTTTCAGTCACTTCCTTTGTTATTTTCCTTGTGTCCCTCTGAGATGGTATAGTCGGGTTCAAATAATGTATGTGCTTTTATATTTTGTGTACTTATTCCTTTACCCTTTAGGTGACATTCAAGGTTACGTCAATTCTTAAATTGACTTGTGACCTCACTCTTCTAGGAAATGTCCTAGCGTAGGGTGCTTTCTTAATTCATAGGAGGAATTTAGGCACTCTAACCACAACTTGACTCCACAGGTTTAGGGTTTTGTCTCCCCCCATAGGTCCTTTTCCCATTCTTGGCTTGACCCACCCCAGGTCGGGACACCATCCCTAAAAGTTGAATTTTCACTTTATGTAACCATTGGTTTCGTATGTCTCATATGTATATTCATCCCTCCACATGCATCATGCATGAATTTCTTTACGCGCATGCATAGGAAACCGACCACCTAAGATCACTTGCTTTTTTCTTATTTCATTCTTACCTTAATTAGGGTTCATATGGGTATACACTATTCCCATTATCCAGGATAGGGTTTAGGATTAGGGTTAGGGACTACCCATGTACCCTAGGATTTGATGACTCCTTTGACCCATTAAGGGTTTTCTTAAATCAACCCTAATTCCATCTAGAGTTTTCCCTTTCCAGGAAAAACCTTAAAACATTTTCTTCACTTTATCATTATTTCTGCATTACATGTACATTGATTGGTCGAGAATGCCTTAATCCTATTTCTTCTCAAACACCCTAACTTGAGATGAGGAGGGAAGTATCTTTTAGGATTTATTAAGAAAGATGATGAAAATTGGATGTTATTTGAGATGAGAAGACTTAGAGGAAACATTACTTTAGGAAAACCCTAGGTTTTGTCCAGGTAGGTATCACAGTGACTAAGGGAGTCCTCGAAAACTAACTTATTGGTGTGGAGGAAAGTATTTCCAGCCCCCAAAGTCATGACCCCTTCTAGACACCATTACCGTTCGGTCATGCCTTAGTAATTCTTCTTAGATTTCTATAAAGTAATTGAAATCATATACTATTAAATATTATTTGAAAAATCTGGGGATCTAATACCATATATAACGACCTCACTTTTTAGCATCCCCCATTTAAGGAAAGACCAAAAAGGTTGACAACCATTACCTAAAATTTCCAAGGATCAAGATTTTAACCAAATAACAAATAATAGAAAATAATTTTCATTAATTCAAATATTGTTTACAAGATGCTCCTCTAAGGATTTATAGGAATTTCTATCATCAGAACTATACATATGAAAAGAAGTATCTATCTAATCCTCCTTTACTTAGCTTCAGTGCCTTCAGGTAATTCCATCCAGTTTATCATGACTTGGTATCTTCTTATATTACATTTATCTAAACGACATGAAACAAAAACACAGATCAATACATTGCTATACTATGTATGTGGGTGCATACAAAAGTGTGCAAGTATGCTAACAACATATAATAAATCAACTATTTGCAAATAAGAACTGGAATTTCATTACATATTCTAATCGACTCTATATATGCTCTCATGAGTGTGATCACTATCCCTCCAGGGCTCATGTGCATCACCTCTCTATACATGTCATCCTAAGGTTCAGAATATGATATATTTCTTTATGTGATAGTCGTAGTGGCATTATAATTGAACATAATATAAATATACAACCAACAATTTATTTAAACAATCTTCAAGAAACACATAGCAAACCTCGACAATCAATATTGAGGGTAGTCATAACCTAACCACATACCTTATGTAGAACCATAAAGATCATGCAATCATACTTCAAGTACTTTAAACATACCAATGAATCCAAGCAACTAACATTTAACCTCAAGTACATTTCCCCATGTCAAAAACCCATAGGTTAGCACTATAAGAACATGTTGCCATGTTGTTAGGTTGAGACATAGTTCAATTCTTGGTCCTTATCTGGATTGGACGGTCTGATCCAATCCTGTCAGACTCATGCTTTGTGCCTTGTCTAAGCATGAGGTTTCCCTCAGCGTGATGTGGTCGTGGATGCAACCACAGGTGCATCACCTTGGGTGTTGTAGAGAGAGAGAGAGAAAGTACCCTTGTTGGCATTCAACCTCTCGGCCACTGTTGGGGCCCTTCCTATTGTGCAGTACTTTCTTCGCCTACCTTGCATGCATGTCACTGTGATGAAGGGTGAACATCTGAGTAGATCACAAGACACATGCATCACGGCGTTGCTACCACGATGTCCACCCTTCGTCTTCGAGGCATCCCCCAAGATCTCTGACAACCATCCCCTGGTCGTCTATGCGACTCATGGAAGCCCTGACTAGTGGTGAATTTTTCCTCGAGAACCTTGGTGTTGTGCAATGGGGAAATGGAGAAGAAAATGCAATGGATCATGGGGGTATATGGGAGATATGGAGAAGGACACTGGTGGTGTGGTTGAGAGCGGTGATGGGGATGGAGTTCAAATGTCCTATTTTGTACATTGTTGTTGTCATAGTCGGTCTCTTTCATCTGAACCCACGGCTGGGAGGGTTCTTTAGTTAGGCACCCTACACCAATATGGATGAGAGGGCACACAACTAGGACAAGGAAGGAGGCACGTACATCCTTCTAGGACTTTGGGTAATCCATTATTTTTATAGCACTAGGTGTGTGGTTCGGTGGACTAATTTCCATGAATTTACATAGTTTGTAGGGCATCCTAATTAGGAAGTGATTAAATGCATTCCTCCTTCCTTCCCTTATATATAAAAACTCTTAGGATTTATTATATAATTCAAAATGTTACGAAATGTAGTCAATACTTTCTTACTAAGACTTGGATTTGGCAAACTAAAAGCCATTAAGGAATGCATACAACTATATGCACACATTGGATAATTTGTCATTAATCTATTTAGGAATCACTTTATCACTGAATTCTAGATTATTCTTTTCTCTCTCTCTCTTGATATATTTTTTCAACAATTATCCTTATTTCAAGGAAATTCACTATTGTCTTTCCAATTTATATTTAGTTTTTGGGATTTTTTGGGGGGTGTTTTTATATAAAAACTTGCACTTTTACACATTTTATTAAAAAAATTATCATTGTTTCATGTCAAGTATTCAAAAAGTCATTCTGAGATAACACTATATCATACCGCAAATCTTATGTTGCCAAACTGGATTAGATAATTACTCAATAAATTATCTAAAACACCACATATCTCATATTTCTATTATTCAACAATTCATAAAGACATAATTATATATTTATGCATAAAATCTCTTATTTATTTGTCTTGTACTCCAAGGACTTATTTGCAAAGCAAATAATCTCAAGGTATCACTTGGGCCATGGGTTGCACCCATGCCACAAAGTGGTAGCAAAGTTACTCTATCAATAATACCATTGCAGAGTTTACTTATCAATTCATGCATTATATTTATATAATTCAAATTTCACCAAAATTGAGAATATTGCATGATGTCACGTTACAATATGAATGGATCTCTGGGCATACATACCAACAAAATCACCCGCCTAAGGCCTGCCTGACTCACCAATGCACCCTCATGAGACTCCCCTATGAGCGATCACTTTTGGGAACCTTTTGCTTGGGCACTGGATTAGTCCTACTTATTGGGCCCCAATAGAAGTCGACCTACAAGCCAAAGAAGAAATGGTAGTATTGGCCCACAAGGTTTAAAGAAAACCCACAAAATCATGAATCATGCAAGTGATGCTTGTGTTTCCCCTGACTACAACAGTCTTGACAGTTCTTACATCCACAAAACATTTCCGCGTCGCCAGAAGTAGTATCCCTTGATTGTGATCCAAAATACCTTGCAAAAAGGGTCTCTAGTGGTGCAGTAGCTTGAAGTTTCAGTTACATTCACCCTTCTATCTTCCTCTTGTGGTTTCCATTTAGAAGGGAGGTGACCTTTGATTTTGGTTGGTGAAGTTTCTACATTTCAAAGTTGAATCTTATTGTAGTGGGATGTTTAGGGAAGCTTCTATTGCTCGAGATGGGAGGGATCAAGCCAAAGGTAATCAACTGATCACTTGCTTTTGTTATTTGATTGTTAAATCCCTCTTTTCTCTAGAAATACATATCATAGGTCTATTGTTTCATTTGTTTTAGTCAACTATTTTTGATGTGATATATTGTATGCTTTCCTAGTATCTACACATGTGTATGATTATGTGTGTGTGTTATACATTATATAATACTATAACAATATAATATATTACATATGTACATTATAGAATACTTATCATTACTTTGGAATATTTTCTTTTTCACATTTCTATAGTTTGGGACTCAATACCTAATTACATTAATAGTAATACATTCTATAATACTAATTCGATTCATGATTGATTAGATTCTATACTACATATGCATTATGTATACTATTGCATAGTGTATATTAACACATTAAATAATATGATAGACACATTCTATATACCATATTACTATACACTTCAAAGTATAATACTACATAAATCTAAAATTATGTGAGTTTACTACACTAACAGTTCGAGAAAAAGATTAAATTATGTGTTCTATTTCAATTTCTTACGGTTTATATTCTTTAATACATGTTTATATATCTTTTTGTAATTGTAAATTGTAGATGATCGAATACATGTCTTCTCCACCAAGCCAGAGAATCTTCAAAATGTTGCTTCCAATAGTAGGTTTCGAGATTTAGGTTGGAATTATAACGATTTTCCAAACCCAACTAGTAATGATCGCATGTGATGTACTTTTTACAAACATATATCCATGGGTGGAACTTTTAGGTTGAAGAAATGCCTCACTGGAAGGAAAGGGGATGTGGATTCTTGTTTGAGTGTATTACTAGAAGTAAAAAGGGATATTTTTTACTATTTGGATAAATTAGCAGCAAAGAAGGTCAAGAAACAAAAGGAAATGGATAAAGCTAGAGACAAGGTCAACATCAGGGTGTGGTCTGATGATGAGGATATGCGAGTTATTGGTGGTTCACAAACAAAGAAGCCTAAGGTGGTGGGACAAACTAACTAATATTTTAAGAGGGGCCCAAAAGAAATAGTGAAGGGGTGGTTGTCATCAAAGCAAGAGGAAATTAACATGAAGTTTAAGAAGAAGACAATATAATTTATTACAATATGGTTTTATCAAGTTGGTAAGAATGTTTTTACTTGCTTAGTATATCAATATATCTTGTTCCATGGATGATTATAGCATATTGCATACCTACATACTTACATGAAGTACTATGAAAATTACAGGGATAGCTATGAATACAGTGACATTGAGGAGCTTCAATGTAATATTGGAGGCTATTGGCCAATTTGGTCCTTGATTGTGAGGACCTACAATATATGAGTTGTGGGAGCCTCTTTAGAAAAAAGAAGTGGAACGAACTAGGAACTCATTGGAGACTCACAGAGATGAATAGAGGAGGAGTGTCTTCTCCATATGATAGATGCATGGACAAATAGAAGAGGAAGAAGTATAATGAATCTTTGTGTCAATTGTAGGAAGAGTGCAAGCTTCCTAAGCGTATAGATGCATATGCTGACATCCACAATGTTGAGTTCACATTTAATTTGGTGGATAATTATATAGAGGAAGTTGGAGCAAACAATGTCGTATAGGTAGTCACTGACGATACCATTGCTAATATTGTAGTGGGATGGCTTCTCAAGGAGAAGAGGTGTGATGACCGCTATCAAACCGACAGCTTAATCGCACAAAACTATGTGGAAATAATCATTAACACCGGATTACCAAAAATCACTAAAAATTAAAACCTTTTTACCAAGATATCCACTAACAAGAAACTCTTTTCAGAAAGAACCAAACCATATATATATATATATATATATATATATATATATTAACCCATGAGACTCGTAAGGCTTGCTTCGAGCCCATCCTGGGGAGCTCAACCCCATCTCGTAAGGAGAGTAGCCCATTAAGTCACACAGAGGCCCGTTGCGCTATGGGAGAAACAATTCTGAACAACACCACTAGGGGGATTCGAACCCGGGACCCTTTATTAGGGGACCCATGTTGCGATTACCTGAACTACTACTCACTTATATATATATATATATATATATATATATATATGTGTGTGTGTGTGTGTGTGTGTGTGTGTGTGTGTGTGTATATCATGGTTTACTTGTACATGCAATGTTCCATTACCTTGCAAGGATTTGAGATAACATTTGCATTATAAAAATAAACACAAAAACAACATCATGCATCAAGGCTTACTAGCCAAAATCTCATATTGATTATAAAACTCTTTACGTACTATCTCTCAAAAGACTTGAGAGTACGGGGACGACACATAGGACTCTATATCTACAAGACGCATATCAGCAGACTCAACCTGAGTTGTTACTGTTGTCCTTGTTGTTGCTGCCCGCTCTCTACTGCACAGTCTCTACCTCCTCATGCACATCCACCTAAAAAGTTGTGGAACCCATGGGTGAGATAACTTGTCCCAATAAGAGATATAACTCTCTACCAACAAAAGTATTATCACAGCTAAAATTTTATAAATGAGAGCAGAAGAAACCTATATTGAATTAAACAAGTATGACTGTTGATTATATGTAGAGAAGAGCAATCTTATTTCCTTAATAGTTCAGATATCTACAACTGAGAAGTAGATCATTAATTCACTTTTAAAAGGAATATGAAGAACATGTATAACTATTATAAACTAAATAGTATAAAACCAAAGCAAGACTGAAAAACCACTAGGGGGGGTGAATAGGGTTTTATGGATATTTTAAAATAATTTAACTCAAACAACCACAATTGAGATAATAAGAAGGAGACAAGGTGTTTAGAGTGGTTCCAACCTTAGCAAATACTAAGGCAGTCAATCCACTACCTGGTTGCTTACCCAATCGGGATTTTGAAAGTATGAAATTTTATTACCTCGCAAGGATTTTACATAAAATTACAATACTTTCTACACCCTTTGGACAGCCTTCACCTTGAAGTAGTCTCACCAACCTTGAAGCAGCCTTCCTTAAAGTAACTTCAAGCTCCCCCTTGAAGTAGCCTTCCTCTTGAAGTAGCTTCCCATTGAGATAGCCTTCTAAAAATAGTCCAAAGATCTCCTTCTTCACCAAGAAGATCAAACTCTCTCCAATCCACAGCCTCCAACCCTAGGAGTAGCAAGGAGAGTACAAGCAATAAGAAAGAACAAGAAAGGAAATGGAAATTACAATTACCACTTGAAGCACAAGGCTTGATTTCCTATATCAAGCGTATTGATCTCCTAACCAATGAGTATGGAAGTGTAGGTTTAGTGGATAGGAGATGCTAGCCTCTAGGACATGAATTTGGAGAAAAGGAAATGAGTAGCAAGTACTAGTGTTGCTCAATTTCTCCAAACAGATTGCCAATTGCAAGTATGAAAGCTCAAGTATTGCACAATTGTACTTTGGGTGTCCTATGGCTTGTCCTATTTATAGGAATGACCTATGGATGCTTAAGGAAGTTCTAGACACTTTCTAGGGGGTTCTTAGTGCTTAACTAGTTGTTAGGTAACCATTAGTTGCTTTAACAATGGCTAGTTAATTAACTCTAAAAAGTGCAGACAGAACTCATCTCGATCGAAGAATTGTCGACCGAGAGTCTTTCTCGGTCGAGGACTTGTCGACTGAGGGACTGTCTGGAGCAAGTGTATATAACATTCTAATCCAACTCCCAACTACCTTGTCTGTTGTGTCTAACGGCTACTTGGGTCTTTCTCGGTCGAAGGGTTTGTCGACCAAGAGTGTCTCGGTCGAGAATTTTGTCGACCGAGATTAACCTTGTTTCAATGTTTTTCAACCAAGTAATAAGTGTGTGTATGAGTGTGCATTTGTGACGCTATTGTAGGGGATGACCTATCTAATTGTTGTGATTGTCTAGGGAAGATCTAACACTTGATTTACATGATGTCTAAGTACTTGTACATTATATACTTGTACAAGTTTTTACATTTGATTACATTCATGACTTAAAGCAATTTTAGCATATAGATCATCCAAGTATTTGTCATCCACCTTATTCCTGCAACACTCAAGTAGCACGTTAGATCCACAATAATGAAATGTTTGTCATTATCAAAACAAAGGGATTTAAATGATGTCCATTTAGCCAACAATCTCCCCCTTTTTAAAAATGACAAACATTTCCAAAATATAAATCAATTGTTCTTTAAAATGAGTTGAGTTTCATACCTGAGATTTACTTTGTGAATTTCTTATCTTGATTATGAAATGTGTTCTTATTATTCCCAAAGAAGTATGGAACATAAAATCCAACTCTTTAGGGAATATAGCAACTTTTAATGTAAAGCCAAGAGATAATGAAACTCATTGATTGAGTTTTTCAAAGTTACCATTTTAAGATTTACATTTATTTCTCCCCCTTTGTCATTTCAAAAAGATATCCGTTAAAAATGAGTGTAGAAAAACTCCCCCTTAATTTGTGATTCCCCATAAAAAGATAACCATCAAATCTTTTGAAAAAGATGTCCATTTGGAAGCCAAGAATAACACGATTAAAATTGTTTTGAAGAAGCACATATATCAAAGAAAACATCCTCTAAGGGAGTGATGAGTAGTTGCTTCCTTATTTTGTTAAATTGGTCTAGTGGAAGCGGTTTTGTGAAAATATCAGCCAATTGATCTTCCATATCAACATGATGAAGGGATACATGATTGTTAGAGATATGATCCCTTATAAAGTGATGATGGATTTCAATATGTTTGGCTCGGCTGTGTAAAATGGGATTATGTGCTAAGTTTATAGAGCTTGTGTTGTCACAAAAAATAGGCGTGGATGAAAAATTAAAGCCATAATTGTTTAACACTTGTTGCATATAGAGCACTTGAGCACAACAAGATCCGGCTGCCATATATTCAGCTTCAGTTGTAGAGAGAGCAACCGTATTTTGTTTCTTGCTAAACCAAGATACTAAGGCTCTTCCTAACAAGAAACAACTACCACTTGTGCTCTTGCGATCAAGTCGACAACCAGCGTAGTCGGCATCAGTATAAGCTTTAAAATCCAAGGATTGTCCTTTAGGATACCATAAACCATAATATGTGGTGCCGGCTAAATATCAAAAAATCTGTTTGACGGCTTGAAAATGAGTTTGCATAGGTTGTGATTGAAATCGAGCACAAAGACCAACTAAAAACATGATGTCTAGTCTAGAAGCGGTTAAGTAAAGCAAACTACCAATCATTTCTCTATATAAGGAGTCATCAATAGGTTCCCCATTTTCATCCTTATCAATTTTAGTGGAGGTAGCCATTGGATTAGTAGCATGTTTGCACTGGTCCATCCCAAAGCGTTTTAAGAGTTCATTGGTATACTTTTCTTGGCTTATAAAAATCCCGGCAGGCATTTGTTTAATTTGAAAACCAAGAAAGAAAGTTAGTTCACCCATGAGGCTCATTTCAAATTCTTGTTGCATAATATCACTAAATTGTTTGCACAATGATTCATTTGAAGCACTAAAAATAATGTCATCAACATATATTTGAACAACTAGAAAATCAGATGTATATGTTTTGAAAAATAAAGTAGAATCTGAATTTCTGATAGAAAAATCATTATCAAATAGATAGTTCTTGAGCCTTTCATACTAATTCCTAGGTGCTTGTTTTAATCCATAAAGTGCTTTCTTAAGTTTGTATACATAGTCACCTTTTTTCGGTATTTCAAAGCCAGGTGGTTGGGCAACATATACTTCTTTTTGGATTATTCCATTGAGAAATGCACTTTTTACATCCATTTGGAAAAGTTTGATGTTTTTGTGTTCAGCTATAGCTAGTAGCATTCTAATAGCTTCAAGTCTTGCTACTGGTGCATAAGTTTCATCAAAATCTATCCCTTCTTGTTGATTATATCCTTGTACTACTAGCCTAGCTTTATTTCTTACCACTTCCCTTGCTTCATTTAACTTATTCCTAAAAACCCATTTAGTTCCAATAATGGTTTTATATTGTGGTTTAGGAACTAAGTCACATACATCATTTTTAGTGAATTGGTTTAATTCTTCTTGCATTGCTATTATCCAATAGTCATCTTGGAGAGCTTCAGACACCTTCTTAGGTTCAATAATAGAAACAAATGCCATATTTGCAACATCTTTAAAAGAAGAACGGGTTTTGACTTTATCATTTGGATTTCCAATGATCAATTCTTGAGGATGATCCTTAATGAGTCTAGGAACAGATTGTGTCTCAACTTGGTGATTATTAGTAGTATTTTTGTCACTATCATTTGGTATGGATAAATTTTCTAATTGATGAGTGAGATCAACTATTTCAATATTTTCAGATTGTGGCTCTTCATGAAAAGAAATGTGAATGGATTCCTCAACTTTTCTAGAAATAGTGTTGTAAACTCTAAATGCTTTTCTAGAGGTGGAATATCCCAAGAAAAAGGCTTTATGTGATTTAGAGTCAAACATGTCTCTTTCCTCTTTTGTGTTTAAGATATAGCATGTTGATCCAAAAGTATGAAAATAGTCAACCCTAGGTTTCTTAGTATATATGATTTCATATGGTGTTTTCTTCAAATAAGAGTGAACAGTTACTCTATTTAGCACATAGCATGTTGTGTTTACCACTTCAGCCCAAAATGTTTTAGGTGTATTATGTTCGAGAATCATAGTCCTAGCCATTTCTTGTAGTGATCGATTTTTCCTTTCAACTATACCATTTTGTTGTGGAGTGTGTGGAGTAGAAAAATTGTGAGTGTAGCCATGAGATGTGCAAAATTATTCAAATAAATGGTTCTCAAATTCTCCACCATGATCACTCGTAATTGTACATATTTTGTTTTGTAATAGATTTTCAATCTTGGAATAAAATTTTATAAAAACTTGAATAGTGTCATCTTTGTTTGCGAGAAAGTGTACACATGTATATCTACTATAATCATCAACAATAACAAAACAATATCTTTTGCCACCAATAGATTGTGTCTGCATAGGTCCAAATAAATCCTTATGAATGAATTCTAGGGATCTACAGGTGCTAAGTACATTTTTGGGTTTAAAAGAGGTTTTAGTTTGTTTACCCAAAGTACATGGTTCACAATTTTCAGCTTGATCAAAAGATAAATTAGGCAAACCACGAACAAGATCATATTTAACTAGATTTTCGATAACATGTGAACTAGCATGACCCAATTTTCTATGCCATAGTTGTAAAGAATTTTCATTTGCAAGTAAGAATTTTCCAACTACATATTGCATAGAGTTAGGTCTAAGAATATAAAGATTTCCAACTCTTTTTCCTTCATAAACAACACTTGTAGTATTTTCTATGAGTAACTTGCAGCAATTTTTGTTGAATAAAACATCATATCCACTATCACATAATTGACTAACACTTATTAAATTATGGTGCATGCCATCAACAAGTAAAACATTCTTTATTTCAAGATTTGTGCCAATATTACCTATTCCAACAATTTTACCTTTACCATTGTCTCCAAAGGTAACTGTTCCACTTTTCTTTTCCTCAAAAGTTTGAAATGCCTCCTTATTTCCGGTCATGTGTTTGGAACATCCACTGTCGACCACCCAATCCTGCATTAAGATGTAGGTTTTGGTACCCATGTGATGGTCTGTTATGGTTAGGTACATTTAATTACAAATTGAACATGTTTTAACAAAGAAAACTGATCAGAACTTCATTCGGTCGATAAAAGTTTGACCGGCAGGTGTCTCGATCGACCAATTTGTCGATCAAGAAAATTACTATTTTACAGATTAAAACTGAATAGAAACAGAAGTCTGTTCGATCGACCATTTTTCGATCGATTTTTGCTCTGATCGATCATTTCTCGACCGAAATAGTTCCTGTTTCATTAAGATTTTTGTTGTAGATTTTGGTTTGTCACAGGCATTCGCTCGGTCGAAGTTTTTCTTGACCAAGAGCATCTCGGTCAAACAATTTGTTGATCGAATATGCTTCTGTTTGTTTCAGCAATTTGTTTATATCAGTTCTGAATTTAAAATAATACATGAAACTATTGGTTTAGTTGAGATAAGATATTTTCAATAATAAGCATTAGATCATATATCAACTAGATTACATTCAAGTCTTCTAAGTTTGAGGTTTGGGAACCCAAACTAACTCAGAATCCTTCTTCTTATAAGGGCATGAAAAAGAGTAATGTCTAAGACGTAGACAAAAGTGACAAGAAATAAAGTCAATTTCATTTCTCTTTCTAGAATTTGGAATTGTATTCTTAGGGACAAACATGATCTTAGTCTTGGATACTTGAGCTCTTTTTGGTTGATAGAATTTCCTTTTTGGATCATATCCTAAGCCTCTTCTTCCATTGTAACTAGAGGAATTTTTTAGAATAGTATCAAGAGTATCATTTCCCCTTAAGCTATTTATTTCTCTTTGTAGCTTAGCAATCTCATCCATCTTCTTATTTATATCTATCCTTGCTTGTTCTAAATCAGATAATAGAGAGTTTCTTTCTTTAACAACATTATCATAATCTAGATGATTACATAGAATAGGTTGAGTCTGAAAATTGTTTAGTTTAGCAAGCAAATCAACCTTTTCTTGAGAAAGAAGATCACGAGTCATTTCTAAATTAAGTAAATTTATATTACAATCATTTCAAGATGTTTGTAAGGACAAATTTTCAAAAGAAATATTGTTCTTTTCATAAGAAAGATCATTTAATCTAGCATATAGTTCCTCATTAGTTTTGGTGACCTTCTTTAGTTTCTTTTTGCAGTCAACATACTTGTCATGAGTTTCTTATAAACTAGGAATTAAATCTTCTTTTGGAAAATCAAGAAGGCTTACCTCTTGGGAATCGTCATCATCTTCTTTTTCCATGAGACACTCCACCTTCTCTGCTCCACTTTCACTCTCACTTGACTCATCCCACACAAGATTTATAAGCTTTTTCTCCCTTCTTTTTGTGTGATCTTTTCTTTCCTTTCTTTGATTTAGGACATTCATTTTTGAGATGTCTTTTCTTTCCACACTCAAAACATCTAGGAGGGGAAGAAGAAGAACTAGCAATTTTGTTAGATCTAAATCTTTTATATTTCTTACCATTAACAATTAGAGCTTCTACTCCTTCTTCTTCACTTGTTTCATCACTTTCTTGCGTGATGATCTTTGAAGCTTTTAGAGCCATATCTTTCTTTCTTCCTTGTTGTAGTTCACGCTCTCTTCGTTCCTCTTCCTCCAAGGTTGCCTCATGTGCTTCTAGGTTTCCAATGAGTTGCTCCATCCTTAGTTGGGTGAGGTCATTTGCTTCTTCAATGGCAGTCACTTTGGTCTTGTACTTGGGAGGGAGATATCTAAGAATCTTTGACACCTAGTCTTCCTCACTAATCACTTTACCTAAATCATTCAAACCATTCACAATAGAGGAAAATTTTGCATACATTTCACTAATAGATTCATTTTGATCCATACGAAATTGTTCAAATTTCTGTTTAAACATTCCGATTTTAGAGTTCTTAACTTGAACAGTTCCTTCATATGTTATAGAAAATCTATGCCATATTTCATAAGCCATTTCACAATTTGATATTCTATTAAACTCACCAACGGAAATTGAACAATAAAGTATACTTACAGCTTTTGCATTCATTTGGGCAGACTTTACCGTATTAGCATCCCAAATTGCATACTCCATTTGAGGAAGTTCATATGGAGTTGATACCATTCTCCATAAGTCCCAACTGATTCCTTGGAAATAAAATTACATCCTCCTCTTCCAGTAGGTGTAGTTAGTATCGTCAAAAGCTGGAGGCCTAGCCATGAGTGTTCCTTCCAAGTTGAGGTAGTTGAGTAACCCGTCACCCATTCTTCAAGACTTTGTTAGAGTTCCTTGAAGCCCTGCTCTAATACCAATTGAAAAACCACTAGAGGGGGGTGAATAGGGTTTTATGGATATTTTAAAATAATTTAACTCAAACAACCACAATTGAGATAATAAGGAGACAAGGTGTTTAGAGTGGTTTCAACCTTAGCAAATACTAAGGCAGTCAATCCACTACCCGGTTGCTTACCCAACTGGGATTTTGAAAGTGTTAAATTTTATTACCTCACAAGGATTTTACATAAAATTACAATACTTTCTACACCCTTTGGACAACCTTCACCTTGAAGTACTCTCACCAACCTTGAAGCAGCCTTCCTTGAAGTAACTTCAAGCTCCCCCTTGAAGTAGCCTTCCTTTTGAAGTAGCTTCCCATTGAGACAGGCTTCTAGAAGTAGTCCAAAGATCTCCTTCTTCACCAAGAAGATCAAACTCTCTCCAATCCGCATCCTCCAACCCTAGGAGTAGCAAGGAGAGTACAAGCAATAAGAAAGAACAAGAAAGGAAATGGAAATTACAATTACCACTTGAAGCACAATGCTTGATTTCCTATATCAAGCGTATTGATCTCCTAACCAATGAGTATGGAAGTGTAGGTTTAGAGGATAGGAGATGCTAGCCTATAGGACACGAATTTGGAGCAAAGGAAATGAGTACCAAGTACTAGTGTTGGTCAATTGCTCAAAACAGATTGCCAATTGCAAGTATGAAAGCTCAAGTATTTCACAAGTGTACTTTGGGTGTCCTATGGCTTGTCCTATTTATAGGAATGGCCTATGGATGCTTAAGGATGTTCTAGACACTTTCTAGGGGGTTCTTAGTGCTTAACTATCCATTAGGTAACCATTAGTTGCTTTAACAATGGCTAGTTAATTAACTCTGAAAAGTGCAGACAGAACTCATCTCGGTCGAAGAATTGTCGACCGAGAGTCCTTCTCAGTCGAGGTCTTATCGATCGAGGGACTGTCTGGAGAAAGTGTATATAATGTTCTAATCCAACTCCCAACTACTTTGTCTGCTATGTCTAACGGCTACCTGGGTCTTTCTCGGTCAAAGGGTTTGTCGACCGAGAGTGTCTCAGTCGAGAATTTTTTCGACCGTGATTAACCCTGTTTCAATGTTTTTCAACCAAGTAATAAGTGTGTGTATGAGTGTGCATTTGTGACGCTATTGTAGGGGATGACTTATCTAATTGTTGTGATTGTCTAGGGAAGATCTAACACTTGATTTACATGATGTCTAAGTACTTGTACATTATATACTTGTACAAGTGTTTACATTTGATTACATTCATGACTTAAAGCAATTTTAGCATATAGATCTTCCAAGTATTTGTCATCCACCTTATTCCTGCAACACTCAAGTAGCACGTTAGATCTACAAGAATGAAATGTTTGTCATTATCAAAACAAAGGGATTTAAATGATGTCCATTTAGCCAACAAAGACATCAACTAATGTTTTTGTATTTAGTCCTTAAACAAATACGCTACACGATTGATTACATCTTTAAACATTCCATCTTATTATGCAATGAGGAGATGGGAATATACCTTCCATCTCCAACTAACCACTGTGAAGTTAGCATCAGTACCATATAGATCTATGGAAGAGCTAGAATCCACGACCTCTCCTTTCTCAGTCAGTACAAGAATGACAGTGACGTTATGAGTCATTCTACATTTTAGCTAGCCTGGCGTATAGAAGTTGTTTGCTATAGAGATACAGCATGTTGCATGTTCTCTGTCTTGGGTATGACCTATAGTCAATCTTGCTTGTATATATTTAGTCATGGCATGTAGCCATACTCTTCTAGGGTAAGGCTTTATCACCAATCCTGATGTTGCATTAGAGCTACGGCCTTCAACCACACTCTTTTTAGGAAAATGGCTCAAGGCCAAATCATGGGGTTTAAAGGAAGCAAAGTAATACTTGTCTTGCACCTGTGCATATTCAAAAATATGAGCTCTGAGTAAAACTCATTTCATCATTCAGCATATCTTGACACTAAATTATTCTATAGTCAAGGCAACTACATTTTTAGCTCACTTGATAGATTAAGTACATTACAACATCTTTTATCATCAATCAAGTTACATGCATGAATAGATAAATGTTATATACAAAGGTGTAACATATTTTCAAAAGATCTTATATCAATTGGTACATATCTTGTTACACTTATCCTGGGATCTCAGTCCCCTAAACAAATTATTGGGAATCTCATTCCTTTAACATTATCATGATCATATGTTTGGGTATCAAACCCTCAGTTCATTATTGAATAGTATCACGTCTCATTAGGCAATAACCAACTCGAGGTCATCAGACCCATATGTAAATCATACTTTCTGTACAAGTATATCACATGGTTCACAAGGCCTTATATAATCTATATTATACTAAATGATCATAGCTCATACTTGGCTATGTTCATCATCTCCTAATACGTACATGGTTAGGATCTCATAGAAAATGCAATATCAAGAAAATATCATGACCATGCCATAAGAAGAATCATTCAAATTACAACCCTCTCATAATTAGGGTTAGGGTTTTCCCTTGCAACAGATTTAGGGTTTCCAAATGCATATTTATCAATCAACCCCTTATTCACATTATAAGAGCTTTTTAATTTCCATAAATGTTTAAGGATACTCCATTAAATATCATCAATTGATTATCAACATGAGGTACAAGTTTCTTTCTCATCCTTACTAGGATATTGACTTCAACATACTTAATACATTGAGTTAACCTTCTTTAGGGTTATCAACCTACACTTATTAAAGTGTATTCATCTTATTACATTCATGATGCATTCATTTATTGTATTCAAGATGTATCAGCCTACACTTATCAAGGTGTATCAACCTCCACTCATCAAGGTGTATCAATCTTCATTCCAACTTTTGTATCAGCCTAGACACATCACTTGTTTCGGCCTAGACACATCACTCGTTTCAGCCTAGACACATCACTTGTGTCGGCCTAGACACATATACATGTGTCAACCAAAGCATATAAAATGCTATCAGTTTAGAGATACTTAAAGTGATATCGTTTGTGTGGTGCTTGAGATATATCGGTCATAGTACATACTTGTGTGTGTCGGTCATACTATCATCTTATGTATCATCCACCCAACATTAACTGGGGTATCAGCCACCAACCATCAGCTTGGGTATCGGCCACCCAACATCAACTAGGGTATCATCTAACCAACATCAACTTGGATATCAGCCTCATCTTCAACTAGGATAGTTGCCTCACCTTTAACTAGGATATCGGCCTCCCTTTGATTATCAGCCACTCAATCTACTAAGATATCGACTACACCATTTTCTAGTGTATCGGTCACATAGCACATTATGGGATATCAACCTCTAGGGTTTGAGTTGTAATTGATGAACCCTTTTTCAATACTTTAGTTCTCTCACCTACTGACCTTACCATTAATTGGTGTATCGGTCAATGTTTCAAAAAGTATATTTTCCCCATATTCACATGATGTATCGGGTTAGAGGGTGTCAGATTGTGAGTGTATCGGATTGCTAGGTTTAGAGTTGAACATGTTGGCCTCTACACTCAACCAAAGTATCACCATTTGATATTCTATCTTCATTAAAAATCTCTTAGTCATGAAAAGCTAATGCCTATGAGGCATATAGTTTTTAGAACAACTAACATATCGACCTAACAACAACATATTTCTTTAAAGCATCACAAGTTATATCGTCCATCCAAGTTATGGTGCAAACACATGTGCCAACTTGGATATCCTTTAGATATCGGCCTTCCATATTCTTAGCATTTAGGTGAAAGATTAAACACTTCAGAGAACAATAGTGCTACTCCAGAAATCAACCCAAAAGGTTAGGAGTTCATATGTATCGGTTTCCATACTTATACCCTTATATCGGGTTAGGGTTTCCCACAAACAGATATCAGTTTGTGCATATCAGTTTCATCATCTTTAATATCAAACTCTTCATCCATGACTACTCTAGTTCATTGACAATAGTCCTTTATATTCATTAGAACTCATAGAATCATCATTCAAACAAGAAAAGTCAAAGTAGAAAAGGAATCACCAAGTATTGCATGATAGAAGGTGAATAATAATAAAATTGGGTTCAAGTTATATAACCTACCTCAAGATCAACTCAAAAGCTTCAAAGCTCCACGTTCCAAGGTTGAATATGACTTTACAAAAGTCCAAGATTTGATCACAACACTTCTCCATGAAAGAACATACCATAGTTAAGAATTTGATGAAGAAATAAGAGAAGGAAAGAATCATGATCCAAGAAGCATAGTCTTTCTAAGGTTGAAGACGATCATAGCTTCAACCTTAGGCAAGATGCTCAGCCTTCTCTTTGCTTCTTGAGCTCCTAGGATCGTCCTCCAAGCAAGAGATGGTAAAGTAATCAAAAGGTTTACTAGGAATTGAAAAGAGAGGTATATATAGTCGAGGTTCATGAAAGATAGTGTGTATAAGGTGTCAACACTATGTGCACTTAAGTGACACGTGCCCATGCATGGTAACTTCATGCAACCATAATTATATTGCCATGCAAAAATCTTGACGATAATCCATAGATAAGATATCGTCCATATGGGTATCTTGATTGACAAGATACCATCACCCACTCTTGCTTTATGTGCAAACCGATACCGCTATTTCAAGGAACTTGCAAACCAATAGGCTTCACCTACTTGAGGTGCTTAGCCCGTCATGAACACTTATAAAGGTTAACACACCTATATGGGGCCTCCTCTATGGATTCCAAGCCAATAGGTATTCCCATATACACTTCAAAACTCGATACAACCTCATCCAGGGTTCAAGGTACTCAATACTTCTTAGGTTCTTTCACCACTAAGAGTGTTATCATTCATCCAAGATTCAAACAAGGTGTCTCCTTCTTTCTCTTTCCTCTAGTTGATACTAAGAGAGAGATGATACATTGTAGAGATGATAATTTTCACATAGACCCCTTAGTTGGGTAAATTACAATTCTTACCAAAGTTATCACATAAGGCACAAACAATTTGCAAATAAGTTCAAAATTGAGAAATAAACTATTTTAAAGTCTTAATTACTTTTCAAAAGATTAACACAAGGTTATAAGAAACTTACTTAAGCAAAGATTCTTTGGTTATCCCAAAACCCAGGTCAGGGGTGCTACAAGAGGCATGTAACTTTTTGACTCATTACGCTGCTCATTGTGTAGATCATGCTTGAGGGCATTGGGTGGTTGCCTAGGATAAAAAATATGATGCATAAGTTCTTAAAGTTGTCCATATTTATTTACAACCACCACAACACCCTTAGTTTGATGAGGAATTTCACCAATGGTGACTTGGTTAGGCTTATTATGACATGTTTTTCCACGAACTATGTCAGTTTGCAAAGCTTGTTAGATAAAAGAAATGAGTTGAAGGGTAGTTTTGTTCTTTAGAGTGGGAGGAATGTAGGTACTCCAAGATGGGTGAGGGGGTATTCTTTGAAAATATGGTGACAACACCAACAGTTTGGGTTGGATTGGTGTCTACTTTGAAAATATTCAAGCCTCTATAAAAGTGTTACATCTTGTAGACAATGAGAAGTAGGCGGCTATGGGCTTCATATATGTTGTAATGTTTGATGTTGAAAAGGAAATGGCACGGAGCCTAGATCATGATCAACCCTTCCTAAGGAGGGTTATGGACATTGTTGGTGAGAAATGGGACAAAAGGCTCCACCATCCCTTGCATGTCGCATGTAAAGAAATTTAATGCATGCCTTTTTTATTCAATGTCTATTAAATGTATTCTAATTTTTAAGGTTTTGTTCTATTCATTACACATTGTAGGATACTATTTGAATATGTACTATTACTATCTGATCTAGAGATCAACAACCAATAAGGTGTGATTGTTGGACTCGTGGAGTGAATAGCTATTGTTTCCTTGGAAGTGGCATTCAAGAAAAATTTGTTTTGGAGAAAGAGATGCATGTCTATAGAGAGAGTTTTGGAGAGTTTTGGGGTGTTTGGGAAACCAAGCTCCATAATAGAGAGATCAAATCTTGACTTAGATCTTATTAGAATATCTTGAAATTTAATAATATGATAAATTTAATATAATGCCTTATGTTATTTGACTTAGAGTGTTTACTGATGAGCAGTGGAGTGGTGGAAACATCATGGGTATGATACTCCAAATCTGCGAATAATGCCATTCATAGACAATCTCCTCTTCTACGGGTATCCTATGTGTGTGACCCTCCAGGTTCCAATTTATGTTGGCAGTGAATGTTCATAACAACTTGACATCACAATCAATGAGCAGAATCTAGTAACTCATCATTGCTACCCAAGTAACTCAAAAAAATGGAGAACAACTTCAACCTACAATCTACAATTAGTGTTATAGTGATCGTATAGTTCCTTTGTCCCTGACATCCAGATTGAACTCGAGGCATGGAACGTCATCCTCTTCAACATTCAATCCATGTTCCTTGACCTAGAGCATACTGTCTAAGATGCATGTGAGTTCACATATCATATATTGAATCACATGAGTCTGGTCATACAATTTTCATTCTTGCTTATCAAGGGGGGCTGGATATCATACTCCTTGTAGGAGGGACAAATCCCATATCAATCATTCACAGTCAAGTCCCCATGTGTCAAAGTCACCCAATCATCATTGTTATAACAACCCATGTTTCAGGACTGCGTTTGATGATGTCAAAGTGTGCCCAATCACATGTGATGAGTGCAGTGATTTCAGATCTAAGAACCACAATCACCACCATCACTATGAGAGACGATTGTGACTACCATTTCATGGTATCCATGTATCACTCTCACGGTGGGTCTGTCCAATATATTGTTCTCTAACATATATATGTGTGCTTGACTTGATATCATATATCATGACCAATGAGACTCTGTCATTAGTCAACACACACTCTAGTCTTATGTATTATTGTTGTCTGTTATGCTTCCATAGTAATATCCGATTAGGGACATAACAAGAATGTATGTACTCTTATCATACATATGATCTCATTATTCAGGTCCTCAACCTGAAGACATATGTCATCGAGTCACATCATTCTTTAGACATATATCATGTATGTGTCATCATCTCATGAGTGAGACAAACATAATAGATAGAATTACCTTTATCATTATCAAATCAAGTATCATATGCCTCATTGCAATCATCATATGATTGGCTCTTTGGGCATACTATACCAACAGACTCCCACTTGCACTTAGAGCCATCACCCATGAATCATATTCCAAGTGATCTTAATATGTCCATCATGTTTCTGTTGCACAAGTGCTTTTATAGCGGGTAAACAACATTTGCTTCAAGTCGGTATATTGAATGTTTCACATCCCCTCGCTATACGACAACTTATATGAGATGGAAGTGTCATAGTATGCTATCTGAAATTCCTTTTCCTAACCAGTAGCTCCATTGTTGTCACAATATTACTACTGAGTCACCAATGGTCGGAACCTCCCATAAGTTCATCCATATGAACTTCTAGAGGCATACAGTATCCTTTACAGTGTTCATAACTTTAAGGTACTCGGCTTCTTATTGTAGAATTAATCAATTATTTTATGATGGAACATTTCCAACTAACAATTCTTATTCTAAGGTCAAAACACAATTTTGTCATTTTGGAAGCTTGCATCGGTGTAACTCTTTACACCCAACGTTTCCTTATTACTATAACTAAAGAACTAATCCCGTTAGTACTTCACAAGTACACAAAGATGTCCTTCATGGTATTCCAGTAACTCGTACTGGAGTTTGACAGATATCCATTCGTCATGTCCAATACATATGAGATAATTGGATATTTATATCATCTTGTCATACAAGATGATGATTTCATATCTTCTTGTCATGTCCAATACATACAAGATGATGAGTTCGTATATACTTGTCATGTCCAATACATACAAGATAATTAGTTCATATTTTCTTATCATGTCCAATACATACAAGATAACAAGATGAGCTCATACATGATAGATCCAATTGTGAATGCATATGGCATCTATCCATGTGTTCCTTATTCTTCATAAGAATTGGGACACTTGGCTCTTGAGAGATTAACTCCATGGAACATGGAAAAGTTCTCTATCACCATGTTGAACTCATTCAATATCTAGCTAATGTATGTTCTCTTTCTTAGGTCAAGAAGCCCTCTTTATCTGTCTCTATAGATCTTGATTCCTATCACATAGGATTCTTCTCTAAAAACCCTTTAGAATGCACTTTGTTGCCATATTTTGTAGTAAAGGATGATACTCCCCATCAATATGTGGAATATATATGCTCCCACTAAATTCTTGTAATCACACATTACGTATTCATTCTAACTCAAGTCAAACTCTTTGACTATCTTATCAAATTGAAGATCAAGTTCTGAGGTGCTTGCTTCAATCCAAAGATTGATCTATGCAGTTTTATAGACTTTATTTGTATTATTGGATTTATAAAACCTTTAGGTTGTGTTACATACACATCCTGCACAATATTCCATTTAAGGAATGTGGTTTTAACATCCATATGCCAAATCTCATAGTCATATTAAGCTACAATGGCAAGCATTATCCAGATGGATTTATCCATGGTAACTACTGAAAAGATTTCACAATGTTCAACACCTTAAACTTGTTAGAAACTCTTTTCAATTAACTTAACCTCCATGTCAGTCTTCTTTTGGAAGACCCAAAAGTATCCTATGGGTTTTACCCCTTTAGGTGGATCAACCAAGGTCATACTTTGTTGATGTACATGGAGTCCATCTTGGATTTCATGGCTTTAAGCCATATCTCGGTTTCTGGCTCTCATTATCTTCTAGGTAGACTGTTGACTCATCATATGATCAACTCACTGCCTTCTTGTTCATAAGATATCATATATCATTCAAGCTCTAGCTGTGTTCTACCAAAATTATGAGTTTTGTGTGTTACTTAAGGGACTTTGAGATTCCACAACATTTTGTGATTCTCTTTATTCCCAGTGTAAAGCATGTGCCCAAAAAGAAATTTGAAGATTTAGCTAGTAATCACACTCTGACTCAACAAGGTGTGATTCCTTCTTTCTGATACACTTCTCATGATACACTATCATTGTGTTTTAGGTGGATTCCATCATGATACATTATCATGATCTTCTAGAAGGTTCTCAAACTCTTGGTTCAAAGTATCTCCAAATCGATCATATCAAAATTTAATACTTATACCAAGATAATTATGTACTTCATTCTAATCTTCTTGAACACTTCAAGAGATTCATGTTTGTATTTCACTAAATACAAACTATCATATCTATTGAGGTCATCATTAAATACATTGAAGTACAAGTGATTACCTTTAGCATTTATTCTAAAAGGTCTATATACATCAATATGTATAATCCTTAATAGAATAATCATCCTCCCACTACATCTAGTAAAGAACCTTTGTCATATTGCACAATGAATGAGATTATCATGTCTTTATTGGTTCAACAACTAAAAGAGTCTAGATATCCATCATATGGATTCTAGAAATTCAATCCCATTTATGCGCTCTAGATGACATCGCTATAGGCATTCACGTTTGAGTTATCATGTCATTCATTACATGTGTCACACACATTTGTCTCTTTAACTATCAAGTCTAGTTAGTGATACATAGGCATTTCCATCAAAGATCATATCTTTAAAATGAAAAATCAGTTCATAACACTCTTTCTCATACAAGATATATGACGATTTTCATTGATGGCAGGTGTATAATAGCAATTCACTAATTCTATTACATGCCCATGAATGTTATAATGTAACTGTAATGGTAGAAACTCTTGCTCTACATAGTTTCTAGATTACTTCCTCTCAGGTCCTGAAGTAGAGATCTCTATCTCTATCATCTTCCCAAGATCCTCTATAAAGAGGTTATTTCCCTTTCCAATGTCAAATAGGTGATAATGGTGGCACTTTCTTTCCTTATCTTTATAAGTGAAAAGGGACATATTCCCTTTTACACTTACCCCTTCTCCATATCTTGAGTGATGAAGACTTGGATCTAAGCTCACTATCACATGTTTTGTCCTTTCTTCATTCATGCTTTTGCATCAACATGCCAAGCACTTCAGATAGTGGTTTGCCCAAGTTTGTCAACATTTGATAAACTGGCTATATGATTCACACAATGATTTGTAGAATCATATGTTTGGTCAACTCTTGACCTATCAGAAATCATAGTTAATATATATGAACAATCATATTGAGCATATGAGATTATACTTGATCTTCATCTATTTGATTATACTCAAACATCGCTTTGAAGGCATTATGCCTTTCACACTTTACATGATTCTTAAGATGTATAAACATCTCAAGAATGTCCATGCTTCAAGCTATTTATGCAACTCATAGTTCATATATCCCAGCATAAGGTTCTTGATGTCTTAGACATCATTGGCATACTTCAAGTAAGCATCCAATTTTAGCCTTAGGCACACTTGGAGTGGTTCAACTGGCTCTGGTCTTTCAAGGACTTTAGAGATTACACTCACCATTGAGAACACTTCTCAAAAGTCCCAAACCAAATTTGAAGTTTATCCCATTTACGAACTGATCACAACGATAATGTATTTGTGTTTGTCATTTGGACTCTACAAAAGAATTTTGCAATTTTGTCAAAACATTTTTTATTTATTTGATTTGATAATTTCGATGATATTAACTAGGCCTTTAATTAATTATCACTCCCACTATTTTGTTCAAATTGGTAATCATCATGTATCAATTCGAAAGATTGCAGCATACAATCTTCTAGTGGCTAAGATCCATATTTCATCAAATTGTGAGTCAGCTTTGGTTGATCACCCACAACTTGACTATTTAGGTAGGCCATCATGCCAATTACATCATATGTAACTCCTGGATAGATGATATGTGCAACTCTTTGCCATAATCATCTTCATGCCTCTGGGCTTGGGTTCTCCAAGTCACCAGTTAAGTTTGACACAAAAGTCAACACGATAGATATGCACCAAGCTTTGTGCAAATCTACATATCTACCATCACACTTCCACGAGATGTACGGTGTACCATTCCTTGTGCAAATCTACACTTGGTCGATCAATATTTTCATGTGTGCCACTTATGGAAGGCATTTCAGACTTTAATATTGTATTTGAGAGATTTTATATAAGTACATATATGTATCCAATCACCACATTATTATAGTATGTATCATATACATGCTATAGCCACAATGAGAAAACATGCAATATCAATAAAAGTGATGATTATGACCATCCTATTTTAATTCCTTGGAGCCACAAGGAATTACGGTCATCTAAGGTCTTACATCATATGAAACCTATTATTGATGAAGATATTTGTACTTGAACCATTTTGGGTTGATCTGGCTCCTTTACAATCCTCCTCAGTCCTCTAGGCGATCGGCTCATTTGGTGTTGAGCGTCTTCTTCTTCAATGTAACAAAAAATAAACTATCCTACTTTTACATAATCTTTGGGAAACCTCAAGTTACATTTAAGGGGAGCAAAGATAGAAGAGAAAGGATCTCGAGTTATTTCGAGTTACATGTGGAATAGAAGGTAGAGTCTTGGTATGCAAACCGAGATGCAAACAACCATAACCAACCAAGCACACATAGGGTTTATAGGCCATAACCATGCTACACATCCACCATCAAAACTATTTTAGGTTGACGCATATCAATTGCATATATACCATATCATATATGTATATTAGTTTGTGGTCGCATGTGGTATTTAGTCAGATATGCACATTAGTCATTTTAAATATTTGCATCGTATATAATAAATAAATGACGATAAAACCAAAATCTAATCATATCTATTTATCCTAAAATACAGTACGTTGATGTGGCCCTGATACCACAATTAGGTTTTATGGCCTCAGAGAAGGTAGTAGAAACAAAATTTTACTGGCCATTAACTCGTAACATGAGATCGCATCAATGACTATGTAATGGGAAGGATGGTTTTATCGAGATATACATAGTCATAGGGCTTACCCAGTAGCAATACCTCACATCCATGTGCAGTCTTCAATGCCATGTCTTAGACGGTGTCTGTGCAGATCCTAGTCTTCGCCATGGACTCTGGCCTCCACCACGAACTACGGCTAATGTGTCCTCCTAAGCAGAAGACATCTCCCACCTCTGTTGATAATCCACATGGACCACCTGGAACCCCTGTCACTCTAGAAGAACTGAAAGGAAGGAGATGACCCTCCTGTTGGTGTACTAGCACCAACCTGCTCTCCCAAACTCAGACTGCTTTTCTGCAATTGTCTTTCCCTCATTGTGCCTCCCTAGTCGGGTAGCACTTGCTCGGGCTCTCTCAATTACCAGAACCAGAGAGGACAACAACTTTGCAAAGCAACTGATGTTTTGAGTTGTGTGTTCTGATAATCCCCCAGTACCCCTCTATTTATAGTAGAGGGTAGGGTCAGGGTTCCTAGTCTGTTCAGGGGTAGAAGGATCCAGAAATTCCATAAATAGTTTGTACTGCGGCAGGCGAACCGATCGGCTTACAACTGAATCGATCGTTTGGGCAGGTGAGCCAATCGATTCATAACTGAACCGATCATTTGAGAATGTGAGCCGATCGGTTCACCCAGTGAGCTGATCAGTTCACCCAGTGAACTGGTCATTTCACTTCCCAGACTTGCCTACAATTGACTTTCCTCAATCATTTCCATTTAATGCAAAAATTAATCCTTATTCTAATCGAATTGAACAAGTGAAACGTGAAAGGTTTCTTCCAACTGGGAAAATCATTATTTCCTTGGTTGATAGGACTGTGAGCCGCCTGGTTCACCAAGTAAACCGGTCAATTGGCTCACACCAGCCGATTGGCTCATAAGGGTGAACTGATCGGTTGGCAATCCTAACATTGCCAATGCAGTCTCCAATAGACCTGACACTCTAATCTGCTAGTACAACACTTGAACTTGATAGTTCTGAGTCTAGTCAGTCAATTGTATGTTTAATTGAGTACCTAAACACCTTTAGTCTCAATCTAAACATCATTCATGGACAATCTCTTCTTCCAGGGGCATCCTATATGTGTGAACCTATAGGTTCCAACTTACGTTGGCAGTGAATGTTCATAACAACTTATGACATCACAAGTAATGAGAGGAATCTAGTAACTCATCATTTCTACCCAAGTAACTCAAAAAGTTAGAGAAAAACTTCAACCTACAATCTGTGATTAGTGTTACAGTGATCATATAGTTCCTTTGTCACTGACATCCGGATTGAACTCGAGGCATGGAACGTCATCCTCTTCAACATTCAATCCATGTTCCTTGACCTAGAGCAGACTATCTGAGATGCATATGAATTCGCATATCATATATTGAATCACATGAGTATGGCCATACAACCCTCAATCTCACTTATCAAGGGGCCCTGGATATCATACTCCTTGTAGGAGGGACAAATACCATATCTATCACTCACAATCAAGTCCCCATGTGTCAAAATCACCCAATCATTACCGTTATAACAACCCATGTTTCAGGACTATATTTTATGATGTCAAAGTGTACCCAATCACATGTGATGAGTGCAGTGATTTTAGGTCTAAGAACCACAATCACCACTGATGCTTTGATTTTGAGTCGCATTTATAGACCTGTTTGATATGTGTTTTATGCTTTTATTAGTCATTTTTTATGGTTAATGTGCATAATTCACCCACTTTGGTCTTTGCTACTATTTTATGTCAAATCCCCTTTATTTTGTCGTTTTGAGCATTAATTGTCAAAATATTATTATTTGTGTGAATTTATGTGGTTTCGTGTTTGAATTTCAGGGAAAACAAGTATTTGCTTCCGTCGATACCATCGACGGAAGTCGATACCATCGACCGGACCACAGGTTGCCAGCCGCGAGTATCAGTAAAGAGTCGATACTATCGACAGGGATGTCGATCGTATCGAGCTACCATCAGGTTGCTGGCGAGAAAGCAGTCGATAGTATCGACACCAAGTCGATACCATCGACGCACGGAGGCTACAGTGTCGGAATCTTGCAAAAACCAACGCCTAAAGGAAGTTGATACCATCGACACGCGTCGATGGTATCGAGATGATGTCAAGTGTGACAAAGAAAGGATTTGTAGCCGGCCGCTACCACACTGGGTCGATACCATCGACTCGCGTCGATGGTATCGACACCGGAAGATATGTGTTTGCTTTGGAATGATCTTAATCGGATGGTCGTGGTTAATTAGCGACCTAATTTGGGAGATATACCTAATGACGACGCCCTTGACTGGGGGGTCACGTTATTAGCCACTGCATACATCCCGAAGAGCGAGGAGAGAAGAACGGAGCACGAGAGCATGCCCCAGCTGATCCGGACGCTGAAGAAGACGAATTCCACCATCGAAAGGCGGTAGAACACAGATTCCACGCCAAGGATCGATTGGACCTTCTCCGTTCAGGGGTTTCACCACTCAATTTCGTTTTTCTCATGTCTCCCCTTTTCTCTACTACATTGTACTTTGAGGACCATGCGGGGCTAATCCCCTTTATCTTTAGGACCGGGAGTAGCCCGGGGATTCATTGTATGATGACTTTATAATAGTAATTCATATCTTATCTCTTAAATCTATGGTATAATTTCATTTTCTCCAATATATTGTTATGCTTGATCACCATAATAATAACCTAATGCCCTTAATTACTTTGAAAGAAGAATTTACGGCTGAAAAGAGACGGAATTTACATTAATTGACAAATCCCTTGAACAAGGCGGTGTAAGATTAATGGTGGATACCGAGAGGTCGTTTATAATGCACCTAGTTTAGGGTATAGGTTACTACGACGGTGGAACCGATCTAGACATAGGTAGTGAATTGTACCACGACAGTGGGCAATTCTGATTTCAGGCCACTACCCGGATAGAGAGATAAAATTGAGTAGCTATATAGAATTTAATACAATGAAAACCCACGGTAAAACCGCAACCCTAAATTTTCTCTTTTGAATTGATTAAACCAACATTTAATCGATTGCTTGTTTTATTTTGTTTTTATTTTCTTTAAATTTTAAACAACAACTCTCAACTTTTTATTCGGTTTAGCTGATCGTGAATAGTTAGTAGGAGTCCCCGACGATTGCACGTATCCCTGAGTTCAACTCGGGCCTCACAAAGGCCTGTACTACTCGACGCGTTCACTTGCATTTTTGCGCACGGTAAATTTGCGTCAAGTTTTTGACGCCGTTGCCGGGGATACGGCAATTTGTTGGCACTTCGAGTGCAGTGAACGGTCACTCTAGGCCACCTTTTTATTTTTTTTATCATTCCAAAAATTCATAATCTATTTTCTAAATATTTGCAATCGTCAAGCACTGTACCAAATTTAATCTTTCTATTTTCAGGTATTGTGCATGGTGCAGACGTGTAGTACTGACTACACGCGACATGCACCTGGGGTTCTACTGACGCGACCTGAAGATGAGGATGGGTACAATCAAGATCATCTAGAGGATACAGATTCTGAACCCGAACAAGACGATATGGAGGACGAGCCACAGACAATATGGGAGAAGATCAAGGCTTCTTCCTCGTCCGCTTCCAAAGGGCCTATAAAGAAGCAAGTGTTGAATATTCTGACATACAAGATTGATCCAGCTCTGATCAACTTGGTGAAGTCCAATGCCTTCCACGGGCTCAAAAATGAGGACCCCATCGCGTACATAAGTCAGTTTGTGGAGAACTGTGATATGGTAAAAATCGATAGATTTCCACAGGACGTGCTCCACTTGAAGCTCTTCCCGAGTTCACTAGCGGGAATTGCGCACGAATGGCTGCATAACTTAGATGATGAATATGTGGAGTCTTGGGACCACATGGTTGAGGTCTTCTTCGAGAGGTTCTTCCCGCCCGAGAAGACCAATGACATGATAAGAAAGATCCATAACTTCACGCAACAAGCAGGAGAAACTTATTCTGAGACATGGGAGAGATTTCAGATCATGCTCAGGCGATGCCCGCATCATGGGCTTGATAAGGAGACACAAGTGAAGATCTTCTATTTTTCTCTCTCCGAGCATGATAGAAGCAACCTATATTTAGCCGGTTCCAGATTCTTCTTGAATAACACGGACACTAGATGCTGGGAGATCTTAAAGAACATGGCAAAGAAACAATCATGGGGCGAAAGAGGCGCCATGGAGCAGGTGCGAGTTGTGGGAGAATCTAAAGCAATAAAGGAGCTGAATGAGAAGATGGATCTTCTAGCAAAGAAATTGCTTGCAAAGGAGGAAACTGAGTCCGAGGACAAGGCTCAAGTGAAATTTATGAGGCAGCAGCCAGGTTACAGGAACAACGACTATGCATGGAGAAAAGACAAGAAGTTTTCTTGGAAGGATCCTAACAACTTCTTGCAGGATCTGGATGCTAAACCCCAGCCAGCTGTAGAGGATAAGAGCACAGAGTTGCTTAATCAAGTTATAAAGCAAAACCAAGAACTCATGGCTACTTTCGGCCAGCAAATAAAGCAACAAGGGGAGTTCATGAACCAATTCGGGCAGACACTGCAGAGCCATGGGGCTCAAATGAGGACAATAGAGACATCTATGGCACAGATGGCTGCGGAGATAGCCAGTTTGAAGAAGCCGACACATCTAGGATTCTCGGGAAATACTAATGTTCCAGGAGGGAACCAACAAGCTAAGGCCATCTTGCTAAGAAGTGGCAAGAAATTGTTAAATCCCAGGGCCGATGAAGCAAGCAAACCCCAAGCTGAGATTGAAGTTCAAGCCACAAGGGAGCTACCCACACCGGTCACAGAACCAGTCGATGACACAGTTGTGGAGGCTACGGAAGACCCTATTGCAGAGGAGGAGGAACCTCAGAAAAAGACACTCTATGTGCCACCGCATCAAAGGGCACAGGCGGTACCAATCCCTTATCCAAACAGTGCTAAGGCAAGGAAGGTAGATGATCAATTCAAAAATTTCTTGGACAGTTTCAGGAAGCTTTCAGTAAACATCCCTATATTGGAAGCTATTGAGAAAATTCCGTCTTACGGAAAATTTCTAAAAGACATCATCACGAAGAAGAGAAAAATTTCGGATACGGAAGTAGTTGTGCTTAAAGAGCAGGTGAGTGCCTTCATCATGGGCACATTGCCACCAAAGAGGCAAGATTTGGGTTGTTTCAACATTTCGTGCTATATCGGGAAAGTCAAATTTGGCGAAGAATTATGTGACTCGGGAGCAAGCATCAATTTAATGCCCCTTTCTACATTCAAAAAGTTGGGATTGAAGGAGTCAAGGCCAAGCAACGTGACAATTCAATTGGCTGATAACTCTGTAGTGAAACCATATGGGATTTGTGAAGATGTGCTTGTGAAAGTGGATAGATTTGTATTTCCTGCAGATTTTGTCATCATGGAGATGCAAGATGAGCAAGGCAACGAGCTACTACTCGGAAGACCATTCCAAGCTATAGCCGACATGATACTCGAGATGGGGAGAGGTCGGTTGACCTTGGGTATAGCCGATGACCGATTTGAGATGGTCATGCCTTCCAGCGTCACTTCACCTAAATCCAAGGAGCAATGCCACGTGATGAAGCATTTTGATAATACTATCTCACTTTGTCTAGGGAAGCCATTTCTGGATATGGCTCATTAATGACCAAGGTGGACAAAGGGACTTTGGCTGTAGACATCATGGAGCAGACCAAAGTAGTATCTCTTTGCAAGGCTGTCGGATTCCCAAATGATGAGAATGAGGACATTCCTCCCTCTATGGAGGATGATGCTATAGAAGATTCAGTTTTTGATGCATATTCAGAATTACCATTGGATGCTTGTTTAGTGAACATCACTTATGATTGGATGAGAAGCAAATCACTCAAGGAGTGTGCCAAGATGCTTCAGATGCTTCCATGTTTCTATGCGAGGTATTATGAAGATTTAGGTGAACTCCCCCCTCCACTGCAATCATCATTGATCAGCCCGCCGGAGTTGGAGTTAAAACCGCTGCCACCGCATCTTAAGTACGCCTTTTTAGCGGAGGAAGAAAAGCTACCTGTGATCATTTCTGCATATCTAAGTGCGGAAGAGGAGGACCAATTGTTGAAAGTGCTAAAGAACCACCGAGGAGCATTTGGGTGGTCTATCACAAACATCAAGGGGATTTCCCCTACCTTGTGTCAGCATAAGATTCGGCTCGAGGAAGGAGCCAAGCCGGTGATCTAACCGCAATGTCGACTGAATCCAAGCATGATGGAGGTGGTGAAGAAAGAGGTGATAAAGCTTCTATCCGCAGGTATCATATATGCAATTTCAGACTCGACATGGGTAAGTCCCACGCAGGTAGTCCCTAAAAAGGGGGGGTATTACTGTCACTCAAAATATTTTAAATGAGCCTGTCACCACCCGTTTGGTAATCGGGTGGCGAGTTTGTATTGACTACTGCCGTCTTAATGTCGCTACGCTGAAAGATCACTTTCCTTTACCATTTATTGATCAAATTCTAGAGCGCTTAGCCAGCCGATCTCATTTCTGTTTTCTAGACGGGTATTCGGGATACAATCAGATTTCAATCGATCCTAAGGACCAAGAGAAATCTACTTTCACTTGTCCCTATGGAACTTTTGGTATCGCCGTATGCCCTTTGGATTATGCAATGCACTAGTGACTTTTCAGAGTTGTATGCTCGCTATCTTTTCTGACATGGTAGAACGCTGTCTTGAGGTATTTATGGATGACTTTTCAGTGTATGGTGCATCATTTGACGAATGTCTCTATAATCTGGACAAAGTTTTACAGCGCTGCGAGGACACACATTTGGTCCTCAACTGGGAAAAATGTCACATGATGGTGACTAAGGGGATAGTGCTAGGACACAAGGCATCTAGCAAAGGTTTAGAGGTGGATCCGGTAAAAATCAAAGTTATTTCCAAATTGCCCCCACCAAATTATGTTAAAGGGGTAAGGAGTTTCTTGGGGCATGCCGGATTTTATCGTCGGTTTATAAAAGATTTTTCAAAAATCGCAAAACCTCTATTCGAACTGCTTGAGAAAGACGTTGTATTTGATTTCAATGACAAATGTCTACATGCGTTCGACGTGTTGAAGGAGAAACTGATTTCTGCGTCGGTTGTTCAAATGCCGGATTGGACTAAACCGTTCGAACTCATGTGTGATGCTTCTGATTTTGCGGTAGGAGCCGTGTTGGGGCAGCGGGTGGACAATAAACCCGCTGTGATTTTCTACGCTTCAAAGACTCTGAATGACGCCCAATTAAATTATACAACTACTGAAAAAGAATTACTCGCCGTTGTTTTCGCTTTTGAAAAATTTCGGCAATATTTAGTTGGATCTAAAGTAGTCGCTTGGACTGACCATGCCGCAATTAAATATTTAATGGAGAAAACAAACGCAAAGCCTAGATTAATTAGGTGGATTTTGCTCTTACAAGAATTTGACATCGAAATCAAGGATAAAGCTGGGATTGAAAATGTTGTGGCGGATCATCTATCTAGGTTAGAGAGGGTGGATGAAAAATATTTACATATACCCATAACCGAGACATTTCCGGATGAACATATTTTGAAAGTTAATTCTAAAGACCCTTGGTTCGCTGAGATTGTGAATTATTTGGCTTGCGGGGTCATCCCGGAAGATTGGTCATATCAAGAGAAGAAAAGATTTTTCCATTCTTTACGATATTATTTTTGGGATGACCCGATTCTTCTTAAGCAATGCAGGGATGGTATCCTACGCAGGTGTGTGCCTGAAGTGGAGTACGAGAGCGTTCTCTGTCATTGACACGCACTACCTACGGGAGGACACCATGCGAGCTCTCGTACGGCAGCTAAAGTTCTAGAGAGTGGCCTTTATTGGCCAACCTTGTTCCGAGACGCCTACGAGTTTGTAAGGCAATGTGATTCCTGCCAACGAGTAGGTAATATTTCAAAGAGACAGGAGATGCCCCTAAATGTGTTCCAAGAAGTGGAGGTATTTGATCTGTGGGGCATAAATTTTATGGGACCCTTTGTGTCCTCAAATTCAAATTTATATATTCTTTTAGTAGTTGATTACGTGTCGAAGTGGGTAGAAGCAATACCCACAAGGACTAATGATTCTACTGTAGTGTGTAGGTTTGTGAAAGAAAACATTTTCTGTAGGTTTGGAGTGCCCCGAATGATCATCAGTGATGGGGGTACGCATTTTAGGAATCAGAAGTTCTCGGCATTGTTGAAGAAATATGGGGTCAAACACAACATAGGTACCCCATATCACCCGCAGACTCAAGGACATGTGGAGGTCTCCAATCGCAAAATTAAGAAGATTTTGGAGCGTACGGTGGCGTCCACGAGGAAGAACTGGAGTGCCCTACTACCGGATGCATTGTGGGCGTACAGGACGGCTTACAAAACACCTATAGGCACCACGCCTTTTAGGCTAGCGTATGGTCGGGCTTGTCACTTACCGGTAGAGTTAGAGCACAAAGCACATTGGGTACTTAGAAGGCTCAACTTAAGTTACGATGGAGCGGGGAGGAAGAGATTGCTTGAATTGAATGAGTTGGATGAGCTGCGGATGACGACATACGAGAACTCGCGGATATACAAGGAGCGCACCAAGTTAATCCACGATCGCAACATCCAGTTGCGCACGTTCAAGAAAGGAGATAGTGTATTGCTGTTCAATTCATGACTAAAGTTGCATCCCGGGAAGCTCAAATCCCGGTGGAGTGGGCCGTTCGTGGTAGAAGAGGTCAAACCACATGGCACAATCTTAGTGCGCGATGGTGAGACGACATTTTTGGTGAATGGACAGAGGTTGAAGTTATATTTTGGTGAAGATTATACGAGGAAGGTGAATGAGGTCAAACTCATTTCACTTTCGGATGCATGATGTGCTTCAAGTCGTCTAGCCTAAGACGTTAAATAAGGGTGCTTGTTGGGAGGCAACCCAACCATTGGTATTTTAGATTAGTTCATTTACATTCATAGTTTAAATTGTTTTTACTTAGTTTTTAGTGTAAAAAAGATACCGTGATCATTTGCTTCATGTGCAGGGCTAAGGCAGAGTCGATACCATCGACCCTTGTGTCGATGGTATCGACCATGGTACAGATTGACGACTGCGAGAATCGCACTGAGTCGATACCATTGACGGCCTCGTAGATGGTATCGACATACCTACAGGAAGATCGCAAATACAAGGTCGATGGTATCGAGATGCCAGTCGATACCATCGAGATCTCTGGAGATTTACAGAAGAAATCGACTCAAGAAATTCGATACCATCGACGGGCGTGTCGATGGTATCGACACATTCAAGTGAAAGATGGCGGCGGTCGGGCCTCGCGAGGTTTTTCCCTAATCAGCGGGTCGATACTATTGACTCGCGTCGATAGTATCGACGCGCCACGTCAACGATCCGCGAGAAAGATCAACGGCATCGCGGCAAGCAAAGAAGTCGATCTGGGGGACAGGTCGATACTATCGACCCGCGTCGATAGTATCGATGCGTTAGCAATCCCAAGGGGGAGTATCCTTCTTGGGACCCTACGGCTCCGCAGTACCCGCCTCCATCGCATGAGTAAACTGGTATCACTGTTCCAACCTTTGAGTTTGTTTTTTACTATGAGGCCATAGTTGAATTCAAGCTTAGGGGGGGTAGTTGGAACAGTTCTATCTTTATTTTCTCTGTTTTTAATTTTCTTGCTTTTGTTCTTGTCATTTGTTTCTTGCAATTTTAGTTTGTTGTAGGATCCACATTCTATCTAGTGTAATCGTGGATGTCATAAAGTTTGTGTCATCTCATTAGTTGTGCATGGGAAAATCAAGGGAAATTTAAAATTTTTGTGTGTTTGGAAAGCTTGTCTTGTTTAACCTTGGGCACATATCCTACGAAAATGATTAGTTTTGTCAACTTTAAAACAAAATTTCACAACTGTACTCCTAATGATTCATGAAAGTGGACGAAAATGGTTGTTTGAGCCTAAACTGACCAAATGGTAATGAGACTCTAATTGGATGTAAGAGCGAGAAACCTCTTAACTACTACACAGGTCAGTAAGGAGGGACACATAATATCTTTCTAAGGTTTAGTCATCTAGTCTTGTGATCTTTCCACCTCTTTTCTTTTCATAATCCACCACAAGAATTGGAAGTACTTTACAGATTTAACTTCTTTGACAGCATTTCATACAGATAGGTCCTGCATTGAATCTATTTCCATATGTTTTGCATAAAAAGAAAGAAAAAATTAGAATAGTGATACATGCACATTACCCTTAGGTGCATGCCATGTAGTTGCATTCATAATTTTCATGCATAAAAGTATATCATGTATCTCAATTTTTTTTTCTAATGGTGAATTAAATTGTTCCATACCTTCTAAATAGTGCAAATTTCTGAGTATGAAGAAAAATAAGCCCAATAAAATATTCATTATCAATTATGGATATAAGGGTTGAAAAAATGAAAAAAAAAGAAAAAGAGAAAAATCTGAAAAATCTGCATAATGAAAAAAAGAGTTATTTAGAAGCAATTAGAATAAGAAGGAGAAAGGAACGTAATATCACCTGCATTTCAAGATAATTGAGTACATGATGTAGATTAATTAGATGTCCATCTCGTTTTGAGATGGATGGTTAGTACATGCATCATTCCACCCAATTTTAGGCATTAGGGCATTTTTCATGTGCATTTGCATCATTTAGGACATTTTTATTTTATGCATGTTGAAACTGTATAATACTTCCACTTTCTTCCATGAACCACCTATCTTCATCCACCGTTGCTCAGATTGGTAGGCCACCGTGAATTTTCCTCACTAAGGTATATCAGGAGAACTACTTCCATGTAGATGGTAGTTAGGGCGAGCAACGTAGTATAGGAGATCACAAGATGCACCAAGTCTGAACCGGCGAGTTTTATTATGTTAACTGCCTTATGTGATAGTGCTCATCAGTTTTGAGGTCAATTTCTTTTATGGATGATTACTGTCGCCTTTAGGGTAATTACCATTCTGTGGTTAGAGAGGGCCGGTATGTGAATGTCCGGTGGGAGTCATATGGGATGTTGGTTGTGGTGTGTTATTCTTCAGTTGACATTAGCAATTCTATTCAAAGGATTAGTTGCTCGAGGGCGAGCAACGTTCAAGCTTAGGGGAGTTTGATGCGATGATTTTGAGTCGCATTTATAGACCTGTTTGATATGTGTTTTATGCTTTTATTAGTCATTTTTTATGGTTAATGTGCATAATTCATCCACTTTGGTCTTTGCTACTATTTTATGTCAAATCCCCTTTATTTTATCGTTTTGAGAATTAATTGTCAAAATATTATTATTTGTGTGAATTTATGTGGTTTCGTGTTTGAATTTTAGGGAAAACAAGTATTTGCTTCCGTCGATACCATCGACCGGACCACAGGTTGCCAGCCGCGAGTATCAGCAAAGAGTCGATACTATCGACAGGGATGTCGATGGTATCGAGCTACCATCAGGTTGCTGGCGAGAAAGCAGTCGATAGTATCGACACCAAGTCGATACCATCGACGCACGGAGGCTACAGTGTCAGAATCTTGCAAAAACCGACGCCTAAAGGAAGTCGATACCATCGACCCGCGTCGATGGTATCGAGATGATGTCAAGCGCGACAAAGAAAGGATTTGTAGCCGGCCGCTACCACACTGGGTCGATACCATCGACTCGCGTCGATGGTATCGACACCGGAAGATATGTGTTTGCTTTGGAATGATCTTAATCGGACGGCCGTGGTTAATTAGTGACCTAATTTGGGAGATATACCTAATGACGGCGCCCTTGACTGGGGGGTCACGTCATTAGCCACTGCACACATCCCGGAGAGCAAGGAGAGAAGAACGGAGCATGAGAGCACGCCCCAGCCGATCTGGATGCTAAAGAAGATGAATTCCACCACCGAAAGGCGGCAGAACACAGATTCCACGCCAAGGATCGATTGGACCTTCTCCGTTCAGGGGTTTCACCACTCAATTTCATTTTTCTCATGTCTCCCCTTTTCTCTACTACATTGTACTTTGAGATGACCATGCGGGGCTAATCCCCTTTGTCTTTAGGACCGGGAGTAGCCCGGGGATTCATTGTATGACGACTTTATAATAGTAATTTATATCTTATCTCTTAAATCCGTGGTATAATTTCGTTTTCTCCAATATATTGTTATGCTTGATCACCATAATAATAACCTAATGCCCTTAATTACTTTGAAAGAAGAATTAACGGCTGAAAAGAGACGAAATTTACATTAATTGACAAATCCCTTGAACAAGGCGGTGTAAGATTAATGGTGGATATCGAGAGGTCGTTTATAATGCACCTAGTTTAGGGTATATGTTACTACGACGGTGGAACCGACCTAGATATAGGTAGTGAATTGTACCACGACAGTGGGCAATTCTGATTTCAGGCCACTACCCGGATAGAGAGATAAAATTGAGTAGCTATATAGAATTTAATACAATGAAAACCCGCGGTGAAACCGCAACCCTAAAGATTCTCTTTTGAATTGATTAAACCAACATTTAATGGATTGCTAGTTTTGTTTTGTTTTTATTTTCTTTTGATTTTAAACAACAACTCTCAACTTTTTATTCAGTTTAGCTGATCGTGAATAGTTAGTAGGAGTCCCCGACGATTGCACGTATCCCTAAGTTTGACTCGGGCCTCACAAAGGCCTGTACTACTCGACGCGTTCACTTGCATTTCTGCGCACGGTAAATTTGTGTCAACCACCATCACTATGAGAGATGATTGTAACTACCATTCTATGGTATCCATGTATCACTCTCACAGTAGGTCTTTCCAATATTACCTTTATCATTATCAAATCAAGTATCATATGTCTCATTGCAATCATCATATGATTGGCTCTCTGGGCATACTGTACCAACAATTTGGTGGTGGCATTGTATTAACTATTTCTTATTTTCATATTTTCATGTTGGTGGGTTGTGGTGTATCTACAATTGGATCAACTAATTTCATGCAGAAAATGCTACATCTAAAGGTACAACATTAATTTAGATTTAATTCATGATTTTCTTCATGTATTAAATTTATTTACTTGAGTTGTATTTGTTCATTGTCATCCATTATTTTATAGTTGTGTTATAATTCATAAACTATTAGGTTGTTTCATCATGGTGTAAGGTGTTCAGATAAGTGTATAATATCCCTAAAATATGTACTTTATATAGACATATGTGTAATTTTCTATTAAATTGTATAAGGATTTAGGAACTCGCTTATTCAAAAAGCACCCACCTGAGCGTCCACATGGCGCTCAAGAAGCCACAAGGTGGCATTTGCACGCCTCTCACTTCCCTCTTTCTAAAACATTGCTCAAAACATAAATTTTGGGTCAAATTTTTGCACTCGATCTGTCCATGTAAAAATTTGGAGCATGTTGGATTGGTTGTGGGAGTAGGGGCATGGGCCAGACCAGGCCGGCCTGATCCGATTCTCATCCTGAACCCCACCCTTAGACGAATATCCTGATAATCAACTTGACTCCTGTGAAATTTGGAGAAGCTTCTAGAAGCGGTGGTTTTGGTAATTTAGGTGTGTCCTCCCTTTTCTTCTTTGACCTCCTTCTCGTTGTTGGTTTTTCAACATCAAGTAATATCCTCACCTTTTGGACCATTTTGGGTTGCATTCTTCACCTTCAGCCTCATTGAGACATCAGAGTCAGCATTGATGTTTTCATGTGGATGTCTTCCTCTTGGGATCTTCCTAAGATCTCTTCCTTCTATTTTTCCTCTCCGGTCCCAAGCACAAGTTTGATAGGTTTGACAAACCATCAAAAGGCCATCTCCATGCTCACATGTCAATATTTTCTCTATATACTATATTGGTTTTGTTCTTAAGAGCTTCAAGAGACCCTTGTATGTTGTGTTTTGGAAGAACATCCTTACAATTGATTTTGTTGACTTGCCCCTCATGTAGTTTATTTTTGTCGTGTGCTCAATTAGGCATTTTGTAATGCCCCCAACACTCTCGTAGAGTTTTGGGCATGATGACTGGCATCACATGCAATCACTATTTCTCCTCACTCACATACAGTCTAGATCAACTTCCCAACATGATACTCGTCCTAGTACTACACCTTGGTGATATGGATATTTTGATCATTACTTTTAAGATCATCTGATACGAACCTCAAATTTTGAGATGTTACTATTTTCCCACATAGACTTTTGATGTCCCATTGAATCTCAACTATATGGCCTCAAAATCTCTTCCTGATTTCAATACAGACTCATAATGGCTCATGTACACCCAACTCTCATTCATGGCTATCAGTGCAGCGGCGAATTCATCAACATGGTTAACCCTTTCTGGCATGCCTTGGTCGTACGGCTCAAGACTTGGCATGCCACATTCCCATGTGGGGCATACCTACTGAAGGGGATCTAGCTTTGATTATTTGTAACGTTTAGGCCCACCACCCAAGACTCTAATCAAGTTTTGAGAATGATAATTGACCTCACAGACCACCACTAGCCTTTGTAGTGCACTTTATCCTCACTCACACATAATATGTGATCAGCTTCCTGACAGGTCAGCTCGAGCACACTTGACCACTGATTACTTAGCGATGGGCTACCTAAAAATAATGTACACCTTGGTGGCAAGAGTAGTGTGATAATTCCTTTAAAGAGTATTTTATCTAAATCCTCAAATTTTTGGATAGTATTGATAAATCCGTAATTTTTTGCTCTACAATAAATTTGTTTTTGAGTCTTGGTAAATGACCATTTATCCGCGTCAAGCGACTATGGATATAGCGTGTGATAGAAGGGCATATATGTCATTCTCTATGAAGATTGTTTTCTATAATACATTGGTTTTGAAATTCACAACTAATGCCATGGTTTATCACAATATTGCAGATATATACTCGTTGGAATAAAAAATCTTCTTTACATATGTACATGTAATTCTACACAATGATAATAAGATTTGATATTCTACTATTCGAATATTACACATAATCACTAGTTAGTATAAAACAATGTTTGGTGATGGAATATCCTAATTTGGATCTAGGGCTTTGTGGAGACTATTTATTTAGGTATGTTCAGATCACTCCCGCATTAACTTGGATTGCTAATGGAACAAGAGGCGGTGTTTGGGAAAATTATTATGAAAAAGCACATAGATAACTCAACAGTAGTCCATCACCACATTAATAAATACGTAAATGGGTCCTTCCTAAGGGTTCTAAGCCGCGGCTGGGAGTGGCGTGCACTGTGCACCACTCCCTACGGAGCAAGACTCATTCTCGTAATTTCAATCGTGCATTATTACATAACAGCCCAAGGAGTAAACTCCACATGTCAAAACAGAGCAATTGACACAAGATTTATTCCCGCCAACCTGGCCAGCTATGAATAATGATATGATAGCATTGCTTTCAAATCATAGGAGTTATCCGTTTGTTAGAAGTTGTTTGTGAGCAATTACTGCAAAATATGCCTGCCATGAGATATCTTTGTCAGCATGCCTAATTGGATTACGCAATATCATATTAGTATATTCAATGGCGGATCCAAAAATTTATCATACGGGGGGCTGAGTTAGTATGGGTAGTGTCAAATCATGACTATATATAGACAGACAAAATAATACTTATTTAGATTAAAAATTTTGAAAAATACATTTAACAGAATTTCTCATTGACTCCAAACTATAAAATAATATACTTACAAAATATAAAAAAATTTGAAAGCCAGTGACATGATAAAAATACTACTTCTATTTAGATGTCCAAGATCATAAATATTTAAATTATTTAACTATGTATTTCATATTAAACAATTCGAGGATCAACAAAATAGTCATTTTTTATCATTACTTTATTACTATATAACAACACTAATATATATGAAAAAAATCAGAACAAACTTACATTTTCAGTGGAGAGAGGCATGAAAATATAATACGACACTGTTAGTTGATGATGGCATTTGGAAAGATCCAAATAATTTATGTAGCAGCCAAATTTTATATATATATATATATATATGATACAAGTACAAAATACTAGGTTACTCCAATTTATTTTATAATTTTGAGACAATGATTGGTATGAAAGAAACTTCAAATAAAAAGAAGTAAAATATTAATTGACTTGTATAAATACGAAATGATTGAATGGGAAAGTTGAAAACGAAAATAAAGAAAATTAAGAGGAAATATCCATCCATATATTTCTTTTTTACTTAAATGTTGGAGAAGAGAGGACACAAAGAAATAATAATATGTTTTTATCAACTTTCATTTACATGTCATCCTTCTTTTCTCCCTCCATTTGTTTTAAGTTATGTTTACAAAATGGATTTTCCTACCTTTTCGTCTCTTTCTTATCCCACATACCAAATAACTTTTCTATAATTATTTTATCTTATGTCAAAGATAACATTTATTTGATACATTTTTTCTATTCTTTATAGACATAGTATTGGCTCATTAAGTTATAATATAATAATTTGTACCTACAATAAATTTAAAATATTTTAATATTATATAAATAAGAGTGTATAAAATATCATGTATCGCTTAATATTGTTTGGATTTACTTCTATATAGAATTATAGATATTTTTGTATTTATGATTGATTGACTAATAAAAAATTGAAAGAAATTTTTAAAATAAAAGATAATTTATATGTGAATGCACGATCATTATTTCTTATTTTTATGTGTAATTATAACTTAGTGCCCTGACTCGCGTTATAATTAATTACAATTTTTAAACTAACTATTCAATAGTATCATATTAGATTCGACTTAATATGTCAACCTATTGCATGCCATGTTTTTAATAAATTTCATATTATGTTATAAAATTTTCATATTTTAGGGGTACATGTCCCTAGTCCCTATAGAGCTTCGCTTGTAAGTATGTTGATAACTAGCTTAAACCTTGACACAAATCAATATAACATTATTAAGTAAAAATTTAGTAGGAAAAGACTAAAAGATAAAACATCTAAATCTCATAACTAAAAATAGTAATTGATGGTATCTAACTTAGGAATCAACATTTTATGATTTATAAGAGAGAATAAACATCATCCTCCAATATATTTAGTTCAAATCCTAAGTAAATTGCACGAAGAAGTGTAATATTATTTGTTTAATTAATAAGATTAAAATTCATACTTTTATAGTGTAATAAGATATTTTTGTAATATTATAATCCTTACATGGTATCATAGTAATAACATAAATAATTTTTTTGAGGGGGGCTTCAGCCTGGGCAGCCCCACTCTGGTTCCGCCCCTGAGTATATTGGATCACAGCCTCACATGTCTGTTGGAAACTGAATAAACAATCATGCCGATAAGCAAAAATAAATATGCACGGTATTTAGTTCCAAAAAAAACCTGAAAATACTTGAGAGAATATTATGAAGCCCTCGCGGTAGTCAGTCGCATGCAGTTTCATTCCGTATAACTTAATAGCCATATACAATTTCGGATATAATTAATAATACACACTTTCAATCCTCATTCCACGCCATAAATTAAAGACAGTCCTCATTGAGATAATGAAAAAAGGGGTTTAGGAGTTAATTTAATAGAAATGGCATTGGCTCATGCAGCATCACTGCACAGCGATGTCCTGGTTACTCTGAGTCATTGCCTTGACTGGAGTAGATTTGATGCTCCTCCTATCTTCTTTGTGGCTACCAAGACTGTGACGCTGCTGCCGGCAACACGAGTCCACTTCAGTCTCCCCTGGTTTTGCAGCTTCCGTAACTTCACCGCAGCTCTTCCTCCTTCCGAGCTTAGGAGACTTAGCACGAGTTGGTGGCGGCTTCAATCAGAGACACAAAAGAATCATTAACTTTTTATACACAAATAAGATCTTTCAGCAAGTGGTTCTCTCAATTTAAAGCTCACTGTAAACAGCAAGACGTGGAAATTAAAGCTCCCCAAATAATCTATTAATCAGCTTCAATTAAAGACAGAAGACGTATTAGTCCCTCTGTACCCAGTTCAAGATTTTTCGCATTTATGGCTTGTTTGCTTTGATGTAGTGAAAGATATAAACTGCAATTTATGATGAAATTTTACAGTGCAAAGCCACATTTAGGTCCTCAAAAAGCTTAGAATTTTATACATAAAACTAGTTAGTTGCCACTCTTAAGAGACTCTAGAATACTTTAATCAACAGATAAAGCAGAGGCATGTAATTCAAATCTCCCGTCAACAGTGTTTTAATGTGTTAAAGCTGTAGTACAAGACAGCAGATCCATGTATAAGTAGGCTATGCATTTATTTTATATAAGATAGAGAAGTATGGTATTCCGATCTACAGATAACATTATGCTGCTGCACCAACAGTTAATTCCGAAATATTGAACTTACTTTCTTGAGCTCTACTTTTGGAGGTGGTCCCTCGTGGTAGAAGCTAGGCATTGGCGTGGCTTTGAATTTCATAGTCTTTCTTAGCTGTTTAAGAGCTGCCTCTTGCTCCTCCTGAAAAAAAAAAGGAATGAGTTATCCAGTTAACACAGCCTATTGTGGTTTTTTATCTTTTCATTACACTTGTTGTAAAACTCGGATTTTCTTTTTGCCACAATAATACAATAGCTGAAGAGATATGCGGAAGCTTCAAGCCCAAGAAAACCCCCACACGAGATACAGCTCAAGCATGCACAACAAAAGTCACGACCACCCACGTCGACTAAGCCAATAACCACCAAATAAATAACAAAGCAAAGAGCATAATTAGCGAAGAAGACCGCAGAATTCTATTAAGCAACTCCAAAATATTACAAGGATTGTTGCTCCCTCACAATTCCGTGCCCACAATAGAATCTCGTAACCCACTCTCGTTCTCTCCCCTCTTTGGCTATCATTTGTGGCTTTCCGTTTTGACACACGATATTGTCCTACGTTGGCACACCCAAAGTTACCACACATTGGAATCCCACACATCGGTGCACATTGGCACACAATATACATCGGTGTATATCTTATTTATAGATAGGAACTCCCGGTTAGACAATGCGAGAGGATACGGCAATTCTATAGGGATTAGGAAACGACAATACAAAAGGATAAGGAAATAATGTCTTAGACTCCAAGTCTAACATTAATTGCACTTTCCTAATATTGTTAGATATTATTTCTTATCCAATTAGGATAAGAGACAAAATCCTAACAATGGCAACAGGGATGTACTTGCAGGAAAGTCATTATAGTTATTCAGGTATAAAATAATATAGGATCCTGAAGTTATTAATTTATATCCACCTCCAGAAGCGTATGCTCTTGGGCCATGTTGAACCCAAATGGACAAGGAAACTAAGAATCCATCTTGAACCATATTATTTCATAAGTATGCAGGGGATAAAGATTTATTTCTCTGATAAGCCAATAATAATATGTCATGTAGTCTTGAACTAGATAAAAGATGTTTCTGCAATCCGAAGTTATACCAGGCGCAAACTATAACAAGATTCTGGAGTTATTAACTATCATCTGTATTATTGTCTGAAACTGTGTGCTCCTCAGCCATCCCTCAGGCAGGCAAACAAATCTGAGTGTACAAGGGTGAAAAATGCAACAGCTGGAGCATCATCAGATCCCCCCCCCCCCACACAACCCATGCAAGTGGATGATGGATTTCAAATGAGTAACCTTCCAACAAAAGCTTTGGCTCTACACCCATAACAAAGTCAGTCCGAGACATATTTGGTTTTTACTTGTGTGTGTGCCATGAATTATTAGAAAATGATCCGTGCCAGTAATGCCTCAGAAGCAAAACACATAGGCGCCTCACTGCGCAATTAGAGAATATATTTTAGAAATTTCAGATAGACAATGTAAAAGTCAAGACCCATATGAGAGAATAGTGTCTTTTGATATTACAAGAAAAAACAAATTTCGAAAGAAAAAAATGTAATTAGTACATCGTCGGTCTAGCCTGATTGTATATCTAGATGACCAAACAGTTCATTTTGAGAACAATTTTAGAAAAAAATGGCATTGGAATACACCTTTAGTTTAGCCTCATTTTGGCTCTTTTCAGCCTCCAAAGCTTGTTGTTTTTCTTCCAGCTTCATGTAGAACTGAAAACATATGAAGTTAAAGATATTAGATTATTACGTGTAAGTGAGAAATGGAATCCACATGTTACAGGGCTTCAAACTAACTGTTATGGATAAGTAAAAATTCAAGGGATCCAAATCTCTGTTAGCTTTCTTTGAGAACATGAAATTCAAAATACCTCTCTCCTCTTCTCAGCACGTTGACTGCACCTAAATGTAGGAGCAGTGGGTACAGTGATCTTGTTTCTGGTCACTTTGGCCGAAGCTGTGGCTCTATAAGATGATGGATTAATCTTAGTTAACTTATGGGTATAATCCGAGAAGGAAAAGAAAAGAAAGATAGCAATGTCAAGGAAAAGAATGGAGAGCATACGAAGAGCCATTGGAGTAATTGTCTTCTTCATCCTGATGCTTTGCATGATCGGTCAGCAGAGATTTCTTTGACAGGGATGAATTTGCCGAGAGAAATCAAACCCATTTACCAGAACGGACACATAAAATTGAAACAGAAATCGCAGTAAGTTATCTGCAGATTACAGGAATTGCAAGAGAGATGAAATGCAATCATCCGTGTACCTTGGTGTTAATCGGGGTATGAGGATCTTGACTCTCATCAATTGTGGCAGACACGTTTTCGTTGGGAGCATCTTCAGCGTCAGAGGAGGGCTGAGAGTCTGCATCGCATTCATCAATTAGAAGAGGAAGAAGAATCACAACTCACAAGTAGAACAATAGTAATCTTACTCTTAAGCACATACATTCCAAACAGATAGAGATAGTTTGAATGACAGGCAGGGATTGAATTGGAGGGTTTACCATTATTCTGTTCATTGGCCACAGGACTCCCTTCTTCTTCGTCGTGATGGCTCTGATCAGGATTACACCTTATCATCTTAGCATTCCCCCCTGACATTTGAGTCTCTTGAACACCGTTTGCCTCCGCTTCACAATCAGAGGAATGTATCACAAGGCCGTCGTCCACTTTCTTGTCGGCGAACATGTCAGCAACCTCTTTGGCCATATATCTGTAAAAATAAAATATTGAAAGGTGGTCTTGTATCAAATTAAAAAAAAGTATGTCTAAGTGCCGCATAGAAGACCAGGACAAAAGACAGAATGTAGATATCCAGGTATGTATAACGTTAGATAATCCCAATTGGTTCAAGTTGTGCATTTTTCTGGGACAACGGAGAAAAAAAGGTAGAATAGAGATAGAACCCACTTGGCTGTTGATGATTGAGTGGGAACATCACCGACACCCAACAACGCAATAAGAGCATGATTGCCCATAAACCAACTCACGCCACAATGATTTCGTAGCTGATTCGCGTTCATTCAGTTTGTGTGTTGAAACTGGCCGTCGGTTACGTTTTCTTTAGAGACCAAAGCATCATCATTAAAAAAGAAAGCACCGTAATTTAAAATTATGTATGCCGGAGACAAAAACAAAGGGGCACAGTTGGCGCATCGCACGATCCTAGAATTCTACCCGACCGGCACAGAAAGTTCCCTACAAACGTAAAAGAACAATCTTAGTCAACATCTACAGCAAAAACGTGGAGGAAGATCTCGTGAAAATCATCACCAAGCGGGATCGCGGCTCCTGGGAAATATTGGCATGAGACGAGCTAGATGCTCCAGCTATAAGATGGAATCATATATGGGTAGGAACACCACGGTAGTTGCCACCCACTCGTCGTTGGAACCCAAGCCAACATAACACGGTTTATCTACAAATATATAAAATTCCCCTAACGACACTAACCAACGGGCATTCCAAGGAAGATGAGGAGAGAGCCCACCGGAAGGATCCTTGGCGTAACCTGGTGGTGGGCTCAACTACCGGGACAACTCCTCCCGGGAGGTCGTCGGGTAGCAGGAAGGGAAATGGAATGGATACCTTACCTGCCAATCAAATTGGCCGCCATGTGTTACTCGCAGCGAACCACAGCCGGATAGTTAGAACGGCAGGTCTAAAAGGAGAAGCGGGTGGTAAAGGGCCGGAAGGGGGAGACAGAAACACGGGCTAAAGATGGCAGGAGTCAGCAGTGGATAGCCATAGACCAAAAAAGGAGCGACGGAAAGATCAGCATTCAAGGAAAGGTGGAAAGAATACAGGCAGTATGAAATTGGTATTATTAGTCAAATATCTGAAAGAAAAAGGGAACCTTGAGCTTGAGAAGACATCAATTAAGCCGGCTGAAGAAGCACGGGGCTAATGTATTACATAGAGGGGGAAAGGAACGTACGAATTTAATCAGATGTTTCTTGTTACTATCGCGCTCAAATCACTCAATGACCCGATTCCCTGCCCGTTTCACGGAAGTAGTGATCCAAGCGAGCTAGGAAGGGAACCGGCAGGTGGCGTTAATCGTCCGTAATGGAACGAGGGAGAAGGGAATGCGGAAAGTGAGTGAGCTGCTGCGGCTTACCCGTAGTAGCAACTGCGGCGGTGGTGCAGAAACTGTCCAGCTCTCCTTATCCCTCCGCCTTGCTCACTCCCTTCCGAGCCGATCCTTGGCTTTAACCCGCAATCCTGGTCTCCGGCCTCTCTTTCTCTCTCTCTCTCTCGCTCGCTCTCCCCTCTCTCTCTCTCTATCTCTCTGACACACGCTTTCTATGTATCCGCGGCGGCCCGGGTAGAGAAACAACACCTCTCTCTCTCTCTCTCTCCCCTCCTACCACCTATCTTCCTCCACCTGCTCTCTCCTCTTCTTCCACCCCCAGCAGCGGTGCAGTGCCCTCGCGTGTCACCCGTGACCAACTCACCTTCATCCGCCTCAACTCCACTCCAGGTCCATATTTATAGCTCCGCCGCCCACAACTCACACGACTCACACCTCCCACCTCCAACCCCAAGCTAACGACAGCGGAGCCCCCCCGCTTATCTATCTTCTTTCCATTTCAAAATCTCGGCGGGGACCACTACCCACCACCAGGCCAGCCACAGCCTGATTCAGGTTCCCCGGGGGAGGGAAGGGGTTCGAATTTTGTCCCGCTGACCGCGCTTGACGCCGACGTACTACTCGCCCCCACTCTCCTATCTATCCACTGCTATCCCTCCTCCTAGCACCCAAATTTTCCGGGTTTCCTTGTCAAAGCTATACCCTTTGGCTTTTATTTATGTTCTACACTTTTTTATTTCCTGTCTTAAATGACGTCATTAATGATTTTCATGTATTTGGTATTCAAGACAAGTTCACTTGATAACGCCAGCTATTATATGCAAGGAAGTCCCAAGGGGAAAACTCCACCTAGAGACTTTGTACGGTGTGGAGAGCCAACATGAGTAAGTAGGTAAATCAAAAGGCTCGTTACTATATAAAAGGACTAAAGATAGAAAATAATATGGTGAACTATCTTTGAGAGGTACATTATTCATAAATAGAAATATATATGGCATCCATAGAGAAGATCAAGCTCGGATCATTACAACTTTACCAAAGTTGTCTCTTTTTCAAGATAACCAAGGTCTTACAAGCAAAAAATTTAGCACTTCCACATTACACATGTCGAATGCCCATCTCTTAATTACAACCTTCCTCCAGGGGATTCATTTATCATCATCCTCTAATCCTCAATCTCAAGTGTGTTTGATTTGACTATATGGATCCTTCTTTTTCCAATCAATTCCATTATGAGTCATGTTCTAATCAGTTCAAAATATTTTCTTATAACCTTTTCTCAAATTGCTTAAGAAATGACGATATCAGTAATAAAGTGGGGGTAACGAGTATTGAGGACAAGTTGTGTAAGGATCGACTCAAATGGTATGAACATGTGCAATGCCGACTGACTAATGAGCTTATACAAAGCAATGCTATTGTGTCCAGCACAATTAATAGAATAAAAAGAAGGCCTAAAATAACATGGGAAGAGCTTATAAAGGGAGATTTTGAATCTATACATCTCGAACAGAATATGACCCATGATAGAGATGAATGGAAATGAAGGATCCATGTAGTAGAACCCAACATAGTTGAAACTAAGGCTTTGATGATGATGGTGATGAACCTTTTTCCAAATTAGTTCATGTATGCCTCTTCTTCTTTTAATTGTTCCTAGATCAATACAATTGTATCGAATAGGCGTGTTTGTCATTATGCATTACACATGTCCATACATACCATCTTCAATGTCCCTCATGCAGCTTGTCATTAATACTCCCCGCCCCACTTTTTTTCAAATATAATCATTTCTCAAATTGTATCTCCTCATTTTTATCATCAAATTGAGAGGGGTTTGCTCTATAAATCATACTTTTCAAACTGAGAGTGATAATCATATCACATATGTACCTATGTATATCATTGTTGACATGCTTTCTCATCTCATCCATACAAAGAACAAATAGAAATGGGCTCAATGTTGATCCTTGATGTACACCAATTGTTATGGGAAACCTTAATGTCTCTCCTTTGGGGTTCCTGCAATTGTGATCGACCTATCATATTGTATTTCATCAAGTCAATGTATCGAGTGGCACATTTTTTTGTATCAAAAACCCTCCACAACACTTCTCGAGGTTCTCGATCATAAGACTTCTCCAAATCAATAAAAACTTTATCAAAATATTTTATTAATTTGCATTTATTCATAAGCCTCCTTATCAGAAAAATAGCATTATTTAGGACCTTCCAACTATGTACCAAACTAGTTGTTTGATATATGTCTTGTACATCTTAGTTTTTTTTCTCAACAATCATCTCCTAGTTCTTCAAATTATGACTCATGAACTTGATACCTTTGTAGTGTGTGCCACTTTCAACTTCTCCTTTGTTTTATACATGGGGCCTATGATACTATTTTTCAACCCATCAATCATTTATGTCATCTTCACAATCTTATTAAAGAAAGTTATTAAACACTTTGCTCTGGCATTGTAATACCCCAAACTTAATTTAACCCTAACTGGATTTAATCACACTTTGTGTGCTTTCATTGTATTATTTCTTGAATAAATATGGTTTCATTTTAACATATTACAATTTTAAAACTATGATTTGTCATATTGTGCACCTATGTTTGGTATCATGAGAAAATGATATACCCAAATTTTGGTTCATGAAATTTGATGTTTATATACTTTAAAAAATGTATAGTAGTGTGCTTGCACTTATCAATGGCGTGTGGCGTGTTGCACGGGCATGAGGTTGACTTGCTGGAGCCATATGAAGGAAAGGTCATGAAGCTCAATGCATTCCAAATGAGCATCCAATGCAAGCATTGTGTCCAAGCCAGGGCATCGCTCAATCTAGATGCACCAGATGATTCGAGCATCGCCCAATGTGCTTATAGGTTAGCTGAGGTGGGGCCATCCATTGATGGAATCTTGGTGCCCAATGCATGTTTGTGCGTAGTTCAATGTGTATCATGGCCAACTCGATCAGGTGGATCAGGGGTAGTCCTTGTGAGAGCTCAATGTAACAACCCTGACCTGGGTTATGAGGTAAACCTATTTGTTTTGGATAATTAAGTTGATTATAACTTTAATATAATCCTCTAAGGTGCTTTTTTATCATGTGACACACTCATGTTTCAAGTTTGGTCCCGATTGAATGTTGTTTGAGCAATTTTCCTTTGTTTTGGACCAAAGTGCAATTTACCCAAATTGAGGGGCTATAATGCAAAATGTCACATATTTAACATGCCTCATGTGTTGTAGCATCATTATTGAGAGAATGATGCAAGGTGGTGGCTTGTGGAAACCCTAAATTCCAAGTTTGAACTTGTTTGAACAATGTTGGTACCTTGTGCACCAATTTTGGTACAAATTGTAATTTACCCAAAATGTGGGGTTGATATGCAAATTACCACCTCTAGAGTGTTCCTATTTCCTATATGTATCATTTATAGGAGAGAGAATGAATGAGACACCATGTTTGAATCAATTATGAGTGATGGTACTCTTGGTGATGAAATGACCAAGAAAAGGGTTGAATATGAAAGCTTAACTTGAGTTGTATCAAGTTGAAAAGCTTATATATGAGTGTCTATCGGCCAAGGAGCCATAGGACAAGCCTAATATCGTTTTGTGAACTCTTGGAAAAGGCCATATAGTTCAAAGCACCTCAAGGAGGTGAGATGTGACGGCCAACAAGTTTCCTTAGGAAAAAGTGTATCGGCTTGACTTAAAATAGTGATTAAACCTAGATGACTTATCCAAATGGAAAAGCAAAGGACGAATTTGCATCTTTAGATGATCCTCAACCTTTTTGCATTTCAAGATAAATTTTTATGCATGCATGTACACGTGTCACCCATGCATGACACGTGGCACCTACTAGCTCAAAATGTTGACACCTCATTTTTGCCTTTCTTCATGATCAGCAAGTATATATACCCCTAGTTTCACCCCTTGGTGCAATTTTGTGACCCTTACCACCCTCCTATCCTAAGGTATCGTGCATAGAGCTCCCATATCGTGAAGGGATGTTGTGGTATCGTGCATGGGCCTTGGGATATCGCCCATGGCAAGACCATATCGCCCAAGTAGGTGAAATTGGCCATATAAGGTGATATCGGCCAATAGGGTGAAGAGTTGAGTGCCATATCGTGCAAGTGAGTGCCATATCGTGAAAGTGAGTGCCATATCGTGCAAGAGGGTTGGCATATCATGCAAGGGCACAAGGGTATCGTGCATAGGCCTTGGGTATCGGCCATAGCAAGTGTATCGGCCATACCATGTTGATATTGTCCATAGCAAGTTGATATCGGCCAATTGAAGTGATTTTGTCCACAAGTGAGGGGGTATCGGCCACAATCAAGGTTGTGTCAGCCAAGAGGAAGTCCATATCGCCCAAGAGTGGTGGGGTGTCGGCCAAGGAGCTAAGGAACTCAAAACTTAACCCTAAGGTAAGATTTAGTTGTCTTCAAGCTTGAATTGAAGCATGGAATTAGGGTTATGATCTACCTTTCTTTTCTTCTTCACCAATTGCTTACCATGGTGATTCCTTGTATATGAAGGAGTTGTGAACGAGCCTTGGACCTTTTATAAAGTCATCTTCAACCTTAGGAACATGGATCTTTGGACCTTGAAGCTTTGAAGTGGTTCTTAAGGCGGGTTATATAACTTGAACTCAACCATGTTATTATTCTTCACCTAAATTGTTATAATTAGTGAAATACTTTTAATACTGAAATTTCCTGAAATAGTTGATGAAATTATGAGTTCTAGTAGTTTCTTAGACCTGTTACCATGAATTATATCAGTTAGAACAAAGGTCTAGAACTTGAAGAAGATGGTGTCACTTTGTAAAAGTGATATCGGGTTCAAGTATAAATACAAGTAGTTATAACCCGATATGGGTATGACTTTCCCGATATGTCTTGCACAAGATGTTGCATGAGATGCTTGCATAATATGCTTGCACAATAGGGAGTCAAGTATAGACTCCATGCACGATACAAGGTTAATTATATACTTGTAAGGTGATAAGAAACCCTAATTTGGGTAACCCGATATAAGTGAAGAGTAACAAGTGTTTTTACACGACACATATGGTTGCATGATATACATGGTTGCATGACATGGTTGCACAACATGTTTGCATGATATGGATGCACGATAGGGTTGTACGATACACAACCCTAGATGATATGGTAACCCTAACCCGTCATGGCTAACCCTAGATGGTGACTAGCCTGATAGGGTGATTGAATGCATCTCTAGCCCGACATGGTGATGTCTTAATACCTCATGCACGACATGGGTAATACATACAAACACCTTTAGCCCGATATGATTGATGTTGATATACTTCTAGTCGATATGGTGAGTGCTTATATACCTCCAACCCGATATGATGAATACATGCACACCTCTAACCCGAGACACCTTATAAAGGTGAGGGCAAGACACTCTTAGGAGTGATGAGTGAAACACCAAGTAATGGTATGGCTAATACCTTGATAGGTGAAACACCTAAAGTGGATGATAATGAACAATTCTTGAATCAACAATGCCTTAACCCGAGATGAGTTCATATTATTGATGATGGTTGAATAATTCAAATGTGTGACTTATGACCAATACATTACATGATAAATGTGATAAGCTAGTGCATAACATATTAGTATGGGAAATGCCCTAATACTAGATAAGTTGATGAACTTAAGTAAGTAAGAAGTGATAAGCGAAGTGATACATCAAGACATGATAGATATCACATCCAGCACCTCAAGGATGATATACCTTGATGCACCTCAAATCCAATATACTTGGATGAGTAACACATGAAGTGTGTTATTTCATCTGTTATAATGATACGTAATGAGTTTAATACACTTTGATAAGTGTGGGCTAACATACCTTGAAAAAGGGTTAAGCCAAGTTAATAAAATATGATGTAATCATACCCTGATAAGGATGAGAGAGAACTCATACCTTGTGTTGATGATCATTTAATGATAAATGATGAGAATAAATAAGTATGATTTAATACTTATGATATCAAATATGCTCCTAGATGTGTGGAGCAATGAATTAGGGTTTGGATCAATAAAATGAACATGAAACCCTAATCGGTTATAAAGGGGAAACCCTAACCCCAATGATGGGAAGGTTGTAATTCTCTTATTGCATAAGCCTTGTAAGGCATGATTAAATACTTGCATAAAAAGTATGATGTGTAATGGCCTTGTGAGCCATGTGAATAAGTTGTTGCCTAGTGAGAGGTGACAAGATGTGTAATGGCCTTGTGAGCCATGTGAATAAGTTGTTGCCTAGTGAGAGGTGACAAGATGTGTAATGGCCTGGTGAGCCATGTGAATACTTGCAAAACAAGTGAAATGAATACCTTGGTCTGAGGACCTAGAGGTAATGGTTACCTGTTATAGAGGTAACAATGTTATTTGATGATCTAAGGGTTGAATACCCAGATCCAACAATCATGATAATGATTATGTGAAGGGATGAGAATTCCCAGTAATGTGATAATGGACTGAGATCCCAAGTATCATGTGTTTTAAAAATTTGAAAGTACTTGAAAGATGTATTACACTTGTTCTTTGTAACATTTGTCATAATAATTCATGTTTGAAAACTTGACTGATGCTAAAATAATATGGCATTGCACTTAATTAATCAAGTGGAATCTTATCATGTAGAGCTCTGACCATAGATCCATCAGCGTCACTAAATTGCTGAATGGTGAAATAGGTTTTCCTAAGGGATCTCCTGGAGACTGCATATTTTTGAATATGTGGGGGTGATGGGCGAAAATATCCATACACCCCAAATGGGGGATTGATGGTAGGTAAACATGAAATCTCTCAATCCTTCATTATTGGTTGGGATTCGATGTAGATAAACACGAAATCTAATTGACCCTTCCTCAAGTTGATGGTAGATAAACACGAGATCTCTCAATCCTGATGAGAGTGAAGCTGACCCTGCTACTCTATAGAGAAGTTTCCAGTATACCCTGGAAAGCTATTTAGCAGTTGACATAGTCCTGCTCGTTTTCTTGCACTGACCAAGACGGTATGAGGTAATGGTAGCCGGCTCTTCCATTGATCTTGTATGGTACCGATTTTGACTTCGCAGTGGTTGGTTGGAGATGAGCGGTATACCTCATCTCCTCAGGGCATAAGTGTGATTGTAAAATGTAATTAGCCGCCTAGCATGTTTGCTTAAATACGGAAATCATTTGGCTGATGTTACATTTCTTTTATGCATCTTTAGTGGATAGATGTGATTTATGTTTCTTTACATTCCTTGCAAAGAAGATAGTTGATTATTAATTCTACCATGGGTAGATGCAATGTTCTCCTTAAGAAAGGAGATTACTTCATTCTGTTTATACGGTGATTAATCTCGCCTGTTAATATAATAAGAACCTCTGCTCAGTTTATAAATGCTTAATCTGTGATAATAATATGGTCGACAGAGAGTTATATCTCTCGCTGGGACAATTATAATTGTCTCACCCCCGTTGGACCCAAATTTTTAGGTGGACATGCACGAGGAGGTGAAGACCTTTCTGTAGAGGAAGAACAACAGCTGAGGCAGCAGTGACAGCTCAGGTTGAGTGTACTGTCTGTCATGTCTTGTAGATATGAGTCCTATGTGTCGTCTCTGTACTCTCAGGTCCTTGGAGTTGGTTCGTACTGGTTTTATGATCAATAAGAGATCTTATCTTACGTGCCTCAAGGTTTTATGTTGCTTCGGTATGTGTTTTGATAGAACAACTGCTATATGTTATCCTCGAGAACAGATGGTATAGTGTATGTACAATGTGAACAATGATGTATATAAAGTTTTGGTTCTGCCTTAAAGAGTTTTCCTAGAAATGGATCTCTTTGCAAAATGGTTTTAATTTTTAGTGATTTTTGTTAATCCGATGTTTATGTTTATTCCTCTTAATTAATGACGATTTGTTTGTCAGTCATCACACTCAATGTGACTTATTTGTGGAGTGTTTTGTAATTTCAACCTTCCCTGGTCTATAACTATTTGCACCCATCACTTGTAGAGATCATTTGACACATGTTGAGATGCTAAAACACCGCTGGAGTATGAGGAGGAGGTATCCAAGGCTACGACTCATGCATGCGATATGGTGGTGGTGGTTTTAGCTTTCCTTGGAGGATCCGGGGATTGGGAGCATCATTTGAGGCTATTTTTGCGCTAGAACTGTGACACATAAGCCATAAGAGAGAAATTACTCAAAATAAACCCAAAATTGAAAGTCAAGCACAACATTACACACATAAACCACATAAAGATCTTCATTTTTCAGCAAATACCACGAGCAATCTTCTATTAAACCACATATCCATACATGAATACATGATATCATACATCATTATCATAGTTTGCAAGCCTTTAATCAACAAAAGGGTTGAACACTACACCCATGATATCTCATCCAAATAAAACAATGTAGGCATTACATATATGTCATTAGAACATGCATGCAACATATTACAACATTCATAACCCCAACTCTAGAGGCTATACACTAAAAATAGAATCCAAGCTTGACAAAGGATACCACAGAAAAAACATGTTCACCCAGATCTGAGAATATAAGGATAGATATGGCTCTATCCTTATATCTTTATCTGTAGAGGAGGTGTAACACCCCACTAGTGTGTTCCTCCTTACCTTGGGTTACACCTAACCAATTGGGTTTGATTAGATGCAACCCTAGGGCTCGAACACACTTGAATCTTTTGAAATTTATAAAAGGACTTGATCTAACACACTCACTTAGATCGATCACACTTCACCTGCAAGCGCAAGGGGTCATGTTGTAGTATAGGCAAGTGGCAAGATAAGGGTCAATCCGTAGGGAGAGATGGGGCACTAGAGCTTAGTTAGCGTGGGATACATTCCTAAAATGGAGATTAGGGTTTTAGGGTTTAATCTTGATTTGGGTTGATTATGTTACGATGCAAGCAATTGAACAAGAAAGGAAGACAATACAAACAAGAACCCTAGTTTAACCCTAAACAAGCAAATTGTAACATACTAGATCTCGGACCCTACCCTAGAAATTGACATTTTGGACTTAGCCAAACAAGGATGAAGGTTAGACCTAAATAGATGTTTAGTATAACCCCAATGATCTAATGCATGTATAGATCACCTTAATATAACCTAATGTTCTAACATTAATCTTAGGTTTATAATGGATACATAAAATATGCCACATAACTCATTTTGGTGGTAATATGAAGATAAGGAACTTAATTGGATGAATAATTTAGACAATGAGCCATTAATGGGCCATATGACATAACTCATAAAAATAAGTCTAAAAGTGGAAACAAACTTAAAATTCAAAATCTACATATCAAAATTAGCATACATGTCAAATTGCATCTAATTTGGACAACCTTGAAATATTAGGATAAGTTTAGGAGAGAGAAAATGAGTAAAAGGAATAAGTAATGAATAATGTAATTATATAACTTAAAAATATGAAAATAATGGTAAATTCATATTCAACACATCAAAGATAACTTGTGGATGAAGTTTGGTCCAATTTGGATGTTGTTTGTGCAAGTTATGCAATTTTAGGTACATTCTGGACTTTTCTACAATTTACCCAATTGGGATTTTCTTTGCAAATTGTCACATGCATTATAATACTTATATATTCCCTTAATATTCTTGAGTTTTTGAACCATAGGGATCCTATTTTCACCTTCATTTGAAGGTGTTTCTTTCCAAGGGCATTTTAGGGATTACTCTCTTTATAAATGAGCTTATCTTTAGAAGCTATCAACCAATGGGGTTATTTCTTTGATTGGAGGTCAGTTGGGATGGCCTATAAGTGTCCATAAACTAAAATTTGATATTCAAGAAGCCTCTATGAGATGTCCTCTTGCATGGCCATGAAATCCCTAGGCTAAGGACACATGGAAAGCTCCATGGACACCTCATGCTTGACTTCTTCCTTATCCATAAAGGTTTGCATGTCCATAGGCACCCTTAGCATTAGACACATGGAAAGTAACTTGAAACCTCATGCTTGACTTCTTCCTTATCCATAAATTCTTGCATTTCCATGGACACCCTTATACATGACACATGGAAAGTCTCATAGACACCTCATACTTGACCTCTTTCTTTGTATAGCCATATCTACCCCTTCCCAACTCCAAATTCAAAAACACTTGCTCTCCTTTATTTCCTCTATCTTAAAGAATCATTCCTACTCTATTTTACCATGAAGGTTCTATCCCAAGGTAAAAGGAGGTGCCTACCTTGGTGAAGAAGGCTCATAGGGTTCCAAATTTCTCTATTTAGGATTTCTTAAGCTCCTCCTTGGTGATTTTGACCAAAACTAGTAAGTTTCCTCCTTCCCTTCCCTATTTTCATGTTGTTAGTCTTCCTTCCACCTTCCTATAGGTCAGAACCATGGCCTTACATGGTGAAACCCCACCTAGAACCCATAAACACCTCATCCCCATGTTCTTTTGTTAGGGTTTTTCACCGGTAAAGTGGAGAAGGTGCTTCTTGCTCGAGACAGGAGCTTTGTTGGAGAAACTAGCCTCTCTAAGCTTGGGAACCTTACATATTGGACCTATCCACCTTCCCTAGAGGTTCTTAGGAGGCCTAGTCTTGGATCTAGGACTGACTTGGACTGTTTAGACTCTGAAGTTGAGGTATGATGTATCCCCTATTCTTCTATATTGAGCAATTCACCTATGCTTATTCATTCTCTTTGTCCTATGGACATTAGCTTATACATAATGTCTTTTCTTTTGAAAATCATGGTTCATGTGAACTACCTTATTTGATATTGATCATGTGATCATGGATATTCTTTTGAACTCTTATCTTATGCTTTGTTCATGATGGAACTCTAAAAGATGACATGTGATGTCTTTTGCCCACTTATGAGGTGGATGTATATGTTGGTCACTTATGTGGTGACTAGTTTATATATTTTGACTACACTTTCTACTTGCCTCTACATTTAACATGCTATGTCAGTAGAACTAGAGTAGTGTAATTGCATTGGTTTCTATGGCAAATGTGTTATTTCCTATCGAGCAGATGTGATATTTCCTGCTCTTTTGGGATGGAAAGGAACCTCATACCTAGGGCAAGATGTGTGATTCTTGGCCCATGTTTTATATATTTGGGAGATTGGAAGTATTCCTTTCTCTATCAGGTTTCAATTTTATGAGTCTTGGTCACCTTTGTGTTTATATTGTTCTAGGGCTACATTTATCTCACATGAATGCAGGTTGATGATATGGGGTGTGTGCCCTAATTCTTTACATGTGCTTGTGTGGTACAATCTTTATGTTTTATTAATGGCAAGTATTCTTTTGTTATCATATGATTTCAATTCCTTTTCTCTTAATACCCATTTGGGTGGTCCTTATCCTTTCTATGGGAAGCCTTTAATATTTGATGTCCTTTATTCCATATATTGCTCAATTTCCTATTTAGTATGCACATACCAGCCTTTGTTGATGTCATCTATTTTCTCTTCTTGCTGGGGTATGCTTCCAACCCTAGATGAAGAACTTGGATGATAAGGCATGAAGTTTTAGACTAGCTTAAGGAGTTAAAGCTTGGAGACAAAGTTGTTGTGGTTTAGATTTCCCTCTACTTAGATCCTTATGTGGTATCATACATGTAAACCCTTATGAGATATTATGATGTACTTTTGTAATCTTTTGTGAAAATTAAATATAGTCATTATTTTTTATTCTGTTACTATACTCTGGTTGTTTAGAATACCATTTATTGAAATTTGAAAATGTCACACCTATTCCGGTATACCTTTGAGTGTGTTTGGAATGGATGTTTTATTCTTCAATTTTTCTTTAGTAAGGGGGTGATCCCGCTCTCCTTACACAAATATAATTAAGAAATAAGGCAACTACTTAATTAAGAGCACAAGACTACACTAAACTAGCAATAAAAGCACTAAAGCAATTAGAACTCTAAACTACCACTAACTAGATTGAACAATCACAAAGAAGCACTAACTACCCTAGCAAGGATTAACTAACAAGACTAAGCAATTAATCTAAGGAGCAAATAAACTAAGCATCTAAGCGACCCAACATAGGTTGGTGGTTTTGGATATTTAATTGAAGATCAATAAAGGCAAGCATAATAGAAACCAAGATAGTAGGATCAAGTGGTAGAATCTTAAAGGAGAAAAGAAATTGACTTTTCATGATAAACTCATCAAGGAGGGAAGTTGGAACTTGGAGTCTAATGTTAACACTATGTGGCATAACATGAGCTCCTGCATAACACAAATTTCCAAAGAGGTTTTGGGGGAGTCTAAAGGTTGTGGGCCTCCACAAAAAGAGACTTGGTGGTGGAATGATGAAGTATAGAAGGCTATTAAACTGAAAAGGGAGATCTATAGGAGCTTGCCCAAATCTCGAGATGATGCAACGTTCCAAAGATACTAGCAAGCAAAGAAAGAAGCTAAAAAGGTTGTTCGGGAGGCAAGGGCTAGATACTTTGGTGATATGTATAAGAAGTTGGACACTAGAGAAGGGGAAAAAGATATATATAAAATGGCTCATATAAGAGAAAGGAAAGTAAGAGAGTTGAGTCAAGTAAAATGCATCAAGAATGAAGATGGCAGAGTATTGGTGAAGGATGATGATATCAAGAACTAGTGGAGAAATTACTTCCATAAGCTTTTCAATGGAGATATTGTATATAATGGTAGTGACTCATGTGGCATGAATACAAGAGATATCATTTACACACAACGAGTTTCACCATTTGAGGTCAAGAATGCTTTGAAAAAGATGAAAATGAGAAAGGCATGCAGACCAGACAATATTCCCATTGATGTATGGAAGAGTATGGGGGATGAAGGAGTTATGCGGTTAACGAAGTTCTTTAACAAGATCATGAAGACCAAGAAGATGTCAGATGAGTGGATAAATAGTACTATAGTCCCCATCTACAAGAACAAAGGTGACATTCAGAGCTGCACAAACTATAGAGGTATCAAGTTGATGAGTCATGCGATGAAGCTTTGTGTGACGCACCGTTCAAACAAAACGTCATTAACTAAGAGGAAGCGATTATTAACATCGGATTACTAAAAATCACTAAAAATTAAAACCATTTCCAAAGAGATCCAAACACAGGAAAACTCTTTTATCAAGAACCAATGTATTTTATTTACATCCTGGTTCATAAGTACATATCCTATACCATCCCTTCTCGAGGATTACAAGCATCAACTGCTTTGTTAAAACTATACACAAGCAGCATAAGAAACTCGAGGCATCTAGCCAAAATCTCAGATTGATTCATTAAAAGTACTAACTACTAACTCCTAGGACCTGAGAGTACAGAGACAACACATAGGACTCTCTATACAAAATATGACAACCAATGCTTCCACCTGGAATATCACTGTTGTCCCTGTTGCTGTTGCTGCTGCTCTTCCCCTGCTATAGGGTTTCTGCCTCTTCTTCCGCGTCTACCTAAAAAGTTAGATCCCACGGGGTGAGACAATTGAAAATTGTCCCAGCGAGAGTTATAACTCTCCGCCAGAAACATTATTATTGCAGTTTAATAGAATAAAACTGAGTAGAGGAATCATATATATTCAACAACAGATAAATCAATGTCTAAACAGATTAGAGCAATATTCTTATGCAAAGAATATCAGCTAAAACTAGATAAAGTAGCATGTCACTTATCAAATAAGGAATTGAAGAACATGTATAACATTTATCCATCTAGGATATGCTAAGGAAGGTAACATCAACCAATGATTCTCGTATTTCAACCTTAAGCAAATATGCTACACAGCTGATTACATTTTACAATCATACTTAAGCCCTGAGGAGATGAGGTATACCTCTCATACTTTAACCGACCATTGTGAAATCAAAATCGGTACCATACATAGGTCAAGGAAGAGCCAAATTTCCATGACCTCATCCTCCTCAGTCAGTGTGAATACAAAATGCAGGATATCTTGTGTCTTTGCTAAATAGCTTTCCAGGGTATACTGGCAACTTTGCTATAGAGTTACATTGGCGGTTGTACTCTCTTCACAATCGAGAGATTTCATGTTTATCTCACATCGATCCGGCATTAACATTATCGGGAGATTCATGATACATCCATCCTGACACATATAATGAAGGATTGAGAGATTTAGTGTTTATCTCACATCAGTCCCACATTAGGGCGTAAGGATATTCACGCCCATAACCCCCACATACTCAACAATATGCCCTCCAGGTGATCCCGTGGGAAAACCTATTTCACCATCACCAACTACTGACAATGATGGATCTATGGTCATGGCTCTACATGATAAGATTTCACTTGATTAATTAAGTACATTACCATATTCTTTTAGCATCAGTCAGGTTTTCAAACATAAATTATTATAACAAATGCTACAAAGAGTGTGTAATACTTCTATCAAGTACTTTTTGAAGCTTTATAAAACATTGGGATCTCAATCCCTTGTCACATCATGGGCATTCTCATCCCTTAACATCTCATCATCATGATTATGAAATATGGGTATTCAAACCCTCAGTTAATCAAAGAACACTTGTTACCACTTATCAGGTAACTAATACCTTCAGGTCATCTGACCAAGGTAAACATGATACTTGCTACACAAACATCTCACATGGCTTTCAAGGCACATTTAATCTCTTGTTACCTCTTACTAGGCAACAAAGCATATTATGGCTCACAAGGCCCATAAAACATTTTCAATAATAAAACATCATAGCTCATACCTGGATATACCCAACATCTCATGAAACTTGCATAGTTAGTACACATGATAACAGTTATATCAATTACATATCAGCACTATGCAATGTAAGGGTAGCATCACTATTCCCTCATTAAGGTCAGGGTTTCCCAAATTCATGTCAATTAGGGATACTCATTCCATTACCCAAAAGTAGGGTTATGATTTATCATCATATTGCCTAAGATTAGGGTTTCATGTACTATAACCCAATATTAGGGTTTCATATACCTTCACCCTATATTAGGGTTAGGGTTTCATATTAGGGTTTCATATAGCATTACATAGCATCACAATGGATTAGGGTTTCACATCACATCACTGCATTAGGGTTTCATATGACTTTACCTGAAATTAGGGTTTCATGAAGCATCCTCTTAAATTAGGGTTTTTCATTATATTACCCTGAATTAGGATTTCTCATATCATCACCCTATATTAGGGTTACACCATTACCCTAGATTAGGGTTTCACCTAGCATTGCCCTAAATTAGGGTTAGGGCTCAACAACCTTCTCGATTAGGATTTCATGATCTTTTTATCAAGGATCATACCCTAATTACATATTTTATTCATGTTGAAAGTGTTGAGACATAACCATTACATGATTATTTTACATGTATGAATTCCTCTCTCTCTCATCCTATTTAGGATGTTGATTACTTCAAGCTTGATTAGATTAGGTCAACCCTTCATTCAAGTACAACGTCTAGGGTTAGCATAGTGTATTGAGATATTGCTTACATGGGCATCAAAGGTTAACCCCTCCAAGGGTACTAATCACCCTAGTACTTTAAAGGTACAATCATTGTAATTATCTTTGATATACATCATTAACAATAATGGGTTTAATAGTACTTACATGGTTTGAATCAATTAGACCTTCAAACAGTCTTGAGGTACTAGACCCTCAAATAGTCTTGAAGTACTTTGACCTTCAAACGGTCTTGAGGTTATTAACCTCGAAACGGTCTTGACCTCAACACCCTTAAATGGTTTGAAGACCGTTAGACCCTAAACGATCTTGGAACCAAAACCTTCAAATGGTTTGAAGACCGTTAGACCTTAAATGGTCTTGGTTCAATTGAATCCTCCAAACGGTCTTTGAACCAATTACACTTCCAAACGATCTAAAGAGCGTTAGACCTTAAATGGTCTTGAGGTGCTTGACCTCCAAATGGTCTTGGTCTACACCTTCAATCGGTCTTAAGACTGTTAGACCATCAAACGATCTTGATCTCAAAAATCTCTAAACGGTTTGAGACCGTTTGAATTAAATATTAATTAATCCCCAAATGGTTTGAGACCATTTAGTACTCAAATGGTTTGAGACCGAATGGTCCTCAAATGGTCTAAGACCGTTTGGTCAATTCAGCTTGAAACCATTTAACCCTAAATTAGGGTTTCTACAATCAATCGATTTAGGGTTTGCTTCATTGAATCATTCATCAATTGAACCATTGAGAATAAATCAAATTATAACCCTTGGATATCCAACCATCCATCACAGCCCTTGACCTCCAAATGGTCTTGATACTATTTGGTCTCAATCAGTCTTGAGACCATTTGACCTCAAACGGTCTTAAGACCATTTGGTCCATCAACCATAAAATTGATTCAATTCAATTAGGGTTTCAACACTTCAACTCAATTAGAGTTTGTAATTAGTGAATTATCCATCACTGAACCTATTATTAATCAATCAATTAGAACCATTGGATCAACATCCAACTACATCAGCAAGTATCTCCAAACGGTCTTGAGACCGTTTGATCCCAAACGGTCTTGAGATCCCGTTTGGTTTCAATCGGTCTTGAGACCGATTGGTCTCAAGTTGAAACCGTTAGGACCTGATATTTCTTGAGGTGTGTGCTAAGATGACATCATCATCTTCAAGCTACAAACCTTCGAAATTTGTTGTGATCATTGTGGTGATTTCAACAACTAATCAAAAGGAATTTCGGAAAAGAAGAAAGATTCAACATATGATGAAGAAATGAAATCAATAATAACATTTAAGGGTTCAAGTTATATAACCTTCCTTCAAAGTTGAATCCAAGCTTCAAGCTTCACGTATTTAATGGTGAATGAAGCTTCCTCAACTGTCCAAGGTCCGTCCTCAAGTCTTTGAGTGAAAAGAATGGCTAAAGTTGAAGATTGAATGGAGAAAAGAAGAAAATAAGCATTGAATTTCGATTTCCACCATGAAATCAAGGTTGAAGATGATTAAGGAGCTCACCTATAGGTTGGGGTACGTCCTCCTGTTTCTCCTAAGCTCCCTTGTGCTCAGCCAAAGTAAGGAAAGAAAGAAGAGTCGAAAAAGCCTTTCATATGGGTGAAAGAATGGAGTGTATATAAGGGAAATTCAAGAGAGAGAAAGTGTTATAAAAATCCTTTAATTCCCTAAATTGGTGCCACTTATCCCCCTCACTTCCTTGAATATGAATCCATAATCCTCCCCTTCGAAATCCTCTTCTTTATCCATGAATTAAAAGAAAACAATTAAGCACCTTAATCAATATAATAATAATATCAAAAAAATAGTGGATATTACTTTTTCTTTAACTAATGTGAGTGGGATCTACACTCACTTTAGATATTTTGGTGCCATTGCAAGGCACAAGGACCATCACATTTTTGGTTGAAGGGCACTTCCATTAATATATTTTTTTGCATTAAATTGAATAAGGGTTTCAATTATGCTTAAATCTTGATTATTTTAATATCAAGATTCTCTCTCCCCCAAAGAGATTCAAATGAGGCGCCCCTATGATTTTCTTGTCTTTAATTGGTACCAAGAAACACTAGGGACTCTCTAGAAGTGGTATTTTGCATATTGAACCCTAAGTTTTGGATAAATTGCACATTACACCAAAACTAGGTTTTAATGCACAGACATTGCTTAATAAGCTCTTTCTTGGTGCTTAGGCTTGTGGAAGCCATACCTCAGCATCATTCTCATTCTTATGATGTTATAACACTTGAGGAACATTTTATCTTGTAACATTTGCAAGTTAATCCCTCAACTTGGGTAATTTGCACTTTAGTCCAAAATGGGCAAAACATTGTTTTTAACATTATTCAAAAAGGACTAAAATTGAAACATAAGTTTCTCTTGAGCCTTAATTACTTTTAAAAATATAAGAGCAAGCATATAATTATCTTTCTTAAACAAAACATCTAGGGTTAAAGCATAACCCAGGTCAGGGATGTTACAAATTATCCACCCCTAACAGGGATTTCATCCTCAAAATCATCAAGAGAAAAGAGAAAGATACTTCCTCCTCATCTCTTCCTCTAGATCCCACGTAGCTTCTTCAATGCCACGGTGATGCCAGAGAACTTTTACAAGACATATGTCTTTCTTTTTTAGCTTTTTAATTCTTTTATCGAGGATCATCATAGGTCCTTCAACATATGATATATCATTATTTAATTCTACCTCCACAGGTTGCAAAACTAACTCTGTGTCAGGATGACACTTTCTCAGCATGGAGATATGGAATACTGGATGCAACTTATGCAGCTCAGGTGGCAATTCTAGCTTATAGGCTACCTTTCCAATCCATTCAATGATTGGATAAGGCCCCATAAAGCTAGGAGCTGACTTTCCCTTCTTTCCAAATCTAAGGACACCTTACCAAGGTGAGACCTTGAGATATACTCTGTCTCCAACTTGGAATTCTAAAGGTCTTTGCCGTTTTTCGGCATACGACTTTTGTCTATCCTGTGCAGTCTTTAATTGTTGTTGTATCACTTTAATCTTCTCAGTTGTCTGTTGCACTAGCTCAGGACCCAAAAGTTGATATTCTCATGTTTCATACTAACATAAAGGAGATCTACAATGTCTACCATATAATGCTTCATATGGTGCCATATCAATACTGTGCTGATAGCTATTATTGTAAGCATATTCTATCAAGCTCAGGTGTAGATCCCAATTTCCTACAAACTGAAGGACACATGCCCTAAGCAAATCCTCCAAGGTTTGTATGGTCCTCTCAGATTGTCCATCTGTCTGTAGGTGAAAGGCAGTACTAAACCTTAACTGCGTACCCAAAGCTTTATGTAGTCGTTCCCAAAAATGACTCATGAACTGGGGACCTCTATCAGAAACAATAGTAGCTGGAACCCTATGCAACCATACTATCTCATCTATATATATCTATGCAAGCTTCTCAGCAGTGTAGGTTGTTTTGACAGGAAGGAAATGTGTTGTCTTAGTCAACCTATCAACTATCACCCATATGGAATCATGACCCTTGGTTGTTCTAGGCAAACCGACCACAAAGTCCATAGTCACATGATCCCATTTCCACTATGGTATAGGCAAAGGTTGCATTTTTCCAGTGGGCTTTTGATGTCCAGCTTTAACCTGCTGACACACCGGACACCGCATAACAAACTCATCTACATCTTTCTTCAAACCAGGCCACCAATACATATCTTTCAAGTTATGATACATTTTGGTGCTCCCTGGATGCATTGCATACATAGATGAGTGAGCTTCCTCCATGACTAGCTTCCTTAAGTCATTAGCATTAGGTACTACCATCCTACCACGGTAACAGACTACCTCATCAGTTGACTCATGAAAACCTTCCCATTTCTCACTACCATACTCTGACCCGATCTACTGAATCACAGTATCATCTTGTTGTGCCTCTTTGATTTGTTGTTTCAGAGTAGGTTTTATGTGCATCTCATCCAACAGTCCATCTAGCAAGGATACTTTAAGCTGTATATTGTTTTGCCTCAAAGAGATAAGCATATCTATTTTAAAGCACACTAAGGAGTTCAACTGTGCTTTATCTAAGGCTGGCGATGATGATTTCCTACTTAGTGCATCAACCACTACATTAGCCTTCCCTGGATGATAATCAATTGTACAATCATAGTCCTTGATTAACTCCATCCAGTAGCATTGTCTCATGTTCAACTCATGTTGTGAGAAGATATATTTTATATTCTTATGGTCTGTGAAAATTTGGAATGTTTCTCCATAGAGATAATGTCTCCAGATCTTCAAAGCATGGACCACAACAACTAGCTCTAGATCATGTGTCAGATAATTCTCCTCGTGTTTCTTAAGTTTTCGAGAAGCAAAAGAAATCACTTAATTATCCTGCATCAACACACATCCTAGACCATTCTTAGATGCATCATAGAAAACTATATACCCCTTCCCTTACTCAGGTAACACCAGCACAGGTGCACTTGTTAACCTTTCTTTCAACAGCTGGAAAGAATGTTGACACTTGTCATTCTAGACAAAAGGAACCTCCTTCCTGGTCAACTTGGTTAGGGGTAAAGCTATAGAACTGAAGTTCTTAATGAACCTCCTATAATAGCCTACCAGTCCTAGGAAACTGCGTATCTCTGTCGGTGTCTTTGGTTGTTCCCATTGCAGGACAGATTCTACCTTCTTAAGATCAACACGGATACCTGAGGCAGATATTACGTGTCCTAGAAAAGAAACTTATGGTAACCAAAACTCGCATTTGCTAAACTTAGCATACAACTTATGCTTTATTAGCAAAGTTAAAGCCTGACGGAGGTGTTGCTCATGCTGTTGAGCATCTCTACTGTATATCAAGATGTCATCTATGAAGACTACTATGAACTGATAAAGAAAAGGCTGGAAGATTCTATTCATGAGTTCCATGAATGCAACTGGTGCATTAGTTAGTCCAAACGACATAACTATGAACTCATAGTGACCATACCTTGTCCTAAAGGCAGACTTAGGTATGTCACTCCCTTTGATACGTAATTGATGATATCCCGACCTCAGATCTATCTTAGAGAAGATAATTGCACCACACAACTGATCAAACAGGTCATCGATCCTTGGCAGATGATACTTGTTCTTTATGGTTACTTTATTCAACTGTCTGTATCAATGCATAACCACATAGATCCATCCTTCTTCTTAACAAAGAGAACCAGAGCACCCCATGGTGAAGTACTCGGTCGGATAAAACCTTTCTCAAGCAACTCCTACAACAGTTTCTTGAGCTCTTCCATCTCAGCAGGTGCCATTCTATATAGTGTTTGTGCTATTGGTTGCATTCCTAGGATTAGATTAATCTCAAAATCAATCTCTCAAGACAGAGGAACACCTAGAAGTTCCTCTGGGAACACATCTTTAAACTCCCTAACTATCAGAACTTCAGAAAGATTAGAACTCTCGATTCTGGTATCTACCACATGTGCCAAGAATGCAAAGCATCCTTGTCTCATCAGCTTCTCAGCTACCATAGCCGATACTAGACAGGTTGGAAGAATCTTTCTATCTCCCTGAAAGATCCATGTGTGATTGTCATCTATGAAAACAGCTTGCTTGGAATCACAATCCAAGACAACCTTATATTTTTCTAGGGTGTCCATCCCAAGGATTATATCGAACCTGTGCATGTCAAGTGGTATAAGATCCACCTAAATGCGATGTTCAGAAAAGGAAAGAATGCAAGGATAACACACCTCCCGCAACACTGCAGATCCAACTAATGGAGTTTCTAATAACATATTATCTTCTCTATTACTAACATTCATATTGCAGTCATGAATCACTTCTCGAGTGATAAAGGAATGCGTAACACCCGAATCAATCAAAATAGATACGAAGCAGGATGAAGACATATCAGAATGAAATAATTCCATCTGACCTGTCACAACTCGAGGGTTGACTACTGCTTCGGGTTGATTCATCGCATAGAATCTCACTATTGCTTACTGTTGACCCTATTCTCAGTTGTTGGGTGTCGATGAACCAACTTGGGATGCTTGTCCACGTCCTCTAGAACCACTCAAAAACTGTCACCTATGAGAGCTTTGCTGACTCTGCCTCAGAGGTTGAGTCACACTTACATCTCTAGCTCGACAATCTTTCATCAAATGCCCCATCTTTCTGCATATAAAACATCCTCTGCTCTCCCTCTGTGGCATGGGTGGTCCTCTTACTGACATTGAGGCTGAGCAGTGGGCTCCTTCTGGTGGTAAACTACGACCTCTACCCTTGATGGATGTCCATTATGTCTGGGTATTGAATCTTCGTGGTTCTATTGGTGCAAAAAACCTTGGTTTCTTAAAACTCTCAGACCTCTATCCTTAAAACTGAGTATACACCTTCTTACTCTTAGTCTGGTGCTTCTCAATCACTGACCTTTCTATCCGTCTCACAGACTCCAAAAAGGTGGCGAACCTCTCCTTGTTCTCTAAGGCAGACACAGGTGTGGTTAATTCAGTGTTCAGTCCCTTCTCAAAATGCCGAATTCTCTCTTCATCAATAGATGCCATATGCAGACAGAACTACAAAAGCCCCATGAACTTAGCTTCATACTCACTAATGTTCATTGGTCCTTGCCTTAATCTCTCAAAATGAGAGATCTTCTCGTCTAGATACGTTTTGGGGAAGTATCTACTAACGAATTCTCGTCAGAATTCTTCCCATCCGATTTCAATACCTGGCCTCTTGCCCTCTTCTATTGTCCACCAGTGGCCAGCACTCCCTTTTAGAAGGAACATTGCATGCCTCACCTTCTCTGCTTCAGGGATATTGAGGATTCTAAAGGCCTTCGCCAACTCAGTCAACCACAAGTCAGTATCTGCTGGGTCAGCTGTACCAGCATAATCTGTGGCTCCAACCCAGCGAATTTGTTCGAAAGTCTTACCGGCTCCCTGTCCTTCATTATGGAGTGGTGCCCAGGTATAGGTGGTGGCATCCTATCCGCCATATGCATCATGGTTGCCATGAACTTCCCAAACAGATCATGGAAAGCTAGGTTTTCTATTGCAGCTTGGTTAAGCTGAGGATGTTCAAGTACTGGTTCCTCCCTAGTCTGGTCCCTTGCACCTCTTCCTAGTGCAGCAATGCTGCTCTCAGCAGCATGTTCTTCGTGTGATCCAGACATCTTTAAGTTCTTCTTCTCCCCTTATATGAGTAGAAGACACTATCAGATGAACTGGAAGACACTAGATCAGACTCAACAACCTTAGTCATATGTCTCTGTAGACTCAGCAAACCTAGAGCTCTGATACCACTAAACTTGTGACGCACTGTTCAAACAAAACATCATTAACTAAGCAGAAGCGATTATTAACAGCGGATTACTAAACATCACTAAAAATTAAAACCATTTCCAAAGAGATCCAAACATAGGAAAACTCTTTTATCAAGAACCAATGTATTTGATTTACATCCTGGTTCATAAGTGCATATCTTGTACCATCCCTTCTTGAGGATTACAAGCATCATCTACTTTGTTAAAACTATACATAGGCAGCATAAGAAACTCGAGGAATCTATCCAAAATCTTAGATTGATTCATTAAAAGTACTAACTACTAACTCCTAGGACCTGAGAGTACAGAGACGACACATATGACTCTCTATACAAAATATGACAGCCAGTGCTTCCACCTGGAATATCACTGCTATCCATGTTGCTGCTGCTCTTCCCCTGCTATAGAGTTTCTGCCTCTTCTTCCGCGTCTACCTAAAAAGTTGGATCCCACGGGGTGAGACAATTGAAAATTGTCCCAGCGAGAGTTATAACTCTCCGCCAGAAACATTATTATTGCAATTTAATGGAATAAAACTGAGAAGAGGAATCATATATATTCAACAACAGATAAATCACTGTCTAAACAGATTAGAGCAATATTCTTATTCAAAGCATATCAGCTAAAACTAGATAAAGAAGCATGTCACTTATCCAATAAGGAATTGAAGAACATGTATAACATTTATCCATCTAGGATATGCTAAGGAAGGTAACATCAACCAATGATTCTCATATTTCAACCTTAAGTAAATACGTTACATGGCTTATTACATTTTACAATCATACTTAAGCCCTGAGGAGATGAGGTATACCGCTCATACTCCAACCAACCATTACGAAATAGAAATCGGTACCATACATAGGTCAAGGAAGAGACAGATTTACATGACCTCATCCTCCTCAGTCAAGTGAATACAAAATGTAGGACATCTTGTGTCTCTGTTAAATAGATTTCCAGGGTATACTGGAAACTTCGCTATAGAGTTATAGTGGCAGCTATACTATCTTCGCAATCGAGAGATTTCATGTTTATCTCACATCGATCCGGCATTAACATTATCGGGAGATTTGTGATACATCCATCCCGGCACATATAATGAAGTATTGAGAGATTTAGTGTTTATCTCACATCAGTCCCACATTAGGGCATAAGGATATTCGTGCCCATAACCCCCACATACTCAACAGTATGCCCTCCAGGTGATCCCGTGGGAAAACATGTTTCACCATCACCAACTACTGACAATGATGGATCTATGGTCAGGTCTCTACATGATAAGATTTCACTTGATTAATTAAGTACATTACCATATTCTTTTAACATCAGTCAGGTTTTCAAACATAAATTATTATAACAAATGCTACAAAGAATGTGTAATACTTCTATCAAGTACTTTTTGAAGCTTTATAAAACATTAGGATCTCAATCCCTTGTCACATCATGGACATTCTCATCCCTTAACATCTCATCATCATGATTATGAAATATGGGTATTCAAACCCTCAATTCATCAAAGAACACTTGTTACCACTTATCAGGTAACTAATACCTTCAGGTCATCTGACCAAGGTAAACATGATACTTTCTACACTAGCATCTCACATGGCTTTCAAGGTCTCTTTTTACAAACCTTTAGGACCTGCTATTTCTTGAGGTGTGTGCTAAGATGAAATCATCATCTTCAAGCTACAAACCTTCGAAATTTGTTGTGATCATTGTGGTGATTTCAACAACTAATCAAAAGGAATTTCGGAAAAGAAGAAAGATTCAACATATGATGAAGAAATGAAATCAATAATAACATTTAAGGGTTCAAGTTATATAACCCGCCTTAAAATTTGAATCCAAGGTTCAAGATTCACGTCTTTAATGGTGAATGAAGCTTCCTCAACTGTCCAAGGTCCATCCTCAAGTCTTTGAGTGAAAAGAATGGCTAAAGTTGAAGATTGAATGGAGAAAAGAAGAAAATAAACATTGAATTTCAATTTCCACCATGAAATCAAGGTTGAAGATGATTAAGGAGCTCACCTATAGGTTGGGGTACGTCCTCCTATTTCTCCGAACCTCCTTTGTTCTCGGCCAAATCAAGGAAAGAAAGAAGAGTCAAAAAATCCTTTCATATGGGTGAAAGAATGGAGTGTATATAAGGGAAATTCAAGAGAGAGAAAGTGTTATAAAAATCCTTTAATTCCCTAAATTGGTGCCACTTATCCCCCTCACTTCCTTGCATACGAAGCCATCATCCTCCCCTTCAAAATTTTCTTCTTTATCCATGAATTAAAAGAAAACAATTTAGCACCTTAATCAATATAATAATAATATCCAAAAATTAGTGGATATTACTTTTTCTTTAACTAATGTGAGTGGGATCTCCACTCACTTTAGATATTTCGGTGCCAATGCAAGTCACAAGGACGTCCATACTTATATAAATTCAACCATCACATTTTTGGTTGAAGGGCACTTCCATTAATATTTTTATTTTTGCATTAAATTGAATTAGGGTTTCAATTATGCTTAAATCTTGATTATTTTAATATCAAGATTCTCTCTCCCCCAAAGAGATTCAAATGAGACACCCCTCTGATTTTCTTGTCTTTAATTGATACCAAGAAACATTAGGAACTCTCTAGAAGTGGTATTTTTCATATTGAACCCTATGTTTTGGGTAAATTGCACATTGCACCAAAACTAGGTTTTAATGCACAAACATTGCTTAATAAGCTCTTTCTTGGTGCTCAGGCTTGTAGAAGCCATACCTCATCATCATTCTCATTATTATGATGCTATAAAACTTGAGGAACATTTTATCTTGTAACATTTGCAAGTTAACCCCTCAACTTAGGTAATTTGCACTTTAGTCCAAAATGGGCAAAACATTGTTTTTAACATTATTTAAAAAGGACTAAAATTAAAACATAAGTTCCTCTTGATCCTTAATTACTTTTCAAAAGATAAGAGCAAGCATATAATTATCTTTCTTAAACAAAACATCTAGGGTTAAAGCATAACCCATGTCAGGGATGTTACACTTTGGGAGAGGGTTATTGAGCAGAGGTTAAAATCTATAATGCAGGTATCAAACAACCAATTTGGTTTCATGCCTAGAAGATCAACAACAGATGCTATCTTTCTGATAAGGATGCTTATGGAGAAGTATAGACAAATCAAAAGAGATATTCATATGGTGTTTATTGACCTATAAAAGGCTTATGGTCGAGTACCCAGAGAAGTGATGTGGATGGCTTTGAAGAAAAAGGGTGTGCCAATCCAATACATTGACTTGATCAAAGACATGTATGATAGCTCTACTGCAAGGGTCAAGACTCCTAGAGGAGAGACACTGACTTTTCCTATCACAGTTGGGGTACACCAAGGATCCACACTCAGCCCATATCTGTTTATTCTAGTTATGGATGAGTTGACAAAGAATGTTCAGGATGATATTCCTTGGTGTATGCTATTTGCTGATGATATTGTTTTGATTGACGAAACTAAAGATGGATTGAATGATAAAATTGAACATTGGGGAAAGGCATTGGAATCAAATAGATTGAGGATTAGCAGGAGAAAAACTGAGTATATGCATTGCAATTTCAGCCAATCTCGCAGTGTGAATGATGGAGCCAAGTTGGATGGAGTAGATATACCAAAATGTGATAAATTCTGTTACTTGTATTCTATTATTCAAATAGATGAGGATGTTCAAAATGACATTTGTCACCAAATCACTGTAGGATGGTTGAAATGGAGTAGTGCAACTGGAGTTTTATGTGATCATAAGATCCCTCTTAGGTTAAAAAGTAAGTTTTATAGAATAGTTATACGACCAACCATGCTCTATTGGAGTGAATGTTGGGTGGTGAAGAAACAAGGTTTCAACAAGATGAACGTGGCTGAAATGTGTATGCTAAGATGGATGTGTGGGAAGACTAGAAAAGACCACTTGAGAAATGACTATATCAGGAATAAAGTGGGGGTGGCGAGCATTAAGGACAAGTTGCGCGAGGGCTGACTCAGATGGTATAGACATGTGCAACGCAGACCAGATAGTGCGCCTATACAAAGCAATGCTATTGAGCCAAACACTATAAATAGAAGAAGAGGAAGGCCTAAATTAACATGGAATGAGCTTATAAAGAGATATTTTGAATCTCTACATCTCAACCAGAATATGGCCCATGATAGAGCTGAATGGAAACAAAGGATCCATATAGTTGACCCCAACATAGCTGGGACTGAGGCTTAGATGATGATGATGATCTAAGCAAGCATGAACTAGCAAGAAATCAAGATGGGTTTTAAGAAAGTTCTGGGAAGAGTGGATCATTTGGGGAATGGTACTAAGATATTAGTTGGGGGTAACATCTCATGCAAAATCTAACCAATCATTCTAGATTGTTAAACAAAACAATTAGTCAAATGCAATGGAATCACCCTAGAGTATTGGTTGGCCATGGATAAAATAGAGTGTTGGAAGGAGAACTACATCCTTGCACACTCTATCTAGCCTTATGAGGCTCAATTGGACCGAGGTTAGGTGGGATTTCAATTGGATTTGACTAATCTACGTTTCTAGGATAGGAATTTTTATTGTAATTGGGAGCCAAAGGTAGGAATGGGAAGTAGAGGTAAGGGTATTTCACCTCACATTATTCACCATCAAGATTTTAGCAAACTCCTAGGAAATTACACTAAGCAATCCTATACTAGCTACTTAGATCTCACACCTAGGAGTAGGAGAAGGGCTATATGTGTAGGATGATGGGGTGCTAGCTAGGGATCTACTAGTTGGACCTAGGAGCAAATCCCAAAATAGCCTCACATATGCTATCTTCTCCTAGAATTAGGTGGTTTCAAGCATAAAACCAAAAGCAATTGATATTTTTAGGCACAAACCACAAGTAGAAACATGGTAAGTAAGATAGATGTAGAAAGCAATCATCGTGTAATGAAAATATATTGTCTTACAAGATAAGTTCCCCCAATATGGTATCAAAGTATCATTTTACCCCCAAACAACCCACCAACAGGGCTTAGATAGACATAAAATAAGAAAAAGAAGAGAAAGAAGAAGGAGTAGAGGAGTGTGGGGCCATAGAATGTGGTGAATACTCCTCCTTATTCACCTCCTAGATGTTTTAGCACAAGCACTTTCCTCTAAGGTGGGTAGATGGCATGGAAATATGAGGTTTGGTGGTGGAAACCCTAGAAAACTAGGGTTTTGAGGTAGTGGAAGGTGGAAATGGAGTAAGATGTAGGTGAAGGTAGGTGAAAGTGCTTGAATTCTAAGGGGGATGCAATAAAGACTAGCATCCATGCTATAGTTGCCACCTCTACTTCTGCACTCGTTATGAGCATTATGAATTCCTAGTCATGCCTTTCGGCCTAACCAATGCTCCTGTCGCCTTAGTGGACCTGATGAATCGGGTCTTCTATCCTAATTTGGATAGTTTCGTGGTGGTGTTCATTGATGACATGCTTATCTACTCTGAGGCTATGGACCAGCACTGCGAGAAGCTATAGATTGTTCTTCGGGCCTAGTGAGAGCATCATATCTACGCAAAGTTCTCAAAGTGTGAGTTTTGGCTCAACGAGGTGATGTTCCTTGGCCATGTTATCTCAGAGGGACATATTGTTGCTGACCCTGTTAAGATTGAGGCTGTGAAAAATTGGCAATCGCCAAAGAACCCCTTAGAGATACATAGTATTCTAGGCCTTGCAAGATACTATCAGAGGTTTGTGCAAAATTTCTCCGAGTTTGCTCTTCTGATGACGAAGTTGACACGCAAAGATGTGAAGTTTGTCTAGACTCCTGAGTGTGAAAAGAGCTTCCTAGAGTTAAAGAAGTGTTTGACTTCTGCTCCTGTGCTTTCTCTTCTGATTGAGGGTAAACCCTATGTTATCTTCACTGATGCTTCTAAACTAGGGTTGGGTTGTGTCCTTATGCAAGAAGGACGAGTGACCGCTTATGGATCTCGCCAATTGAATCCGAATGAAGGAAATTAGCCTACACATGACTTGGAGCCATCTGCTATTGTTCATGCTCTAAAGATTTGGAGACATTACTTGTATGGGGTACAATTTGAGGTCTTCTGTGACCATAAGAGTCTATGCTACCTGATGACTCAGAAGGACTTAAATATGCACTAAAGACGATGGACGGAGTACCTTAAAGACTATGACTTTACCATCACTTATCACCCAAGTAAAGCCAATGTTTTTGCTGATGCCTTGAGTAGGAAGAAGGATGCAACTTGTGCTTCTATCAGTTGTTTCTTTTAGAGGAGTTTAGAACAAGTTTTGAGATGGAGACCTGAGCTAGAAGATGTTTGTGATTACTCTTTTATGGAGAGGATGAGAGTGCAGATGTCTAGTTTTATTGTCACTCCCACCTGAATTTCTAAAGTTGCTACTGCATAGTTAGACAATCCTGAGCTTGATGAGATGAAGATGTTAATAAAGAAACCACAGTATGATTTTTCTATTGGAGTGGATGGTGCTATCCACTTTCACTATAGACTGTGGATACCTGATGTTGCTGATGTGAGACAAAGAGTTCTGGGTGAAGCCCATGGGTCCAAGTACATGATTCATCCTGGTACCACAAAGATGTACAAGGACTTACAGTGGGGTTCCTAGTGGAAGAACATGAAGAAGGATATTGCTACATATGTTGCAAAGTGCTTGACGTGCCAGCAGGTGAAGATTGAACATCAACATCCCGGTGGTCTTCTCCATCCACTTGAGATACCAGAGTGGAAGTGGGAGAAAATCACTATGGATTTTTTTACTGGGTTTCCAAAGTCAAAGCGTGGGTACGATGCGGTATGGATTGTTATTGATCACCTAACCAACTCGGCTCACTTTCTTCCATTCAAGAGTACCTACAAGGTTTCTGATATGGAACAATTGTACGTGGATTGGGTTGTTTGCCTACATGGAGTTTCCAAGGAGATAGTTTCTGATCATGACTTAAAGTTCACCTCTTGCTTGTGGAAGCAGATATAGGAGGAGATGGGTTCTGATCTACATTTTAGCACAACTTACCACCCTTAGACGGATGGTCAGTAAGAGCGGACAGTGTAGATTCTGGAGGACTTTTTGTGTGCTTGTGTGATGGATTGGGGAGGTGTTGCATTGGTATGCCACCCTTCGAAGCACTCTATGGCCGACCTTGTCATTCACCACTACATTGGGATGAAGTGGGTGAAAGAGATTTGATGAAGAGTGATGGCATGCAAATGCTGACTGAAAAGATTTGCTTGATCAAGAGGAGGATGAAGGCTACCCAAGATCGACAAAAGGTGTATGCTAACAAGAAGAGATCTGATGTGAGTTTCTTAGTTGGTGATTATGTGTTTATGAAGATAAAGCTAATCCGATCCATAACAAGGTCTAAATTGAAAGGCAAGTTGAACCCTAGATATATGGGACCATTTGAGATCACTACAAAAAACATTCACTTTAGTGGCCTTTTAGAAATGCCACTGAAAAAAATAAACGCCACTAAACATGTTTAGTGGCATTTGTTGACACTTAAAAAATGCCTCTAGTACCAATGCCACTACAAAGATAGTGGCGTAAGTTGTAAATGCCACTAAATGTTTGTCTTTAGTGACATCCAATAAATGCCAAATAAAGGCCACTAAAACATCATTTGGCATTTATAAAAAAGCCACCATCCATCAATTGGATTTTATACAAATGCCACTATTTTGTATTATGTTGGTGTATGAAAATGTTCTTATTGAGTTTAATGGCGTATAAAAAAAGCCACTAATGACTACTAGTTTTGTATTACTACATTTTCATGGCTTTTAGTAATTCAGTTTTCCATTTATTATCATAATTTCTAAATGAATGTCAATTGTAGACGAACCCACTTGTTTGAAAGTATGAATATTTTTTATTTATAAACAATTAAGAATTACATGGGGAGGACATTTTACCTTGCCCCTAATATTGAATACAACACCAATGATATACTTTCATATAAAATTTTACCCTGCCCCTTATATTGAATTACATGGGGAGGACATTTTACCTTGCCCCTTATATTGAATACACACCAATGTTTGCTGCTGCATTTTATGGTTTGCAAAATCTTCTTGCTGAACAACGTGGCATACATGATGTCTTCAACATTGCTGGAGCTAGCTCAGCAACTGCTACTGTATCTGGTCTCATATTGCCTGGTTCCTTAAGATGGCGAGTGCGGAATATGCTCCTTGGTTCTGCACTTGGAGCTGCACTTTGCTTTCCACTCGGTTGGGCCCATCTGAAACTTGTAGAGAAGGTAGCTGAGCGGAGTGTAGTTCCGTTGGCGTCTGATTCTGGTGAAAGTGATGCAGGAAGCAGGGTGGGTGCAGCAATTGAAAGGCTTGAAAGTAGACTAAAAAAATATTTCCTGCACGTCATTGGCATCAAATCTGGAAATAGTTAAAAAGTGACTTATCTTTTATTTGTATCATGCCAACAAAACACAGTTGAATTCAACTTTCTTTTTTATCATTTACTTCCACCTGCTGCAAGGGTTTTGATTGGTTATGTGCTTGTAGTTACCAGTTTCATGTATCTAGCAATGCATAAGGTAGCATCTCAGCCATGAAAAGTGTGTGAATTATAGCGTGAAATGGATAGACGCTGGAGATCTTTGTGAATAATAAGCTGATCCTTTTTCCATTATAAAAAAACATTATCAAGTTGAACAATTAAGGCAAAACAAAATCCAAAGTACCAATGATTGTCCCTTATTGATTAAGAATAAGAGTTAAATATGATCATGGTAAAATAGAGAAGAAAGAAAACAAGTAAGAAGTCATTATACCTTCTAGTTGTTGGCTCCATATTCAAATCACTATCACTGCAGTGCGGTTGAGCTCTAGATCTCCATTTTGATCTTCCTAGCTCTTGATCTCCATCATTGTAGGTTCCAAATCTTTGCATCAATCATTCTATGTCTGTTGTGTGGTGCATTACAATGCACAACAATCTTGACAAAATCAAGGTATAAGGAAGGGTGTTCACTTGGTTCCCTACAAACAACATGATTTATAACCAAAGAAGCAACTCTTTAATACTGAGAGAACAATTTTAGAATCATATAAAATATATACTGACAAACTTTGATAATCCCAATAGTTTTCACACCTAACATATTTCATGAAGGAACTAATGCCAATATCATATCAAAATTATTGGTAACGAATTAATAAGCTTGTATTTAAACAAAACTCTTTTTCAAATTCAAGAAGACAAATGCTACCCAGAAAAAATATGTATAAAACTATTCATTGATAGCCAGAACACTAAGGAACCTTATACTACAAATCAAATATTCATAAACCATATATGGACAATCAAATCTACAAAAAGATAGCTCACAATCATGGGAACACGATGAAGAGACAATAAATCAGCCCACCATATTCAAATAGATCAGTATTTTAAACCAAGATAAGATGCTCTATAAGATTCTGAAGAGAAGGCTAGAAGAACCTTAAACAAACCACATGGGTTGCATACCTTCCTGGGATTGGTTTAGTATGATAATACTTTGTAGTAACCAGAGTGTAAGACCCACACAAGGAATGTGCCATATCCAGAACATGAGTCATCTTTCCAAGCAATATATTGACATGTATTGCCTCTAAGTGTCCTATTTCCATCGAGAATATCATCCCAACTATCAAATTTCAGGTTGCCCTTTGTGCTGGTGTCTATATAGAGTTGTTTACCATTGTTCGTCAATACTAAAATTGATCGTGTAACATGATTATGTGTTTTGCATACAAACAAAGTTTCAGTTACAAGACTAATATGTGAGAGGCATGTGTCAATTGTGTGAGAAATGTGTTCATCGCTAACAAGACTAATAATATCAAAAATTTATATTCAGATGGGATACAAACTTGAATGCGAGCCTATAATAGAGTTAAGAATTTGTGATCCTCATATTCAGGGGTGACTGGTTCCTTAGATCTGTAAGATTGATCAGGAGGAGGATAGTTGGCATGTTAATTTTTGTTATTTAAGAAGGTCGTGTCTTTTTGGAATTCAGAGTAATCATATTACTAATGGTTCTTGGTTGGCAAGGCAGAACTCTTATGCTAAAAACTTCCTTCCAGATCTCAGAGGCTAACAAACATTCAAAGGATAGATGCCGAATGAATTCACTGTTAGCCCTGCAGAGAAAGTAGTAAAAGGTGATCATCATGCCCCTTTTACGAAGGTACTTTGTTGTAGTAAGGCATTCAGTACAGTCTGGTCTAAGAAATAATTATAAATCTCTTAGGCATTTGATGAGTCCAAAGCCACCAACCCCACTTGATTTCTTGGTTCTTTACTCTAATAAGGTTCTTGGCATAGTTCAAGATTTCAAGTTAATGAATTCATCCCCATACTAAGTAATAGCATAATCTTCTATAGAAGAGGTACCAACATAATTTAAGAAAACATACATGTTTCATTCTCCTTGTATCATTAGTATTCCACTTAACTTTGAGAATAACAAAGATATGAGTAGTCAACTTTCCTCCCCTCAGCTTTAAGCAAAGAGAAGGATCAACCTTGTCATAAGAAAAATGTATGTTCCTCAAGCCAATGATCTCTCCACATGAGCACTTTATTCCCATTTTCCAAATCTAAAACTGTTCTTTCACATAATAACTTCATAAGTTGATTCCACATATGTGAGTAAGTGGGGGTATGCTTACCCTACTAAATAGAGTCACCTCCTAGGTATATACCATGAAGCAAGTTGACACACATAGAATCCTTCTTCTTGCCAAATTCTTGAAATTGTTGATAAGCCCATCTTTGCAAAAAATCCATAAAAAGTCCTATATTTAATCCCATTAGAAAGTGATCAGAAAAATTTAATACATACCTGATTTTTGCCTTATTTTAAATGACTTGGAATTCTTGGCATTCAATCCTCTGCATTTGTACACCCACACTCCACACCTTGAACAACCACACCTAATACACAAGCAGAGCAACATAGAATGAGAATAGGGATTCATGCAACACATGTACTATTAGGAGGAAGAATGAGAAGGAATAAGCAAATACTTGGTGGTTATGGAGAAGATGAAGAATAAGGTGTCTTGGAGGTTGAGAGGGAAGAGGAATAAATTTAAGTGCTACTTAAGATGCATGGACAAGAGAAGAGGAAGGGAGATGGAGATTCAGAGAAGCAAGAAAAGAGGCATAAGGATGATTTGCTACTTTTGTTGGGAGAAAAAAATAAGGATGACAACACTTTTTCATTAAGTGAACATGTCAGAGGCATGTTTGTCGTGTGTCCAAGCATATCTATATCGGAAACGTGTAAGACATAGACACGAAAACCTTAGGGAAGTGTTTGTGCTTCAAAAATCCTATATTTAAATGTTTACTACTGATCTAAAAATGTGAAAGCATGCATGTTTTTGTGAAATCTTATCATAAGACTTGGTTTGCAAATGTCTATTACATGTCTGAAGGACAAGGCCTAAAACAACGTTATGTTTCAAAATTTAGTTCACTGTAGCATATTTATAAAATGAAAAGGCCCAACATCTTCTAATTTAGTGAACTTTATTCTGAACATCTAAAGATGCGACTTCTAATACAATGTATACAAGTCATAGGTACAACCAAGTGGGTTCAACATAGATTATTTTCATGTTTGAGTACTCAATACAAATTGTAAGACATAATTTGTATGTTTACTACGAATTGTCAAATCTATTATATATATATATTTGGAATAGATGAAAAGTACTTACATTTGCATATTGAATATGTATAAAATAAGAGTACTTACTTTTTCAATGCCCATGTTTGATTTTTCTTACACCAAAGAAATGAGGTGCTCATAGAAGTGAAGAATGTATAAAAGAAGAAAGTCATATATAGTCCAGTCCCACCACTACGTTCAACATGTCATGTTAATATCAATTTTCAAATGAGATCCTACAAAAGAAAGTTCAATGTATTAGAAACACTATACATGAAATGCACATATCTCCGGATGTGTGTCGGACACATAAAGTTGAATGTGCAACAGACACATATCTCTGAATGTGCAACAGACACATTTTTCGCATGTGCTACGGGGTATATTTTCCATATGCTCGCTCAAAAACCAAAATAGCATATACATTGTGCATTGAAAAACAAAACAACACGTGTTTAGAAATTAAGGGGATAGAGAGAGTTTTCCAAGAAGTGTTTCAGTACAAGACTTCACTTAATCTTTTTCAGGTAAGATCAACAAAAAAACTTGAAAATGCAAAGAAACATATGAACATATACTTAAAAAACTATGAATCTATATATCAAAGAAAAAAATGAGTTAGTTCATGATTGAAAACTTACTTATTTGTAATAGAAGACGAAATCCAATTAAGCATGCATGGTATATTCATATATATAAATTTCTCTCAACTTCATATTTTGTATACGGAAAAAATTTCTTTAACAAGTGATCGCTCCTTTAAAGTAATGTTAGCTATGGATAAGGAAGTCTTTTGAGTAAATAATGCATTATGGATTCCCATATTTTCAATATGATGTAATTCAAAATCATCAACTTGAATAACCTGAATTTAAAACAAAACATATAAAGATGAGGACGATACAAAAAGAACAATCTTCAACAACTTGAATAAATTTGATTCCATCTATAGAAGGAAGAAATTAATATGGGTGTGTTAAAGGTGCAAGACTTACCTCTTTACAATAGAAGAACAAATATGCTTCATTCGAGATTCACAATATGGTATATTCATATACATATATTGTTCTCAAATTGATTTGTTTAATAGGAAAAGGATTCCCTTCATGTGTTGTCACTCCTCTAAAGCAATGCTGATAAATATTGGTTCATTCCAAGAAGACCATAACAAACTTATGATAGGGAATTCCATAATAGTTAATTTTTTTGATGCATGTAAGGTGTCCTGCAAAAGGTAATTTTCAAAATAAGTGATAAAGTTGTAGTTATATGTAATGTCTTACTACTCTCATCATTATGTAAATAAATCCATATGTAATTTTGGTGCATATAATAGACAAATTATAATACCACTAAAAACTCTATATAAGTAAAATTAGACATATGAAAGATAGCATTCAAATGGCATATTATTTCACAAAGGAACCTATATCAATGCTAACAAAGTATTAATTGTGTTATATGAAATGTCTTACTACTCTCATCCATTGTGTAAATAAATCTATATATATGTTACTCACATATAACAGACAAATTATAATACCACTAACAACTCTATATAAATAGATAAGCTTGACATATGAAAGATATGGTTCAAATGAAATAAAACATGGAACCTATATCGATGCTAACAAAGTATTAAATGTGTTTTGCGTACCTTAATGTGACATGCCATCTTGGGATCCAAGCATAAGAGTCTTCTAGAAGAGCACCTTTTGAGTATCCAAAATGGGAGGCATTTAGATGGTTAAAAGATAGAACTTTTTGAGTATCCAAAATGGCAAGCCTTGACTGCATCCGTTTTAGAGAAAAATCAGTAATAAAACCTACAAATGTAAAGAAATAATAAGCATTTGAAACATAAAATAAAATTGAACACACATAGAAAATATAAAAGCTCTCCTACGACAAAATAGGTTTACTTCTAGTAATAGACTCAAAAAGATAAAATCCAAATTCAACTAAGAAAATAATTAAATTAAGTATCCAAACAAATCTTGAATAATTAATAGAAATTGATGGTGATAATAATCTATATGATTTAAGAAATATAAGAGGAATGTATAGCCCAACTAGACATTGGTCATCAAGTCAAAATAAGGGAAATAACCATCACTCGTTTTAACATGCAAAATGAGATACAATAATTAAATAAAGGAAGAGTAAACCAAGTAACAAAAACATAAGTACCATGTTGGAGCAACTACAATGCCATGTATATGGATTTTGGAACACTCAACCCATCCATCCTATTTATGCCATCATTTTCTTTCAAAGGGAAACCTCATAAGACACAAATGGAGACTCTTTTGAACTACATGTTGCTCCCTTTTCCTATTGAGTGATGCGAGTAGTGTGGGTGAGATGATTGTCTATTAGCCAATAATGGAATCATCTTCTAGCTACCACTCCTTCAAAGTTTAGACCGAATTGTGGTAGCACCATTAAGAAAAATTGTATAGAAACAAATATATGGTGAAAATCTAATTGTGTTTCTTCATGAAAAATTGCAACAAAACAAGTTTGAAGCACTAATTTAGATAATCTCAAAACAAGTATTTTTATATCACCTTGAGATGTATTACATACATGATCTTCACAAAAGTATGATATCTTTTTTATTACAAGGAATATTGTTGTCACACCATTACATTTTAAGAGTGTCTTATCTCTAATACAGATGAGCATCAATAGGGTCATATTGTGTTTTGGTAGGTTCAAGCTTAGACACAATGTTGTAGGGATGGAAAAACTATCTGTACATCCATCACCCGGACTGAACCATCCCAATCCAAACCGCTGCATGGTATAACCATTTGTTCCCAGATGAATGGTTCGGTGAAAGAAAATTTCACTACAGACGGTGGTAATTAATACCAATCACCTAACCCATGCATGCAATACTTAAGTTAGTTGTCCTATTTTAACCAGTCCGGCTTACGTAAGTCACGCTAGGTATGCATATGTTGTTAGTACCTAATCATGACTGATCGTCATCTGCATGCATGGTGGTGGTCCGGTGTGGTCCTAGTCTGTTTGCCGCCAGAGTGGCTCTGGTGTCTAGGGAACTGACATGATGTAGGTGGCCCCCAGTGTAGCATTGGTTTCCGTGGTCGAGGGGGAGGCAGCGACAACGATACTACTCACGTCTCTAGCATTACGATCAACTCTGACGACCTCATCGGCGGCCAAAAGGCAACATGTCCTACGTAGCGCCCGTGAGTCTCCATGACCGCATCTTGTTTTCTGCCGTGACCCGACAGTGGTGACAGTCTGGGAGGACGTGTTCCTTTTTCTATGGCCTAATATCGGTGAGCCTCCATGACGGTGTGCCTTCATGGCGGCCTAGGTCGTTCTTGCCTTCCACTGTAGCCTGGCGCTGGTTAGTGTCGGCAGTGTGCCTTCACTAGGCTTGCTCTGTCGTCAAGGAGTCATGCAGAGACCTTACTCTGCCATCAAGGAGTCATGCAAAATGTTGTTCCACAACAAGGTTCAAACTGGGTGCAAGTGTGGCAAGACAACCATACAGAGTAGCAGTGTATGTGGGAGACTAAGGAGGCAGCACCAGAGGTCGCGAGGCCATACCGGAGAAGCTAAGGACGCTGAAATCATGCCCATGCATCACACCAAAAATGCTGACAAGAGAGGGGATGACAAGTCTGGTGATGTCTCATCATCTACACCGGTGATGGAGCCTGTTGTCGGCGGCGACAAAATGACAAGTCTGGTGATGTCTCATCATCTACACCGGTGACAGAGCCTATTGTCGATGGCGACAATGGTATGGGTTGCCGCCAGCGACAACTGTACCGGTTGCCGGAAGCGGTGACGGCTCCCCACTGTCGGCAACAATAGTTTTAGTTGCTTCACCTTCTTTGATGTTCGCAGTGAAACTTGCTTCACAAGTTTTATTGTTCAGTTCCTGCTCCCCACTATTAGCATGGACAGTGTTTGTTGATTAATTGATTGGTAGTGGTATGAGCAAGTCAGAGATGATGAGTTGTCATACCATATGCTGCTTTTTTTAGTAAAAAGGTGGTGGTTTATCTGGGAGTCCATGGATCCCCGTCTGTGGGTATCCAATCACAGGTGTCCAAAATCTAATCGAGTGGCCCTTTATACTGAAGCTGACGGCTTCGGCGGTAACAGTGAATGGATGGACCAAGGACGGCCCATTGCCATCCCTAACATGTTGTTAAGCTAGTAAAAACTAGGCACGTCCAAATAAGGATTGAAGATCACAGTACGTACTCGTGAAACAAATATTGTGAGTTCACACTGGGTTTTGACCACATCCCGAATAATACACAAAAGAGATGTTTTTTTCAAAGGTACATGTAGATATATATTTTCTTATCAAGTCAAACAAACAAATCTAAGATTATGATTAAATTTAGAAAGTTGTAGACAACTTTGTTTTATATCAGATGCACAATTATACAAATGGTATTTAATTTATACATACATATACTATATGATACAAATGTATTTGGTGTATTTACATTGATTTTACCTTGCTCCGAGACTAGCCAATATACAAATCATGAATTTATTTTGGTTTATTTAGATATGTATTTTGGTCAGACCCATCCATATAAGTTATGTGTTAGAATATGTAGATTGACACATGAATTAGATCCATCATCCCAATTTGATTTGAATCCCTTATTTTTAAGGACTATTATTAATATGTTAGTGTGTGACCAACCTATTTTTAACGTTACAGACTAGTGCAAACAACATACTAACTATATAAATATGAAACAAACCAAATGTTTTGAGAACTAATATGTATTTATGTTTAGGCCAACATGTATTCATGTGTTACCTAGTATACATTATACAAGTAGAAGTCACAAGTAGCCATCATCATTCTATTTAATATAGACACAAGTTGGTTCAGACGATTCTACAAGCAGTTTATGAGCATGATCATTCAACTGAAAAGTTCACCCATGATATGTGTGTGACTTGGCCAACTAACATACATGATGAGACAAACAAGGCCAGCTAGCAATGATGCCGCAAAGGAAAGAAGAAAAAGTGAATAAGGCGCATGCAACAATCTCAAAAAGAGGGCAACAAGGTATATGTTGTACTGAATGTAAATAAAATAAAGTAACCTTCTAAGAAGCAGCTGGATGGAACATCATCGATACACATAAATCCCTAGAGCAAGATGGCAAATGAGTTGTATGCATCAGATTCAGCTGATGTCTGGAAAGCAATCTATTAGAGTATGGAGTTCTGGTCGTCCCATTGCCAATCACAGTTTGTTCCATGCTGGGAATGAAGGAAGAAAGGGGTATGTTCAAGTATATTCAAAAGAAGAAGAAAAACATGCATATAATAAACATTGGTCGAGGGGGGAACTACGAACTTCAATCTTGCATGAACTACTTCCTAGAATACCAACACATGTGAATAGTCATCATCATGCTGAAACTCGTCATTGTTTTGACATGTTGTAAAAATTGGAGCTACGGAAAGAATTAAGGAGTAAGAGAAATTGAAAAGACGGAGTAAGAACTCATCGTAAGGCCTGCCTTATCGAGGAAATACGAGGGGTAAAGGATGCTATTCCTAGAATCAAGAAGTAAATAAGGAGCCTCTATCATGTACATCTTCAGCGCCAACTGCCAGAAAGAAAAGGGGGGAAGGGTTAGGGCGCGTAGAAAGGAGGAAGTGGGAAGATCGCGCGGGGTGGGTGGTGTGAAAAGTAATTGTGGGTTGAGCCACCGTCTTCACCCTTCGGAAGTTAGCTTGCCAGGGCCACCGTCTTCCCCGTCGCTTGATTGCAAGATGTACCTTCTTTGCCGCATAGGGATACTAGAACCATGATCCACCAGCGGCCGATGATGATCTCCGGGCCCCTGATCCCCAAAGTGGGTCACTCGACGCAGACGGCCCCAGTGGGAGTCTCTCGCTCGCCGCCACCCCTAGGGCAACGCCCCTAGGGTGCAGTAGGTCACGCTGCAGATGACCATCAAGGGCATTAGAGGGGGCACATGGGAGGGTTAGGAGAAAATTAAGGAAACAGAATGTCTATAAATTATAGGCAATAATAAATCACCGGTATTTCCACACATAAAAGCCATTATCATCAGAAATTTTGTGCCAGACAATTATAATGGGCATGTAGAGGCATTTGATTAAAAATGCCAGTGTACGTGAAGGTTTAGTGGCTTTTTAATACAAAAGCCAAAAAATAAAATGCCACAAATGGTTATTTTTGTTATAGTGGATCTTGGACAGAGTTGGAGAGTGTGCCTACCGTCTAGCCCTTCCTCCCACTTATGATAAGATTCACAATGTGTTCCACGTGTCTGTTCTAAAGAAGCATGTGAAGGATCCTTCTCATGTGCTGAATATTGAGCCTATTGAGTTACGAGAGGATCTATCCTATGAAGAGTTTCCAATAAAGGTCTTAAACTCCAGAATGAAGTAATTGAAGAGCAAGGAGATTGAGCTTGTGAAGATTCTCTAGAAGTACCATGGCCTTGAGGAAACTACCTGGGAGTTGAAAGAAGAGATGTTGTGAACCTACCCCTCCCTCTTTGCTTGAGATTTTGCGGACAAAATCCTTTTTAAGGGGTGGTGTGTTGTAACATCCCCAATTCCAAGTAAAAACCTTTCTTTTCTCTTTCCTGGTCCTTAATTCTTTAGTCATCTCTCAAAGACTACTTTTCCCTATTTTAGAATGAATAAGTTACTTTTGGATCCCTTAACCCTAATCTATTCAATAGGGTTCCATGTAAATGAAACCATATGATATTGTTACCATAATACCTAAATTGAAAATTATTTAGTAAATAATAGTAGCCCTGGATGCGTTGACTCTAGAATTGTGCACTAGGTTAGTTTTGGGATCTTAGAAGAATAAGATTAGAATCAAGGCATAAGGTTTCACCCTATTTGATCATTAGGTTAGTGTCATTACACTGAGGGGGTGATTAATGTATAATGGTAAAATTATAACTTAGTTAACCTCAAAACCTAGGTATGAGTCCAAATTCATAATCAACAGGTCCTAATGGTGCAACAAACCAAATTGGGCCCAATCGGATGTCATTTGCACCCTTAATTTGATCCTAGAGGAATATATATATATATATATATATATATATATATATATATATATATATATATATATATATATTAGACCTATGTTTTTATTCAAATTGACCAAGGTCTTCTAGGCCGGTTTATTCTCAGCTCATCGGCTCAGATGAGCGGGGCAGGACAGACCTAGTCGTCCCCTACCCCTGACTTCCTCATGTGGAATAGGCATTTTCGACGACGATTTCCAGCGCTATTTTCTTGCGCTTCTCTCAACCAAACTGTGTGATTCTTTTGCCAATTGATTCCATTCATTCTACCATTCCCAATGAGCCCTAATATAGGTCTCGAAGTGCAGCGCATGAGGAATGGCCTTTTAGGCTTTGAGCAATCACCGCTGCCTTTGCTTAGTCTCACCAGTTCCTCACTTCAAAGCCACTTTCTACTTCCTCTTGATCCGAAACTCGACCCCTCCTTGGATCCCTTCGATCAATTTTCCCTCCTAGCAGCATAGAGGACACTATCGGTGGTTGTCTTCCCCAAGAGAAGATTCTAACGTACCTTCGAATGGAGCTATCTCGGTCCAATTCGCCTTGAGGTAACCATATCAGACCCTCATTCTTACCTTCTACATACTTATCTCGCCACCAATGGATCTGTTCTTCTCATTCAAAAAGGGGGATCCTTTGTACTCGGTTCTGCCTCATCGTCAAGGGGAAACCTGGGAGTCTTGAAACTTGGAATCCCCTCTTTTATCATGGGTATTGATGGATGAGTTCCTATGATTGAATTGACCCCAAAATCCCACACTTGACTCATGTTATGCCTCACCGTTGAGGGGAAACCTGGGAGTCTTGAAACTTGGAATCCCCTCTTTTATCATGGGTTTTGTTTGACTCAATTGACCCCAAAATCCCACGCTTTTGATTTCTCCATAGTTCGTGTGACATCACACCTTTAATAATCACACTTATCATTTAGGGGTATTATGGTCATTTCACAGCTGATTTTCTATCTTAATTAGAAAATGATTTTAACTTGTAAAAACCATAACTAATTATTGGTTCAATGGAAAAATACAAATATATATATTTGAAATAAAAAAAATACGACTGATTTAATGGGATAGGTTTCACGACCCGATTTTGAAGTTACAGTAGGGTCATTGATAACACCCATTTTTGTGATGTTTTTGGCCTTTATTCTGTTATCAAAACTGCCCTTTTCTGCTGTTTTCCTCACTTTTATATGCATTTTCGCAATAATTGGCCAAGCAATGCTCTCAATCCAATACTTCCACCTTTTGTAGAGTTTCCTCCCTGTTTGGCCCAATTAGTACCAATAAGGCCGTTCTGGCCCGCAAATAAGTCCAAGACTGTCTCGGCCCCCTGACGCCCGATACACACGCTAACCGGACGACGCACGACGCAAGGATGCCGCGCGAGAAGGTACTGATGGACGACACACCTCTTTACCCGACAGGGAGCCAAGCGCACCGCAATTACTCCGGTTGCCGCACGATATCGACCACCCACCGGCAGGCGCCTCTCGCCACGACGCCCGACAACCGACCTCCTTGTGCCGGGTGATATCGGGCGAGACCCGCGTCAGCCGACCACCGATTGAACGGAGGAAAGGAGGACACGTGGCGTTTCAAGCACCATATCTTCCCCCGACCAGCTGCCTATAAATAGCAGCTACAGGGAGCCGAAAAGACAACTTAGACAATTCGGACAAGCTTGGTCACTTCAGGTTTCATATAGTCGAGTGATCTTCAGAGGAGGCTGCGAGAGCAGGCGTATCGTGCTCCAGTGTTCGTACCGGGCGACACTAGGTGAGCTCTTCCTCATCCCAAGAGGGAGGGGACTGGTTCACCTAGGACTGTACCGGGCGACACTGGGAGCCGATATCGGCCGATGTAGATATGCAGCTCCATGCCCGACACGAGTGCCCGACAGTAGGATACGCAGCTCCATGCCCGACACGATAATGAACCTGATACACTCCGCCCGTCAGGCATGTCGCCCGAGATGGCGTATCGCCCGACTTGAGCGTATCGGCCAGGCCCTCGAGCGATGCAGTCGCCTATCGTGGTGTGCCACTTGAGAGAGCGTGCTGCCCATCATGGCTGTATCGGGCTAGGCCCCTGTCCGATATCGAACAGGATGGTTATTGTAGCTTCTCGTCCTTCTACATCAAGAAGGCGACACATATCTTTAATTTTGTTATTTAATTCTTTACTGATGCATTGTAATTAAGACCTTTAATGCTTATAGAAATAGAAAAGCTTACTTACTTGTTGCTCTATGCTTGGTATAATATGTTGGATGACTGCTATGTTTGGTATCTAAACTCTAGCTTGCATGTTTTGGATCACGTTTCGCTTAGCTATCGAATCGTGTTTTCCCATCGCAAAAATTTCGAGAGTTGTGTTGTGGCTCTAGTGTTTGGTCCGATTCTGGAGTATGAGAGTGCCCGGAACGGAGTTGCTTTAGTAACCTTTCCACTCTAATTTGAGTCCGGTGACCCCTAGAGTGGAACCGATGCCTTGTTAGAGGTGCCCGCTTTGAGAGGAGGGGTACAGGATTGGTCCTACCGCCGCTTGCTTTACCGCAGTTTTATCCTTCGTACCTCGCCTTAGCTCCGAGTGTATCCTTCTGTTTCTGTTGCATGAAAACCCCTAAAAACTGCTAAATGCTTAAAACCTTAAATCTTTCTAGTAACTCCACTTGGAGATAGTTTTCTTGTTTTGTTCGTGACATCTTTATGCTTCCCTCCTAGGGAATTTATCATCTCTTTATACCGCCGGAGTGTAGCGTGTCGATTCTGGGTTCTCAACACTACCCCCTTTGTCCCTGTGTTCGACCCCGTATATCTACTTCAACCCCGTAAACAAAGTTGCGGGGGCCTAGAAGGATTCAGGTTTATAAATGTAAAAGCTCGACTACCTCTAATCCGCCTCTGATTTTAGGACGCGCGATTTAGGCCGGTCAACTTTTTGGCGCCGTTTCCGGGGACAAGGCAAAGACGGTACTATTGACAAATCCGAATCCACTAACTACACTCCTGTGCCTCAAGCTTAGAAATAAGTTTGACATCACACTTTTTCTTTTATCATTTCCTTTTTCATTACTATTATTCTTAGCCTAAGCTAAATAATTCAATTTTCTGACTTGATTTTTTGTGCCATTCTTTTAGGAACCCTGAAGAACAGATCACTATTTCACCGAGCTCCGACACCATTCAACTAATCAACAGAGCATAATCATCGACATTATGCCTCCCCGCGTCAACCCGCAACACGTTGAAGGGGGACAACAGGGAAGGCCTAGGGACGAATCACCTCCGCCAAGCGACAACGATCGCTACGACGGAAATGATCAGCAGGAAGATCAGGAATCGGGGCACTCCGAGGAAGGCCACCCCCATGTCAGGCGTCGTCACCGTCGTCGAAATAGGCGACACCAGTACCAAGAACAACAGGGAGGCAGCAACAGTGACGACTCAGACGAAGAAGAGAAGACTCTAAGGGAGCTAGCCTCCACTAAGGCCAATAATTCCAGATGCCCTGTCATCGTTCTGCGATTCAACTCCGCAAACTTCGAACTCAAGCCGTCCGTCATCTCCATGATTCAGAACAA